>JAXQQM020067572.1:0-71463 GCA_034641835.2 Pinus albicaulis | reverse complement strand
ATTATAAACTGATATAAAATTTAAGACAAAGAGTAGAAAGACTTATTGAACTGCCGTCCAACACATGAATCCTGCAAAAAGTCCTGAAAGCTTCAAATCGTCATCCAGTAAGCCACGAATAAACTTCTCCAAAATGTTTTTATTCCGAAAATCTCAATGTTACAGCAAAGTAATAGAATCCACCCCAAATGCTTCCAAGAGTGGAGTATTTATACAAATTCTAAACTAAAATATCTTGAAACAAATATCAAAATTGGTTCACAAATCTCTCCAACTATTTACATAAATAGAACTTAATTAAAGGAAACTCAAACTAATGCATCTATTTGGCACTATTTTGTATGGATAGGTGATGACAAAGAGAAGAATTCGAATTTGATCCAACTCTTAGTTGATGATGAGGCATCCAAGTCACTAACTGCTTCCTTTCTTTGTGCAATCTGCTCCAACAATTCTGCAAACTTGGGGTCCAATGATATCTTTGTATTTCTCAATCCGTAATAGATATGTAAAAAATGAAAGAGGTTATTGTAGATAAATATGTTGGTGAGATAAAACTCTTTCATTTTCCCAAAATTCCTCTCCAGCTATGCATAATAGTCTCTGTAAAAAATATGTGTAAAACAGAGTTTTACAGAGTCTGAAACATGGCCTGTAAAGATGCACATGTATCTCTCATTATAAAACCACTGTGAAAAAACTGAGATAGGTTTTTGTATATGGGTCTCTTAGGAACAAAAACCTCCTTCAGTTTTGTATGAAGTATTTTTTATTGGCCACAATCCTCTCTGTAAAATGATGACTTAAACTGGAATTTTCTGCAAAAAGTGCTTTCCAACATTGTTTAATATTTCCAAAACCATAATGGCTGTTAGAAAAGTGAGAGAGGTTTTTGTAGATGGCCCTCTTAAGAACATAAACCTCCTTCAGTTTTGTAAAATTCATCTTGGATTGATCACAATAGTTTCTGCAAAACTATGACTAAAATATGCAATTTCTGCAAAAATGTTTCTTCTTGTTATGTTTTTTCATCTTTTTACTTTCTTGCTTTTTTGACTGTTTTACTTTCACTTTAGAAAAACCTCCCTATTGGTGAAATTATTCTCATCTCTTTTTACCATTTTACTGCCTTCTGTATTTACTTTTACTGTTTACCTTTGACTGCTCTGTAACTTCATTTTAACTTTCACTGAATTTTACCTTATATACTTTAACCACTGATACTCTTTAGCTGTTATGCTTTCTAACCTTTGTTTGAATAGATTTGATAACAATATTGGAGTAAACAAGTCTTATGACTAGTATTAAGACTGTTTATCCAAGGATGTGATCTTCTGGTCACCTCTTCAGGGGATAACTAAGTAGATTTTTCAAGCAATTCCCCAATGGACAAGGGAGTGAGGTTTTAACCAGGTTCAAAATGGAGCATCATTCAAGGCTACAGGAACTCCCATTTTGGTTCTTGTGTGTTCAAAATGGCAGTTTCTGGGTTTTCTTCACAGAAATGTCGTGTTTTCAGTTTTAATGAGGGAAATTGGCACAATTGCAGGTTCAGGGAGCAATTACACAGTTTTAAAACCTCTGGGGAAGATCTCAGTGATGATTTTTAATCACTAATTCAGCGAAAAACAAATAAAAACTGAGTTTTACTTGCAGTTCGGGGCGGAATAGGATAAATACCTGTTTTCAGAAGAAAACTGGTTCTTAACAGATAACAGGCGGTAGCAGGAGGACGCTTGGACGCAGGTCTGGCGGATTTATGGAGCGAAATTGAATGGAACAGTGGATTTCTCGAGGAGTGACGTCATCAATGTACGGGCTGACGTGTGGAGGGGCCGGGCGGTAAGTGGTAAGTCCCCGCATTGCTTTTGGACGAAGGTGGTATTAGTCGAGAGGGCAGCGATTCCACAAAGTAATTGACACGTGGACGGTGAACTATTTCAATACCACCAATCCCCCGCTGGTTAAAGTTCTGACAAAGGATGGGTAGCGGAATTGACGTGGAGCATTGATCTGCGGAGGGGCGATCCGACGGTTGAAGAAACGGAGAGATAGTGGGATAGTTCTTGCGCGGGCCCGGCGGGGTTTTAAACGCCATTAACTTTATTAATCACCCCGGGGGGCGTCTGATAGGCGGAGGAGTATGGTTATTAATTAATTCAGATAATTAATTAATCCCGTAATTATAATGAAAAAGGGAGTCGTGGCGGGTTTTTTTTAGGCGCGGGTATTAAAATTAAAGTATCGAGTGGGATGCCAGGTGGATGAGCCACGTTGGCGCGGAAATTATCCAAAGTTTGGTTTCAAAAATAAAACTTCGGGTTTTATATTTTTGGGTTTAAACATACATATCATATGTTTAAAGTTTTATTTTTCATATATGTTTTATTATATGATAAATTAATTAATATAATTAACTTACCATAGGGGCGGGATTATTATATAAAGATATAATTTAACCAAAGGGCTTATATAGTGGGTTTTTATTTGAATGCACGGAGAAATAATTACTTTGGTTTAAACTATATAATAGAGGGGTTTTTTGGGGTATTTATAAAAAAGGAGTTATATACTTAGGATAGGGCATTTCACTAGGGATTTAGTAAATAGAGTTAAACATTAATATGACAAAGGGACAAGGGAACTCAAAACACTTTGCACATCTAAGAAAGTGATAATTTTTGAAGTAAATTGCAATATCTCATCTTCAACATTTAACTTAGAATAGTAAGTTATTTTGAGGGAATTTTTATGGAATTTTGCATGATTTCCCTAAGTAAAATAGGATTTTACTTAGGACAATGTTAAAGGTGAATGATTATAATGATGAATTATCTCAAGTACTTAGGTCTTTTTGATCATTAGGCCGAGGGTCCGGTCCCTCCAAAAGTCAAGGAAATGCCTTGAGCCCTTTTGATCTCCAAATACCTTAGTACTTTGGGGGAAATTAGTAAAACTTTTGAGGGGAAAGTGATGAGGGAAGTTAATGATTTTGACTTTGCTTGCTGTGATTTTCCAGTGTATTTCCTGCTTTAGTATTTGTGATGAAAGTAAAGGATCAAAAAACATGTAGCAGCATCATTCATCAGATAACACTTTGCAGCACCATCTACCTACCCTATCTACTTAATACTACCATTTTCTCTTCTTTATTAGGGTGCATTTAGACTTGCAAACCCTTATCAATCTTTTCTTTTTACATGATAAATCTATCTATTTCTACCCTTATTACATCCAAGGGCTCAGATTGAACTGTTGAACACCTTTTATTCACTCTACCTATCTACTTATCTGCCAAGATTAAACTGTTTGGTCAGATATTTATTCTCTAATCTATAACATAAAATTGAAATATGACTAAGTCAAGTTTAAACAGTTTGACTTATTCATGAATTGTGGCAAAGGTTTTGACAAGCTGCACACAATTGCTTTATTACAAAAAATGAAATAGTAGTGGCATTTGGATTTGCACACTTTCCTTGGTCTATTCTTTGCTTGGGGTTCATTTCTTTCTCTTTTTTGACCATTTTATTTTTCTTACCCTTTGATCTTTCTTTTATGGTATACCCTCTTTACATTTTTTTTTTTTAAATTTTTTTGATTTTTTGGTTTTCAAGAATATGGAACACCTTTGCTCAAGAAAGAAGGTTTGAACATATTCCATATTTCAATCAAGACAATCATGAAAGATGAAACCTATTGGTATAGGAGACTAACACTGGCTCCACTTGGGGATGGCTTTTCCTTGTGAAAAGTCAAGAACAGCAGGTTAGATGCCTCAAAATTTCTTCAAACTGAAACTATGAAATCTTCCTTCTTCTGGTAGCTTTATTGTACATATGATAGTGAAACTTTTTGAAGATTAGGGCCTTCACTTCGGGCTTCAACTTCAAGAAGTCACCATCCAATCAAAACTGCAATAGAAAAAAGGATGTATTATGTACAAGTTAGAAAAATCAAAACATTCTAGTAAATGGGATCAAAATAATGCTTGAGCATTCGACCATTGACTGGTCCTTCTTCAACTTCTAAATTGTCCAACTCCTTCAAAAAGTAAGTGTTGTTTCCTTGCAAGGCATGAATGATATAAGGCCCTTTCCACAAGAAATCAAACTTTCCATGTTTCCCTTTTTCTTCTCTTCTAGAATCCCATCTCAGGACTTTATCACCTAGTTGAAAATCTTCTGATTTAGTCCTTTTATCAAACATTTTCTTTAGCTTTTCCTGCAAGACTTGTGATCTTTGGTATACCTCTTCCCTGGTTTTTTGCAGGTGGATTGTTTGATTAATTCTTCTTTGAATGTCATTTGGCTCCACTTGAGCCTCCTGAAGTAATTTCATAACAGGAATTCCTAAAGATGATGGGAATCTTGCTTCCAGGCCATAAACTAACTCATATGGACTAGTCCCAATTGATTTCTTAGTTGTAAGTCTGTCTGCCCACAATGCATTGGTCAGTTTCTTGTGCCAATTCTTTTTGTTTTCTTCCAATAATTTTTTGATGATATTGATAAGGCTTTTATTGGAGGATTCTGCTAGTCCATTACCCTGAGGGTAATAAGCTGTCGAATGGCCTAAAGTAATATGATATTTACTACAGAAACTAATCATTTTCTTTGACTTAAATGCAGCAGCATTATCTGTTATAATCTTTTCTGGACAGCCAAATCTTGAAAGTATGTTGGTTTCTAAAAACCCTATAATCATTGAATCATTGGCCTGTCTACATGGGATAGCTTCAATCCATTTAGTGAAGTAGTCTGTGGCAGTTAAAATCCATCTGTGTTGCCCTGAAGAAGGGGGGTGAATTTCTCCAATAAAATCTAACCCCCATTGTTGAAAAGGTCTTTCTGTGGAAATTGGTTTTAAAGGCAAAGGTAACAACTTTCTTTTACCTTCAAATATCTGACATTTATGACAAGTTGTTACAAATTTCCTAACATCAGAAAATAAAGTTGGCCAGTAGAAACCAGCTCTTAAGATTTTGTCTGCAGTTGATTTCCAGTAGAGATGTCCTCCACAATCCCCTGCATGAAATTCATTAAGAACTTTATCAGCTTCATCTTTTAAGAGACAATTCAACAAGATTCCTTCATGATTTTTCCAAAATAGAGTGATATCTAAAATACAATATTTCAAAGATGTCATTTTTAAAAATCTTCTTTTGGTTCTGGACAACCCTGGAGGAGCTTGCAGGTTTAATAAAACATGAATTATATCAGTGTACCAGGGTGAATCTAAGAAAGCTTGACTAATCTGTAGAGTCGCCATCTCCTGATTGTCATCCAGTTCATTAATGTCTAAGGCTTGGCAATTAGTTTCAGTCATGAGTTGTGCCAATCCTTGACCTTTTATGAGTTTTGTTGGTTTAAGCTCAATGTCATATTCTAAAATGGTAGCTATCCACTTACCTCGTTTACCTTCAATGCCATCTTGAGTCAAAATATCTTTAACTACTGCATTAGGCACATAAGCTATCACATGAGAATATAATATGTAAACTCTGAAATGTTTAATTGCTTTTACCAATGCAAAAGCCTGTTTTTCCATAATATTGTATTTTAGAGATGCATCCCTCAGTGCTTTACTAAAAAATGCTATTGGCTTTTCACACCCTTGGTCATCTTTTTGAAGTAAAACAGCTGCAACAGTATGTTCAGAAGCAAATGAAAAAATAATAAAGTCTCTATCAAATTTAGGACTGGTCAGAACTGGTGTTCTGGTTAAAGCCATTTTAATTTCTTCGAACGATTGTTTGGCTTCTACAGTCCAGTCAATGCTTGAATCTTTCCTCAACATGTTAGTAAGTAATCTAAGTAACTCAGCTAAACTTGAAATAAATCCTCTTAAGAAATTAATCTTTCCTATGAATGCTTGCAACTCTTTTATGTTTCTGGGGTGGGGTATTTGCAAAATTGCTTGAATTCTTTCTAGATCAATCCTAATGCCATCTTTAGAAATGATGTGCCCTAAAAGCTTTCCTTCTTCCAAACCAAACAATGACTTCTTAGGGTTTAAAGAAATCCCATATTTTCTGCACTTTATAAATACTTGCTTTAGGTGATCTAAATGTTCTTGATCTGTTTTAGAAAAAACAGTTAAATCATCTAGATAAATAACCAGAAAATCATGTATTTCTTTAGCAAAAGAAATATCCATTGCTCTTTGAAATGTAGCTCCTGCATTCTTGAGCCCAAATGGCATTTTGACATATTTAAACGTACCCCATGGTGTAGTGAATGCTGTTTTATCCTGATCATCAGGATGAACCAGAATCTGGTTGTACCCTGAAAATCCATCCAATAGTGATATTCTTGAGGATCCTACTACCCTTTGCAGAATGTGGTCCATCTTCGGCAGAGGATAATTGTCTTTTAAAGAAACTTTATTCAAATTTCTTAAGTCGACACATAGTCTAATTTCTCCTGTCTTCTTTCTTGTTGGTACCAGGTTAGAAACCCATTCTGAGAATCTGATAGGAGCTATAATCCCTGCTTCAAACATCCTTTTGATTTCCTTTTCAATTGAGGGTAATAAAATAGGATTTATTCTTCTAAGCTTTTGTTTAAAAGGTTTCTGGTCTGGTTTCAAAGGTATAGTGTGTTGAATGATGGATGTATCATAAGATTTGAGATCTTCATAACTCCAGGCAAAAACATCCTGGAATTCTTTTAATAGTTCAACATATTTAACCTTTTGATCTTTTGGAAGAGATTTGGACAACTTGACCATTTTGGGATTTTCTGGGGTTCCTAAGTTGCATTCTTCCATATCAGCCTTCACAGGTTCCATTTTAGGTCTAAATGGAATATCATTTGAATCAAACAGATCTTCCAAAGGAGTTAATCCTTTGGGAAAATGATTATCTTTTAAATTAATGATTTGTGTCTCATCTTCTATGATCTCATCAGATTCCATGTGTTTCAAATTTTGCATGTCCTTTTCTGTGAATGTAGTTGGATGCAACATATAAATTGCATTTTCTCTTGAAATTTCTATTTTTTGTTCTTTTCCTTGATCAAATTCATCAATAGTCATGTCTTCATCTATATTACAGTTAGAAAACTCATTTTGGAGTGTCAAAAAATTATTGATTTGATTGTTATTCACAAATACTTGCCAATTTAAAAGATTGTCTGGTATAGCAGGCCTATGCCTAATCTCAGCTGAAAACTGATGATTAGGGTCAAAAGGTAACTTGCATGTACTAGCAAACATGGCGAGGCTGTGAGCATGCAAATTTTGTTTCCTGGGAATCTTGGCAAGTTGAGCTTGTAAAAATGTGTTGAGAATCTCTACAACTGTCTCTCTGTATTGTTTCAGTCTCATGTCTTTTGTTGAACATTCTCCTTTAATCTGTTGAATGATTATTTCGGAGTCTCCTATGATTGATACCCTAATAGCTCCTAACTTCTTGACATGTTTAAGCCCTAATAAAAGAGCTTCGTACTCTGCCATGTTGTTAGTGCATTTGAAATTCAACCTATAAGCATGACCCTCTGCATGATTATTTTCAACATTATGTAACCAAATCCCAGCTCCTGCTCCTAGTCTGTTTACTGAGCCATCAAACTCTAAATGCCATAGAATTTCATGTTCATAATCTTCATCAATTGTTTTAAAGTGTTTCTTGACAGGAGCTAGTTGTTTAGTTTCTTCGGGTATTTCTTGATCATCTGGTGTTTTTTTGTTTTCAGAGATTTCTTCTATTTTAACAGTGGTTTTGTTTATGGTTTCCAATTCTGGAGCTTCTATTTCAGTAGGGAGATCTAACTCAGCATTGTATAAAATGAAAGAATCCATATCAGAATGTATAGAGTAAACAGGGAAGTTTTCAGGATTCTCATGGCTACTCACTAAGTACTTCATCAAGGTTTCTCTATATAATCTTTTAGGCTGACCAAATACTGAAATAGTTGCATATGACATATCTAGTTGAATAGATCCTCCAAGTTTAGCACCCCAAGATCTAGACAATAACATACCATATTTAGGTGGAATATCAGCAACTACTATGTCCATTAAAACAGACTTAGCAGGGTATTGTACCAAAGTAACACACAGATCTTTAATCAAACCTAAACATTTTACCTGACTAGAATCAAATGAAAACAAATCTTTGTACGGTCTGGTAATATCTAGATTCAATCTTTCCATTACTGCTTTTGGCATTAAATTGTGAGATGCTCCAGAATCAAGCATTGCATTATGGAGTATCTTGTCATGAACATTCAGGCTTACATAAAATGGAGGAGTTCCTCCACTTTCTGGTTTGCCATTAACCTCGGGGCCAAAAAGAAGTTTGGGTTGATCATCAAGAATGTTTACTGAATCATCCAATCCAGTAATGTTAATGTTTAGGGACTTGGTAATCTGACTTCTATAGACATCATGTTTAGCCAATTCTGATAAAGGAATAGCTATCTTGAGTTTGCCTATTTCAGCCTCTAGAATGAAAGGTTTTTCCGTCTGAGTTTTAGTGTTTTGCACAGTTGGGTTTTCTCTGTTTTTTGGGTCTTCAATATTTTTCTCTTTTCCATGAATGAAGTTTTGTTTTGAAGATGTTTCTGGACTAACTTCTACTGTTTCTTCTACATTTCCCACAGGAGGAAAAGTATTAGATTGTTGTTTATTGTTTGATTGGTTGTCAGAGACATCTTCAATTATTGGATTTGAAGGGTTGGGAGTTATTCTAGACAAAATTTGTACTTGGGGATTGTTTTGTACAGGGGGAATGTTGACTTTACCTTTGACATTTTGTTTTGCAGTTTTCTGTTTGCTATTCTCTGGTACATCAATCCGTCTACTTCTCAAGTTGTATTGTTTATGAACCTCATAAATTGCTGTGTCATAGCCTTCCTTGAAATCAAAAGTCTCACCTGAATGAGTTTGGAATGTTTCAAGGATGTGATTCTCTTGATCATCTTGGGATAGGAAGACTTCTGGTTCATTTTTGTCATCTGTTACATTGTTTATTTCTACATCTTCTGTAGGTTCTTCAGAAGTTGAACCTTCAACAAAGTTTTCTTGGAAAGGTGGCCTAATGTTTTGATCAGGGACATTCTTTCCAATGTTTTGATTCAGATTTCTCCTAAAGTTTGGGTTTCTTGCAACATTCTGATTGTCACTAGAAGACTTTCTTTCAATGGTTTCCACTCTGTCTCCTAATATTTCCATACCTTTAATGATTACATCCAGCTTCTTTTCAAAAGCTGAAGGTTCTTCATTTATAGGCATTCTTCTTTCTGCCCTAGCTCTGGCTCGTTTTTCTATCAGATTTGCTTCTACACTCACCACTATGCTTTGCATTTCCTCTAGTGTTTGAGGAGCCCTTTCCCTGAGGGAATAAGCTATGTCAGAATCAAAACCGTCTGGAAATTTAATCAATACAGAGTCAGGTGGGGGTCTTAGGTTTTGAGGAACTGCATTATATGCTTCATTGAATCTTATGATGTAATCTTGTACGGTTTCGTTAGGTCTTCTTCTTAATTTCTCAAATTCTGATAGGATCTGAAGAGGATCCTTTTTCTTCTCCCATCTGTTCAAAAATGCCCTATATAAAGCTTCTAAATCAGAAATACTGTTCGGGGCAAGGGCCCTAAACCAAGTTCTAACTTCTCCAGTAAGACTCTGAACGAAAATTCTCATTCGGATATTATCAGTATCAATCTCGTAAAACTCAAAGTAATCAGTCATCCTTTTGGTGTGTTGTTGAGCTGTGTAAGTACCCGATCCATCAAAAGGTGTGATCTTACTTTGATAATCTTGAGGTAAAGCTGGAGGGTTGGCTGGTAACTGTAAAGGGGCATATCGATTAGCCATTGGAAGATAAAGTGGGGTAATAGGAGTTGATGGTCTGGCAGGAGGGGATGGAGGAGTAGAAGGGGTGACAGGTGTTTGAAAAGCTTGAGAAAAAGTAACTGAACTTGGAGATGCTTCAGTAATTACAGAAATGTTTGAACTTTCTTCAAAGGTTTGTTCAGACTGAATAGAGTTATGTAATTCTCTGTCAAGATGATGTGAAACAAATCTGTATTGCAAATCTTCAAAGAACAATGGATCTGGAACTAATCTAGATAATTCAGTTTCAGAAAAATTCACAAATAAAGATGTTTCAAATCGTGCATCAAAAGGAATGTCATCAATATATATAATTTTCACAGGACAAGATGCAGATCTAGAAAGTGGTCTAGAACTTCCTGAACTCTCCTGACTTCCTCTTTCAGAAATTTCTTGACTTCCTTGTCTTCTAAGAATTCTAGGAATCAGATTTGGATTTTCAAATATTGGTGGTGGATTAGGGTCAGGGTTTGACCTAGTATGTCGAATCCTTTCTGAAGCCAGTTTTCCTAGACTATGTGTTTTTGGATTTTTTGATTTTAATTGAAAGAATAAATACAACTTCTACAAATTCTTCAAGAAATAATGATGTATGATTAAAATTTTCTCAAAGATCTGTTAAACTAGATAATCTGATTGAAAATTTTGAAACTAAGGTTCAGTATATAAGCTAAATCAGAGATAGACTGAAGCAGCATTTATTTACTTTTGCAATTGCAGAGCAAAAGCAATTTCAAAGGCTACCTGGCTGATCTTCAGACTCTGTCTATAGCTTATAAATCAAACAATAGTATCAATAAAATGATTCAGATCCCCAGTATGGTCGCCATTATGTTATCACTCAGGTTTTCCTAGAAGTTGTGTAAGAGGAAAGTATACCCGAGGTAACCACAAACCAACCTTTTAGATGCAGAATCTAGCCAATCTGCATCCAGAGAGGGCTCTCTCTTTATAATTTATCTTTGTTCTTGGAAGGTTTTATGCTAGTTATAGATTCAAAGTTTGTTTTGGGAAAATGGTGGAATCCACAAACTAAGGGCAAGGTTGAGAGCTTTCAGTCCATTGGGCTATGGAGTCAAAGGATGGCTTTACTAGACTTCTATTCTACGCACAAGATGGTATTACAGGGCAAGATAGCTAGACAGAGAACAATCCTTAAAATTTAAAGTGGATGGGATGGTCTTGAAGGGATGAAAGGCAGCTAAGAATCTTTCACCATGTTCAAAAGAAAGAAATGAGATGACTACAAATAAAGAGCAATGAAGAATTCTTTATTATAGTAATCAACAATGTTTAAATTATCAAAGCAAGAGCATTTAAGAATTCATGCTTATAACTAATTTAGAAGAAAACATTAAGAACAACCACATTTGAAATCAGAGTACAATTAAGCAAATTTTGATTCAATCCTTTATGTAAATTATTCAGAAATGGACATGATGATATTATAAACTAATATAAAATTTCAGACAAAAGGGTAGAAAAACTTATTGAACTGTAGTCCAACACATGAATCCTGCAACAAGTCCAGTGCTTCAAATCGTCATCTAGTAAGCCACGAATAAATTTCTCCAAAATGCTTTTATTCCGAAAATCTCAATATTACAGCAGAGTAATAGAATCCACCCTCAATACTCTCTTTGAGGGTTTATTTATACATTAAATAATTGAAAATATCTCACACTATCCTAGCCCATAATTTGGGGTGACTAAGGAGTAATTTACAAGTAAACAGGAGACAAATGGTCTCGTAGATAGAATAATAAGTAACTGCTGATGTGTTGTTTCCTTTCTTTATGGATGTGCTGGAGGCAAGTGCTGAAAAAGGGTTTGTTGCTGTCTTCTGGAGTAATTTCTTTGCTTGTTTGATACTCTTTGTCTTTACGGATACTCTTTAACCTGTGTAACTAATACTCTTTCATCTGTACTCATTTTTATACTTTTACCTGATAGTAAAGATAAAATTCTCATCCTGAAAATAAATTTTATAGAATTTCCAATAATTCCCTCCACCATGAATCGTCTGGTATCATAGTCCTTTTGAGTTTTCTCAATGTCTCATCTGCTTCTGTGAGTTTGTAAAAGGTGGGCTCATTAGGAAATAGATACTTTATTTCATGTTCCAAATGAAATAAGTTCCTCACTCTATCATAGATATTTCTCCCTATTGGTAATGTTTTTTCTGGTAAACTAGGGGAACAAGCAGCTGTATTTTGAGCATGAGCATTTATTTTCTTTACATAGGTTTCCAAGTCCATTATTTGATCTTCTGAGAGCATAGGACTTGGTAACCCACTGTCCAACAAAGCTTGAAATTTTTCTCTGAAAATATTGATATCAACCAAAATATCTGTGCACTTCCTTTCTAAATTCTGCATGAAAGTTCTCTTAATGAAAACTCTCTTTATTTCCAAAACTGTGCCGGTCCTGTCCTCAATCCCTAAAACTGCCAGCTGTTGCTTTGTCCGGGTGTTCAAAAATTGAATAAGCTGATTGACCTGCTCAGGCCTGCCTCTTAATTCATTTCTGGTTCTGTTTATTTCTTCTTGGGCTATTTTAACCAAATCATTTTGTTCAAAAATAGCTTGAATAGAGGGCCAAATACCCTTTATTAACTCAATGATGTTACCCCAAAGAATGTCATTTATTTCCTTTAAAGGCTTTTCCAATGAAAGATCTTTTTCCAAAGCCTGAACCAATTTTTCTAACCTTTTTATTTCCCTGGTGTTATCAGCAACTGTCTTTTTAGATGTATCATATTTTTCCTCCAATTTTACTAATTGCAATTTCGTTGTTTGGAGTTCTGTGACCCTTATTTGTAGACTTTCCATCTGTTTTATTAATTCATCAGAACTCAAACCAGAAGTGTTTACCTGGGATGGCTGTGTTTGCTGACCGCTTGTTGTAGTACCTGTTGTTGATGTTTGCCTGATAGTTTCCTGTTTCTGCAAAGCTTGTTCCAATTCCTTCTCCGTTTCACTTAGTCGCTCAGTCATATTTAGGAGCAACTCCATTATTTCTTCCTGTGAATTCCCCTTTAGAACTTCTTGGGTCTGAGGGTGCCTTGAAGCTGGCAATTTTAGCTGCTTTCTCAGTGCAGCTATGTCATCATCTTTCTTCTTTATTAATGCCTCAATAGTTTTAATGTCTTTGGGGTTATGACCCAAACCAATGATTATGTCTTCTAAAGACTTTATTCTATTATCTTTGGCCTGTGAAGAGGCCTTCTCAATTTGCAATTGTGCAGTTGTGTTATTCAAAGAATCCTGCAGCGTTATAGCTGCCATGGCCTTATTGGTAAGAGTAGAATAGACCATTTCCCCAGTTTGTCTGTGTAGCTCTATCTGGTCCAGAGGATGGATATCCTTTGCCAAAACTTCAAAATTTGTCCTGATGTAGTCAGCTTCAGTAATGGGTTTTGGCACCTTTGACTTGAAGTGGCTCATTATCATTTTTCCTTGTGACATGTCAAATGTTGACATTAGCCTTTCTTGATTATGAGGAGCCATTTTCATATATTGATCATACACCTTCATCTTTAATGGATCATTCTTTGCTTTAATATTAATGAAGGTTCTTTTAATATCCCCTGTATCTGTTTTTGGTGGTCTGAAAGAGGATACCTCAGTACTTAATTGCTTTTGTAAAGCTTTCCCTTTCTGTCCTGTGTTTGTTTCACTAACTGTGCCAGTTAGTTGACTGTCTTCCCTCCCATCATCAAACACTTCATCTATGATTTCCACTTCTGGAAGTGGATCTGATTTATGTTTTTTAGCTTGATGTGTTCCTGAAGGCTCTTTAGGAGGTGTGGTATCTGGAACTTGCCTTTTCTTACCTATTTCCACATTTGATGGGGTTTGTAACTCTGGAACTTGTGTGTGCTTTGCCTGAGTGGGAGAAACCTGTGATTGTTCAGGTGCTTTGGAAGTTTGTGGTTTCTCTGTCATGACTAAAGTTTCAATCACCTGTAATGCAAGTTCCTTTCCTTTACCTTTTGTTTCTGCTGCCACTGGTGGACTGCCTTCCTGCAATCTCTGCTGTGGATTTGCTGCTGAAGATGTACCAATTTGGGGTACCTGCACTTGACCATAAGATTCTAGGTCATATTTCTTTTGAAGATCTTTCATAATTTTGTTCATTTTGTCAGCTTCACTTTCTTCCTCAACAAGTGTTCCTTCAACCCATTCATCTTGATTGGCATATTGTTCTAGTTCAGGAATCTTGTGGTGTATATAAGAGGATGATTTGTTCTTTAATCTCTTTTCACAAATAAAACCAAATGGGTCATAAGGAACCCAACGAAAAGTTCTTTGGAACTTGCTTTGTAATATAATTTCTGCCTCTCGCTCGGCCTCCCTAGAGTTGCAGATGTAGGGACCTAATTGACTTTTAATCCGGAGTTGAGCTTTCTTTTTCACACTACAAAAATGGATCACATCTGAATTATTCATTTGCCTGAAATATTCCAAGGCAAACAGTCTCATGGGTACATACTTTGGTAACTTGAATGGATGTAATTCACATCCATATATTCTGATGACTGTATGGTTTTGATACAAATACCAATCCCCAACTTTATAGGTCCTTGAAAGTTGCAAGGTCTTCTTTATTTCATTACTGAGTCTTGGGGGAGGAAACCCTGTGAACAATGTAGTTGCAGGATATACAAAAAGATCTATAAACTCAGAATAGGAATAGGGAGACTCATAAGAATGAATTATGGGAGACCAAAATATAACTGACCTTTGGTTTCCCTTACCATCAAGTTTTTGAACAGGGAAAGGGAACTTTTCTGACTGATAGTAGATAATGAGATGATAGATGACTGAGGAATATTTAAAAACTTTTTCATCATCTAGCCTCATGAATTGATCATGGATCTTGTTGGCTATGAAGGAGGCAAAGTCATATTTAATCTCAGGAGGTTGCCCAGGAGTAAAAATGGATAGCAAAACCAAGGTTATCTCATCAACATATTCACTGGTTTTGAAGCCCAAGACAAAAGATATCATATTGAGGATGAGTCTTCCCAATTGATTGAAATAATACAAACTATAGGGAGGAGGTGCCTTAGGTTGGTGTTCAGGCAACATGAAATTATGGCAAATGGACTCTAATTTCTCTGGGGTCAATTTATTAGATTTCTCAATCAATTCTTCCATGGACAGAGGTGCCAATTCTTGGTCAGGTTCAAATTGTAGCATTTCATTGATGGCCTGAGGAGTGATAGGGAAAATAACACTCTGGTCAGGGGAAATTACAGCCCTTTGAGTGGGATCATAGTTTGAATGGCAATAGTGGATGATTTCTGGGAAATTAATGACTGAGGGGATGAGATACCTTGGGAGATTGGATTCCCACAGTCCAATGACATCTTGCCCCTTTGAATAATCGTCTCTGCAGCGACAAAAACTCAGAAGGGGGCTTTCATCAAAATGCAAGTCTTTAATCTGAAAATATCTATCCACTAAGGGTAAATACTCTAATTCTCTGTGAGGGGCATTCATTGGGGTCACATTCAGGGCTGCTGGGGCTTCCATTTTGGTTCTTGTGGATTCAGAACGGAAATTCCTGGGTTTCTTTCAAAGGTCGGGCGCGTTTTCAATTTTAATGAGGAAATTGACACAATTGCCGGTTCTGGGGAACAATTTACAGTTTTAAATCTCAGAGAGTAATCTCAGTGATAAGATTTAATTATCAATTCAGTGGTAAATAGGGAAAACATACTTTCTATTGAGTTTCGAAGCGCTATAGGATAAATACCTGTTTTTTGAAGAAAATTGGCTTTTAACAGGTATCAGGCGATGGCGGGAGTGTACTCGAACACAGGTGCAGTGGAATCTTGGAGCGAAATCAGATAACACAGTAAATTTCAGTGGAAATTTGAAAATCATAGCAGAAGGCGCTGTTTTTTTCAATAACGAAAATAACGGAAAAAACACGAAAATTGGCTTTATTTACAAGTTAAAGGGTTTTTTAGTTTTTCGAGGAGTGACGTCATCAATGTACGGGCTGACGTATGCAAGGTCGGGCGGTAAGCAGTAAGCGGTAAGCGGTAATCCCCGCACCGCTTATGAGCAAAGGCGGTATTAACTGCGAGGGCAGCGATTCCACAAAGTTATTGACACGTGGACGGGTGACTAGTCAAATACCACCCATCCCCCGCTGGTTAAAACTTTGACAAGGGATGGCTAGCGGAATGAACGCTAGCCGTAGATCTGTGAAGGAGCGATCCGATGGTGGAAAGGACGGATAGATGGCGGAGGTTTAATGCGTGGGCCCGGCGGGGTTTTAAACGCGATTTACATTATTTAAACATCCCGGGGCGTTTCTAATTGGTGAATGAGGTTGGTTATTAACTAACTCAGATAATTAGTTAATCCCGCTATATAATGGAAATAGGGGTTGCGGTGGGTTTTAATCATTGGGGAAATGCCAGGTGGATGAGCCACGCTGGCATAGGAATTTTCCAAAGTTTTGTCTTGAAAATAAAACTTCAGATTTATTATTTTTTGGTATTAAACATATAAACCATATGTTTAAAGCTTTTCGGATATATGTTTTTTATTTTATTATATGGTAAATTAACAAATGTAATTAATTTACCATAGGGGCGGGTTTATAGTATAATGATAAATTTAACCAAAGGGCGTATAGTGGGTTTTTATTTGAATGCATGGGGAAATAATTACTTTGGTTAAACTTTATAATAGAGGGGTTTTTGGGGTATTTATAAAAAAGGAGTTATATACTCAGGATAGGGCATTTCACTAGGGATTTAGTAAATAGAGTTAAACATTAATATGACAAAGGGACAGGGAAAATCAAAATATTTTGCACATCTAAGAAAGTGACAACTTTTGAGGTAAATTGCAATATCTTATCTTCACACTTAATCTTAGAATAGCAAGTTATCTTGAGGGTTTTTTATGGAATCTTGCATGATTTCCCTAAGTAAAATAGGATTTTACTTAGGATTAAGTTAAAGGTGAATGATTATAATGATGAATTATCTCAAGTACTTAGGTCTTTTTGATCATTAGGCCGAGGGTCCGGTCCCTCCAAAAGTCAAGGAAATGCCTTGAGCCCCTTTGATCTCCAAATACCTTAGTACTTTGGGGGGAAATTAGTAAAACTTTTAAGGGGAAAGTGATGAGGGAGGTTAATGATTTTTGACTTTGCTTGCTGTGATTTTCCACTATATTTCCTGCTTCAGTATTTGTGATGAAAGTAAAGGATCAAAAACATTTAGCAGCATCATTCATCAGATAAAACTTTGCAACACCATCTACCTACCCTATCTACTACTACCATTTTCTCTTCTTTATTAGGGTGCATTTGGACTTGCAAACCCTCATCAGTCTTTTCCTTTTACATGAAAAATCTATCTAATTCTACTCTTATTACATCCAAGGGCTCAGATTAAACTGTTGAGCACCTTTTATTAACTCTACCTATCTACTTATCTGCCAAGATTAAACTATTTGGTCAGATATTTATTCTCTATTCTACAACATGAAATTGAAACATGAATGAGTCAAGTTTAAACAATTTGACTCTTCATAAATTGTGGCAAAAGTTTGACAAGCTGCACACAATTGCTTTATTACAAAAATGAAATAGTAGTGGCATTTGGATTTGCACACTTTCCTTGGTCTATTTTTTGCTTGGGGTTCATTTCTTTTTCTTTTTGACCATTTTATTTTTCTTACCCTTTGATTTTTCTTTTAGGGTATACCCTCTTTACATTTTTTTAAATTTTTTGAATTTTTTGGTTTTCAAGAATATGGAACACCTTTGCTCCCTGAAAAAAGGTTTGAACATATTCCATAGTTCAATCAAGACAATCATGAAAAATGAAACCTATTGGTATAGGAGACTAACACTGGCTCCACTTGGGGATGGCTTTTCCTTGTGAAAAGTCAAGAACAGCAGGTCAGATGCCTCAAAATTTCTTCAAACTGAAACTATGAAATCTTCCTTCTTCTGGTAGCTTTATTGTCCATATGATAGTGAAACTTTTTGAAGATTAGGGCCTTCACTTCGGGCTTCAACTTCAAGAAGTCACCATCCAATCAAAACTGCATTAGAAAAAAGGATATATTATGCACAAGTTAGAAAAATCAAAACATTCTAGTAAATGGGATCAAAATAATGCTTGAGCATTCGACCATTGACTGGTCCTTCTTCAACTTCTGAATTGTCCAACTCCTTCAAAAAGTATGTGTTGTTTCCCTGCAAGGCATGAATGATATAAGTCCCTTTCCACAAGAAATCAAACTTTCCATGTTTCCCTTTTTCTTCTCTTCTAGAATCCCATCTTAGGACTTTATCACCTAGTTGAAAATCTTCTGCTTTAGTCCTTTTATCAAACATTTTCTTTAGCTTTTCCTGCAAGACTTGTGATCTTTGGTATACCTCTTGCCTGCTTTGTTGCAGGTGGATTGTTTGATTAATTCTTCTTTGAATGTCATTTGGCTCCACTTGAGCCTCCTGAAGTAATTTCATAATAGGAATTCCTAAAGATGATGGGAATCTTGCTTCAAGACCATAAACTAACTCATATGGGCTAGTCCCAATCGATTTCTTGGTTGTAAGTCTGTCTGCCCACAATGCATTGGTCAGTTTCTTGTGCCAATTCTTTTTGTTTTCTTCCAATAACTTTTTGATGATATTGATAAGGCTTTTATTGGAGGATTCTGCTAGTCCATTACCCTGAGGGTAATAAGCTGTTGAATGGCCTAAAGTAATATGATATTTATCACAGAAACTAATCATTTTCTTTGACTTAAATGCAGCAACATTATCTGTTATAATCTTTTCTGGACAGCCAAATCTTGAAAGTATGTTGGTTTCTAAAAACCCCATAATCACAGAATCATTGGCTTGTCTGCAAGGGATAGCTTCAATCCACTTAGTGAAGTAGTCTGTGGCAGTAAGAATCCATCTGTGTTGCCCTGAAGAAGGGGGATGGATTTCTCCAATAAAATCTAATCCCCATTGTTGAAAAGGTCTTTCTGTGGAAATTGGTTTTAAAGGCAAAGGTAACAACTTTCTTTTACCCTCAAATATCTGACACTTATGACAAGTTGTTACAAATTTCTTAACATCAGAAAATAAAGTTGGCCAGTAAAAGCCAGCCCTTAAGATTTTGTCTGCAGTTGATTTCCAGTAGAGATGTCCTCCACAATCCCCTGCATGAAATTCATTAAGAACTTTATCAGCCTCATCTTTTAATAGACAATTTAATAAGATTCCTTCATGATTTTTCCAAAATAAAGTGCCATCTAAAATACAATGTTTCAAAGATGTCATTTTCAAAAATCTTCGTTTGGTCCTGGACAACCCTGGAGGAGCTTGCAGGTTTAATAAAACATGAATTATATCAGTGTACCAGGGTGAATCTAAGAAATCTTGACTGATCTGTGGAGTCGCCATCTCCTAATTGTCATCCAGTTCGTTGATGTCTAAGGCTTGGCAATTGGTTTCTGTCATAAGTTGGGCTAAACCTTGGCCTTTTATGAGTTTTGTTGGCTTAATCTCAATATCATATTCTAAAATGGTAGCTATCCACTTACCTCGTTTACCTTCAATGCCATCTTGAGTCAAAATATCTTTAACTACAGCATTAGGCACATAAGCTATCACATGAGAATATAATATGTAAACTCTGAAATCTTTGATTGCTTTTACCAATGCAAAAGCCTGTTTTTCCATAATATTGTATTTTAGATATGCATCCCTCAGTGCTTTACTAAAAAATGCTATTGGCTTTTCACACCCTTGGTCATCTTTTTGAAGTAAAACAGCTGCAACAGTATGTTCAGAAGCAAATGAAAAAATAATAAAATCTCTATCAAATTTAGGACTGGTCAGAACTGGTGTCCTTGTTAAAGCCATTTTAATTTCCTCAAATGATTGTTTGGCTTCTACAGTCCAGTCGATGCTTGAATCTTTCCTCAACATGTTAGTAAGAAATCTAAGTAATTCAGCTAAACTAGAAATAAATCTTCTCAAGAAATTAATTTTTCCTATGAATGCTTGCAACTCTTTTATGTTTCTAGGATGAGGTATCTGTAAAATTGCTTGTATTCTTTCTGGATCAATCCTAATGCCATCTTTAGAAATAATGTGCCCTAAGAGCTTTCCTTCTTCCAAACCAAATAATGACTTTTTGGGGTTTAAAGAAATTCCATATTTTCTGCACTTTATAAAGACTTGCCTTAAATGATCTAGATGTTCTTGATCTGTTTTAGAAAAAAACAGTTAAATCATCTAGATAAATAACCAGAAAATCATGTATCTCTTTAGCAAAAGCAATATCCATTGCTCTTTGAAATGTAGCTCCTGCATTCTTGAGCCCAAATGGCATTTTGACATATTTAAACGTACCCCATGGTGTTGTAAATGCTGTTTTATCCTGATCATCAGGATGAACCAAAATCTGGTTGTACCCTGAAAATCCATCCAATAGAGATATCCTAGAAGATCCCACTACCCTCTGTAGAATATGGTCCATTTTTGGTAAAGGATAGTTTTCTTTTAAAGAAACTTTATTCAAATTTCTTAGATCAACACACAGTCTAATTTCTCCTGTCTTCTTCCTAGTTGGTACTAGGTTAGAAACCCATTCTGAGAATCTGATAGGAGCTATAATCCCTGCTTCAAACATTCTTTTGATTTCCTTTTCAATTGAAGGTAATAAAACATGATTTATTCTTCTTAGCTTTTGTTTGAAAGGTTTCTGATCTGGCTTCAAAGGTATAGTGTGTTGAATGATGGATGTATCATAAGATTTCAGATCTTCATAACTCCAGGCAAAAACATCCTGGAATTCCTTTAATAGTTCAACATATTTAACCTTTTGATCTTTTGGAAGATATTTGGACAATTTAACCATTTTAGGATTCTCTGGGGTTCCTAAGTTGCATTCTTCCATATCAGCCTTAACAGGTTCCATTTTAGGCCTAAATGGGATATCATTTGAATCAAACAGATCTTCCAAAGGAGTTAATCCCTTGGGCAAATGATTATCTTTTAAATTAATGATTTCTGTCTCATCTTCTATGATCTCATCAGATTCTATGTGTTTCAAATTCTGTATGTCTTTTTCTATGAATGTAGTTGGATGCAGCATATGAATTGCATTTTATCTTGAAATTTCTATTTTTTGTTCTTTTTCTTGATCAAATTCATCAATAGTTATGTCTTCATCTATATTACAGTTAGAAAACTCATTTTGAAGTGTCAAAAAACTATTGATTTGATTGTTATTAACAAATACTTGCCAATTCAAAAGATTGTCTGGTATAGCCGGCCTATGTCTAATCTCAGCTGAAAACTGATGATTAGGATCAAAAGGTAACTTGCATGTACCAGCAAACATTGCAAGGCTGTGGGCATGCAAATTTTGTTTCCTGGGAATCTTGGCAAGTTGAGCTTGTAGAAATGTGTTGAGAATTTCCACAACTGTTTCTCTGTATTGTTTCAATCTCATGTCTTTTGTTGAACATTCTCCTTTAATTTGTTGAATAATTAGTTTAGAATCTCCTATGATTGATACCCTAATAGCTCCTAACTTCTTGACATGTTTAAGCCCTAATAAAAGAGCTTCGTACTCTGCCATGTTGTTAGTGCATTTGAAATTCAACCTATAAGCATGACCCTCTGCATGATTATTCTCGACATTATGTAACCAAATCCCAGCTCCTGCCCCTAGTCTGTTTACTGAGCCATCAAATTCTAAATGCCATAGAATTTCATGTTCATAATATTCATCAATTGTTTTAAAATGTTTCTTGACAGGAGCTAGTTGTTTAGTTTCTTCAGGTATTTCTTGATCATTTGGTGTTTCTTTGTTTTCAGAGATTTCTTCAATTTTAACAGTGGTTTTGTTTATGGTTTCCAATTCTGGAGCTTCTATTTCAGTAGGGAGATCCAACTCAGCATTGTATAAAATAAAATAATCCATATCAAAATGTACGGAGTAAACAGGGAAGTTTTCAGGCTTCTCATGGCTACTGACCAAATACTTCATCAAGGTTTCTCTATATAATCTTTTAGGCTGACCAAATACTGAAATAGTTGCATATGACATGTCTGGTTGAATAGATCCTCCAAGTTTAGCACCCCAAGATCTAGAAAATAACATACCATATTTAGGTGGAATATCAGCCACTACTATGTCCATTAAGATAGACTTAGCAGGGTATTGTACCAAAGTTACACACAAATCTTTAATCAAACCGAAACATTTTACCTGACTAGAATCAAATGAAAACAAATCTTTGTATGGTCTGGTAATATCTAGATTTAATCTTTCCATTACTGCTTTTGGCATCAAATTGTGAGATGCTCCATAATCAAGCATTGCATTATGGAGTATCTTGTTATGAACATTCAGGCTTACATAAAACGGAGGAGTTCCTCCACTTTCTGGTTTGCCATTTACCTCGGGGCCAAAAAGAAGTTTGGGTTGATCATCAAGAATGTTTACTGAATCATCCAATCCAGTAATGTTAATGTTTAGGGACTTGGTAATCTGACTTCTATAGACATCATGTTTAGCCAATTCTGATAAAGGAACATCTATCTTTAGTTTGCCTATTTCAGCCTCTAGATTGAAAGGTTTTTCTGTTTGAGTTTTAGTGTTTTGCACAGTTGGGTTTTCTCTGTTTTTTGGGTCTTCAATGTTTTTCTCTTTTTCATGAATGAAGTTTTGTTTTGAAGATGTTTCTGGACTAACCTCTACTGATTCTTCTACGTTTCCCATAGGAGGAAAAGTATTAGACTGTTGTTTATTGTTTGGTTGGTTGTCAGAGACATCTTCAATTATTGGATTTGAAGGGTTGGGAGTTATCCTAGAAAGAATTTGTACTTGGGGAATGTTTTGTACAGGGGGAATGTTACCTTTACCTTTGACATTTTGTTTTGCATTTTTCTGTTTGTTATTCTCTGGCACATCAATTCATCTACTTCTCAAGTTGTACTGTTTATGAACCTCATAAATTGCTGTGTCATAGCCTTCTTTAAAATCAAAAGTATCACCTGAATGAGTTTGGAACGTTTCAAGGATGTGATTCTCTTGATCATCTTGGGATAGGAAGACTTCTGGTTCATTTTTGTCATCTGTTACATTGTTTATTTCTACATCTTCCGTAGGTTCTTCAGAAGTTGAACCTTCAACAAAGTTTTCTTGGAAAGGTGGCCTAACGTTTTGGTCAGGGATATTCTTTCCACTATTTTGATTCAGATTTCTCCTAAAATTTGGGTTTCTTGCAACATTCTGGTTATCAGTAGAAGATTTTCTTTCAATGGTTTCCACTCTGTCTCCTAATCTTTCCATACCTTTAATGATTGCATCCAGCTTCTTTTCAAAAGCTGAAGGTTCTTCATTCATAGGCATTCTTCTTTCTGCTCTTGCTCTGGCTCGTTTTTCTATCAGATTTGCTTCTACACTTACCACTATGCTTTGCATTTCTTCTAGTGTTTGAGGGGCTCTTTCCCTGAGGGAATAAGCAATGTCAGAATCAAAGCCGTCTGGAAATTTAACCAATACAGAGTCAGGTGGGGGTCTAAGGTTCCGGGGAACAGCGTTATATGCTTCATTGAATCTAATGATGTAATCTTGTACTGTTTCATTAGGTCTTCTTCTTAATTTTTCGAATTCTGACAGGATCTGAAGAGGATCCTTCTTTTTCTCCCATCTGTTCAAAAATGCCCTATATAAAGCTGGTAAATCAGCAATAGTATTTGGAGCAAGGGCCCTAAACCATGTCCTAACTTCTCCAGTAAGACTCTGAACGAAAATTCTCATTCGGACATTATCAGTATCAATCTCATAGAACTCAAAGTAATCAGTCATCCTTTTGGTGTGTTGTTGTGCTGTGTAAGTACCTGATCCATCAAAAGGTGCGATCTTACTCTGGTAATCTTGGGGCAAAGTAGGAGGGTTGGCTGGTAACTGTAAAGGTGCATATCGATTGGCCATTGGAAGATATAGTGGGGTAACAGGAATGGATGGTCTGGTAGGAGGAAATGGAGGAGTAGAAGGGGTGACAGGTGTTTGAAAATCTTGAGAAAAAGTAACTGAACTTGGATATGCTTCAGTTATCACAGAGATGTTTGAACTTTCTTCAAAGGTTTTCTCAGTCTGAATAGAGTTATGTAATTCTCTGTCAAGATGATGCGAAACAAATCTGTATTGAAAATCTTCAAATAACAATGGATCTGGAACTAATCTGGATAATTCAGTTTCAGAAAAATTCACAAATAAAGATGTTTCAAATCGTGCATCAAAAGGAATGTCATCAATATATATAATTTTCACAGGACAGGATGCAGATCTAGAAAGTGGTCTAGAACTTCCTAAACTCTCTTGACTTCCTCCTTCAGAAATTTCTTGACTTCCTTGTCTTCTAAGAATCTTAGGAATCAGATTTGGATTTTCAAATATTGGTGGGGGATTGGGGTCAGGGTTTGACCTAGTATGTCGAATCCTTTCTGAAGCCAGTTTCCTAGACTATGTGTTTTTGGATTTTTGATTTTAATTGAAAGAATAAATACAACTTCTACAAATTCTTCAAGAAATAATGATGTATGATTAAAATTTTCTCAAAGATTCGTTAAACTAGAGAATCTGATTGAAAATTTTGAAAGTAAAGTTCAGTATATAAGCTAAATCAGAGATAGACTGAAGCAGCTTTTATTTACTTTTGCAATTGCAGAGCAAAAGAAATTTCAAAGGCTTCCTGGCTGATCTTCAGAATCTGTCTATAGCTTATAAGTGAACAATATTAACAAATAACGATGACTCAGATTTCCCAGTATGGTCGCCACTATGTTATCACTCAGGTTTTCCTAGAAGTTGTGTAAGAGGAAAGTATACCCGAGGTAACCACAAACCAACCTTCAGATGCAGAATCTAACCAATCTGCATCCAGAGAGGGCTCTCTCTTTATGATTTATCTTTGTTCTTAGAAGGTTTTAGGCTAGTTATAGATCCAAGATGTTTGTTTTGAAAAATGGTGGAATCCTTAAACTGAGGGCAAGGTTGAAAGTTTTCAGTCCATTGGGCTATGGAGTCAAAGGATGGCTTTACTGGATTTCTATTCTAAACACAAGATGGTATTACAGGGCAAGATAGCTAGACAGAGAACAATCCTTAAAATTTAAAGTGGATGGGATGATTCTTGAAGGGATGAAAGGCAGCTAAGAATCTTTCACCATGTTCAAAAGAGAGAAATGAGATGACTACAAACAAAGAGCAATGAAGAATTATTTATTATAGTAATCAAGAATGTTTAAATTAGCAAAGCAAGAGCATTTAAGAATTCGTGCTTATAACCAATTTAGAGGAAAACATTAAGAACAATCACATCTGAAATCAGAGTACAATTAAGTAAATTCTGATTCAATCCTTTATGTAAATTATTCATAAATGGACATAATGATATTATAAACTAATATAAAACTTCAGACAAAGGGTAGAAAGACTTATTGAACTGTAGTCCAACACATGAATCCTGCAACAAGTCCAGTGCTTTAAATCGTCATCCAGTAAGCTACAAATAAATTTCCCCAAAATGCTTTTATTCTGAAAATCTCAATGTTACAGCAGAGTAATAGAATCCACCCTCAATACTCTCTTTGAGGGTTTATTTATACACAAAATAATTGAAAATATCTCACACTATCCTAGCCCATATTTTAGGGTGACTAAGGATTAATTTACAAGTAAACAGGAGACAAATGGTCTCGTAGATAGCATAATAAATAACTGCTGATGTGCTGTTTCCTTTCTTTATGGATGTGCTGGAGGCAAGTGCTGAAAAAGGGCTCGTTGCTGTCTTTTGGAGTAATTTGTTTTGCTTACTGGATACTCTTTGTCTTTACGGATACTCTTTTAACCTGTGTAACTGATACTCTTCCAACTGCACTCATTTTTATCTTTTACTTGATAGTAAAGATAAAAATTCTTATCCTGAAAATAACTTTTATAGAATTTCCAACATTTCATTCCACCATTGATTATCTGGTATCATAGTCCTCTTGAGCTTTCTTAATGTCTCATCTGCTTCTGTGAGTTTGTAAAAGGCGGGTTCATTGGGAAACAGATACCTTATTTCATGTTCTAGATAAAATAAATTCCTCACTTTATCATAGATGTTCCTCCCTGTTGGTAATGTTGATTGTGGTAAACTAGGAGAACAAGCAGCTGTATTTTTAGCATGAGCATTTATTTTCTTTATATAGGTTTCTAAGTCCATTATTTGATCCTCTGTGAGCATAGGACTTGGTAACCCACTATCCAACAAAGCTTGAAATTTCTCTCTGAAAATGTTGATATCAACCAAAATATCTGTGCACTTCCTTTCTAAATTCTGCATGAAAGTTCTTTTGATGAAAACTCTCTTTATTTCCAAAACTGTGCCGGTCCTGTCTTCAATCCCCAAAACTGCCAGCCGTTGCTTTGTCCGGGTGTTCAAAAATTGAATAAGCTGATTGGCCTGCTCAGGCCTGCCTCTTAATTCATTTCTGGTTCTGTTTATTTCTTCTTGGGCTATTTTAACCAAATCATTTTGTTCAAAAATAGCTTGAATAGAGGGCCAAATGCCCTTTATTAACTCAATGATATTACCCCAAAGAATGTCATTTATTTCTTTTAAAGGCTTTTCCAATGAAAGATCTTTTTCCAAAGCCTGAACCAATTTTTCTAATCTTTTTATTTCCCTGGTGTTATCAGCAACTGTCTTTTTAGATGTATCATATTTCTCCTCCAATTTTACTAATTGCAATTTCTTGGTTTGAAGTTCTGTGACCCTTAGTTGTAGACTTTCCATTTGTTTTATTAATTCATCAGAACTCAAACTAGAAGTGTTTACCTGGGATGGCTGTGTTTGCTGACCTGTTGTTGTAGTACCTGTGGTTGATGTCTGCCTGATAGTTTCCTGTTCCTGCAAAGCTTGTTCCAATTCCTTCTCCGTTTCACTTAGTCGCTTAGTCATATTTAGGAGCAACTCCATTATTTCTTCCTGTGAATTCCCTTTTAGAACTTCTTGGGTCTGAGGGTGCCTTGAGGCTGGAAATTTTAGCTGCTTTCTCAGTGCAGCTATGTCATCATCTTTCTTCTTTATTAATGCCTCAATGCTTTTAATATCTTTGGGGTTGTGCCCCAAACCAATGATTATGTCTTCTAAAGACTTTATTCTGTTATCTTTGGCCTGTGAAGAGGCCCTCTCAATTTGAAATTGTGCAGTTGTGTTATTCAAAGAATCTTGCAGCGTTATAGTTGCCATGGCTTTATTGGTAAGAGTGGAATAGACCATTTCCCCAGTTTGTCTGTGTAGCTCTATCTGGTCCAGAGGATGAATGTCAGCTGCAGTAATGGGTTTGGGCACCTTCGACTTGAAGTGGCTCATTATCATTTTGCCTTGTGACATGTCAAATGCTGACATTAGCCTTTCTTGATTATGGGGAGCCATTTTCATATATTGATCATATACCTTCATTTTTAATGGATCATTCTTTGCTTTAATATTAATGAAGGTTCTTTTAATATCCCCTGTATCTGTTTTTAGTGGTCTGAAAGAGGATACCTCAGTACTTAATTGCTTTTGTAAAGCTTTTCCTTTCTGTCCTGTGTTTGTTTCACTAACTGTGCTAGTTAGTTGACTGTCTTCCCTTCCATCATCAAACACTTCATCTATGATTTCCACATCTGGAAGTGGATCTGATTTCTTTTTTTTGGCCTGATGTACCTGTGAGGTTTCTTTTGGAGGAGTGGTGTCTGGAACTTGCCTTTTCTTTCCTATTTCCACATTTGATGGAGTTTGTAACTCTGGAACTTGTGGATGCTTCACCTGAGTGGGAGAACCCGTGATTTTCGTGCTTTGGAAGTTGGTGGTTTCTCTCGCCATGACGTTTGTTTCAGCGGACTGCAGCCGGTGTTCCTTTCCTTGCCCTTGTCTCTAACCGATGAAACCGCCTTCCGCAATCGGATTTGCTGCTGAAGATGTGCCAATGTGAGATACCCGCACTTGACCATAAGATTCTAGGTCATATTTCTTTTGAAGATCATTCATAATTTTATTCATTTTTTCTTCTGCACTTTCTTCTTCAACAAGTGTTTTTTCCACCCATTCATCTTGGTTAGCATATTGCTCTATATCAGGAATCTTGTGGTGGATATAAGGGGAAGATTTGTTCTTTAATCTCTTTTCACAAATAAAACCAAATGGGTCATAAGGAACCCAACGAAAAGTTCTTTGGAACTTGCTTTGTAATATATTTTCTGCCTCTCTCTCGGCCTCCCTAGAGTTGCAGATGAAAGGACCTAATTCTTTTCACAAATAAAACCAAATGGGTCATAAGGAACCCAACGAAAAGTTCTTTGGAACTTTCTTTGTAATATAATTTCTGCCTCTCGCCGCAACACCATGGGTACATACTTTGGTAACTTGAATGGATGTAATTCACACCCATAGATTCTGATGACTGTATGGTTTTGATACAAATACCAATCCCCAACTTTATAGGTCCTTGAAAGTTGCAAAGTCTTCTTTATTTCATTACTGAGTCTTGGGGGAGGAAATCCTGTCAACAATGTAGTTGCAGGATATACAAAAAGATCTATAATCTCAGAATAGGAATAGGGAGACTCATAAGAATGAATTATGGGAGACCAAAATATAACTGACCTTTGGTTTCTCTTGGCATCAAGTTTTTGAACAGGGAAAGGGAAATTTTCTGACTGATAGTAGATAATGAGATGATAGATGACTGAGGAATATTTAAAAACTTTTTCATCATCTAGCCTCATGAACTGATCATGGATCTTGTTGGCTATGAAGGAGGCAAAGTCATATTTAATCTCAGGAGGTTGCCCAAGAGTAAAAATGGATAGCAAAACCAAGGTTATCTCATCAACATATTCACTGGTTTTGAAGCCCAAGACAAAAGATATCATATTGAGGATGAGTCTTCCCAATTGATTGAAATAATAAAAACTATAGGGAGGAGGTGCCTTAGGTTGGTGTTCAGGCAACATGAAATTATGGCAAATGGACTCTAATTTCTCTGGGGTCAATTTATTAGATTTCTCAATCAATTCTTCCATGGACAGAGGTGCCAATTCTTGGTCAGGTTCAAAGTGTAGCATTTCATTGATGGCCTGAGGAGTGATAGGGAAAATAACACTCTGGTCAGGGGAAATTACAGCCCTTTGAGTGGGATCATAGTTTGAATGGCAATAGTGGATGATTTCTGGGAAATTAATGACTGAGGGGATGAGATACCTTGGGAGATTGGATTCCCACGGTCCAATAACATCTTGCCCCTTTGAATAATCGTCTCTGCAACGATAAAAACTCAGAAGGGGGCTTTCATCAAAATGCAAGTCTTTAATCTGAAAATCTTTGTCCACTAAGGGTAAATACTCTAATTCTCTGTGAGGGGCATTCAGTGGGGTCACATTCAGGGCTTCCATTTTGGTTCTTGTGGATTCAGAACGGAAGTTCCTGGGTTTTCTTCACAGGCCGGGCGCTTTTCGATTTAAATGAGGAAATTATCACAAATGCAGTTTCAGGGAGCAATTGAACAGTTTTAAAATCTCTGGGGAAGATCTCAGTGATGAGTTTTAATCACTAATTCAGCGAAAAACAAAGGAAACAGAGTTTTTCTTGCAGTTCGGGGCGGAGAAGGATAAATACCTGTTCTTAGAAGAAGGCTGGTTCTTAACAGGTAATAGGCGGTAGCAGGAGGACGCTTGAACGCAGGTCTGGCAGATTTATGGAGCGAAATTTGAATGGAATCAGTGGATTTCAATGAAAATTCGAAAATCGTAGCAGAAGGCGCTGTCGTTTTCAATAACGAAAATAACGGAGAAAACACGAAAATGGGCTTTATTTACAAGTTAAAGGGTTTTTTAGTTTTTCGAGGAGTGACGTCATCAATGTACGGGCTGACGTATGCGAGGTCGGGCGGTAAGCAGTAAGCGGTAAGCGGTAATCCCCGCACCGCTTATGAGCAAAGGCGGTATTAACTGTGAGGGCAGCGATTCCACAAAGTTATTTACACGTGGACAGGTGACTAAGTCAAATACCACCCATCCCCGCTGGTTAAAACTCTGACAAGGGATGGCTAGCGGAATGAACGCTAGCCGTAGATCTGTGAAGGAGCGATCCGATGGTGGAAAGGACGGATAGATGGCAGAGGTTTAATGCGCGGGCCCGGCGGGGTTTTAAACGTGATTTACATTATTTAAACATCCCGGGCGTTTCTAATTGGTGAATGAGGTTGGTTATTAACTAACTCAGATAATTAGTTAATCCCGCTATATAATGGAAATAGGGGTTGCGGTGGGTTTTAATCATTGGGGAAATGCCAGGTGGATGAGCCACGCTGGCATAGGAATTTTCCAAAGTTTTGTCTTGAAAATAAAACTTCAAATTTATTATTTTTTGGTATTAAACATATAAACCATATGTTTAAAGCTTTTCGGATATATTTTTTTTATTTTATTATATGGTAAATTAACAAATGTAATTAATTTACCATAGGGGCGGGTTTATAGTATAATGATAAATTTAACCAAAGGGCATATAGTGGGTTTTTATTTGAATGCATGGGGAAATAATTACTTTGGTTAAACTTTATAATAGAGGGGTTTTGGGGATATTTATAAAAAGGAGTTATATACTCAGGATAGGGCATTTCACTAGGGATTTAGTAAATAGAGTCAAACATTAATATGACAAAGGGACAAGGAAAATCAAAATATTTTGCACATCTAAGAAAGTGACAACTTTTGAGGTAAATTGCAATATCTTATCTTCACACTTAATCTTAGAATAGCAAGTTATCTTGAGGGTTTTTTATGGAATTTTGCATGATTTCCCTAAGTAAAATAGGATTTTACTTAGGATAAAGTTAAAGTTGAATGATTGTAATGATGAATTATCTCAAGTACTTAGGTCTTTTTGATCATTAGGCCGAGGGTCCAGTCCCTCCAAAAGTCAAGGAAATGCCTTGAGCCCTTTCGATTTCCAAATACCTTAGTATTTTGGGGGAAATTAGTAAAACTTTTAAGGGGAAAATGATGAGGGAGGTTAATGATTTTTGACTTTGCTTGCTGTGATTTTCCAGTGTATTTCTTGCTTCAGTTTTTTGTGATGAAAGTAAAGGATCAAGAACATGTAGCAGCATCATTCATCAGATAAAACTTTGTAACCATCTACCTACCCTATCTACTTGACACTACCATTTTCTCTTCTTTATTAGGGTGCATTTAGACTTGCAAACCCTTTTCAATCTTTCTTTTCACAAGGAAAATCTATCTAATTCTACTCTTATTACATCCAAGGGCTCAGATTAAACTGTTGAGCACCTCTTATTAACTCTACCTATCTACTTATCTACCAAGATTAAACTGTTTGGACAGATATTTATTCTCTAATCTACAACATGAAATTGAAATATGAGTAAGCCAAGTTTAAACAATTTGACTTATTCATGAATTGTGGCAAAGGTTTGACAAGCTGCACACAATTTCTTTATTACAAAACTGAAATAGCAGTGGCATTTGAATTTGCACACTTTCCTTGGTCTATTTTTTGTTTGGGGTTCATTTCTTTTTCTTTTTGACCATTTTATTTTTCTTACCCTTTGATTTTTCTTTTAGGGTATACCCTCTTTACATTTTTTAAATTTTTTGAATTTTTTTGTTTTCAAGAATATGGAACACCTTTGCTCAAGAAAGAAGGTTTGAACATATTCCATAGTTCAATCAAGACAATCATGAAAAATGAAACCTATTGGTATAGGAGACTAACACTATGATCGAAATTATAAACCCTAGGGATCAATAATATAAACACAAGGGAATAATAAATCCTAGGGATTAATACTAAATAGCCAAGGGATTATACACCCAAGGAAATAATATTAAACACTAGGAATATGAACCCTTACATTAATAAACCCAAGGGATATAAATTATAAAACTAAGGGATAAATATTATAAATCCAAGGTGTATAGACCATAAGATAAATATTATAAAACCTAAAATAAACATGGTTAACCATGGTTGATTTTCCATATTGAGACAATCCTTGTCACAATGAAAAGTTGGACCATGCTTGACCAAGATTGATTTTCATATTAATATAACCTTGTCACAATGCGATATTGGAGTATGGTTGATTTTCATATTGAGACAATCATTTTACCAATGCGACATTTCATAATGGTTTACCATGGTTTTCTATGATTGGTCATGGTTTACCATGATTTATATTATAAACCCAAGGGAATAATAAACCCAATGGATTGATATTGTAAACCCAAGGTATTAATACTAAAACCCAAGGGATTTTCAACCCAAGGAAATAATATTAAAGCTAAGGGACCAGTATTTTAAATGCAACGTATATAAACACTAAGATAAGTATTATAAACACTAAAATAAACATGGTTGACCATGGTTCATTTCCATATTGATACAATCCTTATCACAATGCGATGTTGGACCATGCTTGACCATGCTTAATCGTGCTTGATTTTTAGATCAAGACAATATTTTTCACAATGCGACATTTGACCATGGTTGACCATGATTATCATATTGAAAAAACATTTTTCATGATGATACATTAAACCATGGTTGAGACAATGATTGGTTTTCATATTGAGACAGTGTTTGTCACAATGCGATGTAGGAGAATTGCTAACCATGTTTTACAATGGTTGATTTTAAGAAAAATGGTTTAATCTGCTTGACCATGATTGAATTTATAAAACATGGTTGACCATGATCGATATTATAAACCGAAGGAAATACTAAACGCTAGGAATTAATACTAAAAAAAAAATAGATTATAAACCAAAGGGAATAATATTAAACCCTAGAAATATGAACCCTTAGATTAATAAAACAAAGGGGTTGATATTATAAACCTAAGTGATGAATATTTATTAACCCAAGGTATATAAACACTAACATAAATATTATAAACCTGAAAATAAACATGGTTGACCATGGTGGATTTCTATGTCGAGAAACTCCTTGTCACAAATCAATGTTGGATCATGGTTGAACATGATTTATTTTCATATCGAGACAATCTTATCATAATGTGGGTTTGGAACATAGCTTACCATGTTTGATTTTCATATCAAGACAATCATTTTCACAATGTGACATTCAATCATGGTTGACCATGCTTGGTTATGATTGACCACGTTTTACCATGATTGATATTATAAAACTAAGGGAAATATAAACCCAAGGGATTGATAATATAAAACGAAGGGAATAATAAACCCAAGGTATTAATTCTAAAGCCCCAATGGATTATGAACCCAATGGAATAATATTAAACCCAAGGGATTAATATTTTAAACACAACATATATAAACCCTAAGATAAATATTATAAACACTAAAATAAACATCATCGACCATGGTTAACTTCCATATTGAGAAAATCATTTTGACAATGTGACATTGAAGCACTATTTACCATTCTTAATCGTGTTTGATTTTCATATCAAGAAAATATTTGTCACAATGAAATATTCGACCACGGTTGACCATGATTATCATATTGAAATAATATTTGTCATAATGCAACATTGCACCATGGTTGATACAATGTTTGATTTTCATATTGAGACAATATTTGTCACAATACGACGTACGAGCATGGCTAACCATGATCAACCATGGTTTACCATGATCGATTTTATGAAATATGGCTAACGATGGTTGAAGATGGTTGACCATGATTTAATTTATAAAATATCATTGAAGTTGATCGATATTATAAGCCCAATGGAATAACAAAGCATAGGCATTAATACTAAAACCCAAGGGATTATAAACCTAAGGGAATAATATTAAACCCTAGGAATATGAACCCTTAGATTAATAAATCAAAGGGATTGATATTATAAAGAAGGGATAAAAAATTATAAACCCAAGGTATATAAACACTAAGAAAAATATTCTAAATCCTAAAATAAACATGATTAACCATGGTTTATTCCCATATTGAGAAGATCCTTGTCACAATAAAACATTGGATCATGGTTGACCATGATTTATTTTCATATAGAGAGAATATTTGTCACCATCTGACATTGGAGCATGGTTGACCAAAGTTGACCGTGGTTGGCTCTCATTGACCATGGTTGATCGTGATTGATATTATAAACCCAAGGGAATAATAAATAAATTATGATATAATAAACCCAAGGGATTAACACTAAAAGTCCAAGGGATTATGGATCGAAGGGAATAATACTAAACCCAAGGTACCAATATTATAAACCTAAGGTATATAAACCCTAATATAAATATTATTAACACTAAATTAAATATGGTTGACCATGGTTGATTTTTATATTGAGACAATCCTTGTCACAATGTTATGTTGGACCATGGTTGAAAATGCTTAACCGTGGTTGATTTTCATATCAAGACAATATTTGTCACAATGCAAAATTCGACCATGGTTGACCATGATTGATCATGGATGAAAATGTTTTATTTTATAAAACATGGTTTAACATCATTGACCAAGGTCATGATTAACGATGGTTGACAATTGTTGGCCATGATTACCATATTGAGATAATCTTTGTCATAATTTTACATTTGGCCATGGTTAAGACAATGATTGATTTTCATATTGAGAGGATCTTTGTCACAACGTGACATTGGACAATGGTTGACCATAATTATCCATGTTTTATCATGAATGATTTTATAAAATATTGTTGACCATGGCTGATTTTCACAGCAAGACAACCTTTGTCACAATGATACGATCAACCATAGTTTACCATGATTGACGATGGTTGACCATGTTTGAATAATAAACGCAAGGTATTAATACTAAAACCCCGAGGAATTATGAACCCAAGGAAATGATATTAAACTCATGGGACTAATATTTTAAACACAACGTATATAAATCATAAAATAAATATTAGAAACACTAAAATAAACATGGTTGACCATGGTTGATTTCCATATTGAGATAATCCTTTTTACAATGCAATTTTGGATCACTGTTGTGTTAGTGTGTTTGGTGCACGCATGTACAAAATAACACCAACTTAAGGGTTGTGGTTTTCCCTCTTAAGTTATTGGTCACAGGTAGAAAATATATGGAGTCAAGAAAGTTTCTGGAACATGCTAGAACGTAAACATACTAGATAGACAAATAGCATGCATATTCAAACATAAAACTAAAACTAAAACTAAAAAAAATAACACAGAAGCTCTAAATAGATTCAAACAACTTCAATAATCCAAACGACGATGCTTAAGTCTCCTCTTATTGAGTGCTGGTAGGAAATGAGGATGAAACTTTAACCCACTTGCCAAGGGGCCCTTAAAACTTGGGGTTCTAAGTCTCGATGCAAGGATGTCTTTACTTTCGAGCTGCCTTGGCACAAAATATCCCTCTCTCTACTATGGTGGACTGAAGTTGTTGGATGGCCAACAACAGACTCCCCTCTATCTCTACTCCAGACCACAAACTGCTGGTATTGCTTGGGGAAATTTTGGCCAGCATAACAATGTGCTCTCAAGTTACTTATCTCTTGGTGGCCTTTTATAGGATAATTCAAATTATCCTTCCCTCTATTGGTACATTGTGTATGGTGACCCAAGAGAGGGGGATGATTCCATTGTATGCCACATTTATTCCATTTTGTGCTCCTTTGATGTCCTAAGGAGACTTGGGTGATTGTCCTTAGGTAGCTTCAAGTGTGGATTTAATGTCCTGGAGTGTGCCTTTTGTGGTCCTGGAAAGTGACTTCTGCCACTCCCAGGATTGTGCGCTTTTTGCGTCAAAAGGCACGCCTTATTGAAGGATTTTTCATGCAAAAGCATTTATGACTAGTTCAAATTTGATTTTTTCCTTAGACCTTAGAGACTTTTAAATATTTCTAGATTCTCTAAGGTATTTCAGCCCTGCAAATCCTTCTACCTCACATTAAATAATGCCACCTTTGCTTGTACGATTTTCCAGTGATAACAATTGCCCCCTAATGTGTGAAGTCTGGTAAGAACTGTATAGCTAAAATACATTATAGTTTCTTTTCTGTATACTGTGCGTAGAGAAAGAGAGACCTGTGTGTAGGTCGGAATTGGAGACACCCTGCACTGGTTCGAAGAATGACCATGTCTTGCGGGACTCATGTAAGCAAATATAATACAACATATACAAATGTTCTATGAGGCGGGCATGTCCCATGTTAGGTCCCAATATTACTATTATAGTCCCTTATTGTTGTTAATGTAACCCCATCATTGTTATTATTGTACCCTTGTAACCCCCATTTTGTTATTATTTTGCCCTTAAATTATTATTGTTAGGTCGGCTAGGATTACATTGTGGCCCACTAGGATTACATTATGGCCCCATGGACTCCTATATATAGAAAGGAGGTTTTGTAAATTGTATCATCCAAGAATTGTTCATTTATGTAATGTACTGGAGGTTTCCCCCTCGAAGTGGCTCATTTCTAAGGCGTTGATATCTATTTTCTTCTCTTTTCGGAGCTGGTTACACAACATTTGGTATCAGAGCTTTGGATTCTAGGGTTTCGCTGCTCCAAACAGGTCATCGTGGAATTTTCGCTATAAATTATTTTCTATGAAGTTTCAGAAGCTGAAATTTTTAGTGTGCGAAGCCGAAATCCTAAGGAATATGGTCTAAAAATTGCAAATCTTGGTTCACAACATTTTCGGAGATATGATCTATGAAGTTAGGTCTTTTTTTAGGATCCTAAATAGGTCATCGTGGAATTTGCGCTATAAATTTTTTTCTACGAAGGTTTAGAATCTGAAATTCCTATGGTGCGAATTGGAAATCCTGAAGAAATTCTTCAAAAAATTTCAGAGCTTGGTTCGCAATATTTTTGGAGATATGATCTGTGGAAGGTAGTGCTTTTTCAAGCTCCTGAATTTCATCTCAAAGAGGTGATCGTGGGAAAATTTCAATAATTCTCTCTCTGGGCATCGGTTGGAGTGCCATAAAAATTTATCGCAAGTACACAGACTGTAGTTTCTTGGCTATCAATTTTAGAGACGAAGGATAAAACAGTGACACGTGGCAAGTCGTACAAGTTCGCTCTACTGAACCAGTCCATAATTAGGCCATTGTGGGAGATTGGACACAACTTTTTCTTGGAGAATCCAAATCATGTCAGACCTGTGGAATTTGAAAGATAATTTAGAGGGTTACGTTGGTACCGAAAATCAAATATTTAAGTGCTGCAATCACAAATATAATCCAATTTAAATATCGAGCTCCTCAAAAGCAAGAAAAAGGTGTGTATTGTTTTTCGAATTGCATAAGTCTTGTTAGAAGAATCAATTTGAATTGATTCCAAGGGCATATTGTAGAATATATATCAGTATTGGGTTCTAAAATATGCCCTGTAAAAATAATTCAACACCCATTAAGCCTTCAGAAGGCTCTACTATGAATCATGAAGATGAAGAATTGCAACATGATCTATCAAAATTACAAGAGCAAGTGCAACAAATTTCACTCTCGCAAAGAGCAACAAAAAATGAAATTGAAGTTTTGAAGAAAGGCGTGGAAGCTAAGATGGATGGTGTGCAAGCTAAGATGGATGGCGTGGAAGCTAAGATGGAAGCTAAGATGGAAAACATGAAGAATGATCTAAAAACAGACATCGAAGGTTTGACAAAGTTGATACAAGAAATGTTTCCTTATGGTGAAAAGATAGTAGAAGAACCTCATGATCAAAACAAAATCAATGTTAATCGTGATTTGATAAACTCTAATGTTCGCGGGAAGAACCACCATATTCCAAAAATGGATATGAGGAAGTTTGATGGAAAGGATCCTGTAACATGGATACTACAGATGGAGCAATATTTTGATCTCCATAACGTGCAAAACACACAAAAGGTACGCATTGAAACTTTACATTTAGAACAAAATACATTTGTATGGTATTGATGGCTTTGCTCCCGTAAAAAAATTGTCACTTGGTCAATTTTTACGGAGGAAATGATAGCACATTATGAGGATACAAAGAGCAACACCTTCTTTAGCCAATGGATAAATCTCAAACAAAAGGGTTTAGTGGGGCAGCACATTGAGGACTTCCAAAAATTGAATATAAGGGTAACTAATATTCCAAAGGAACACAGGATTGATCTCTTCATAGGCACTCTAAAGGATAACATCCAACATGAAGTTCGTGTTTTGGAACCTGATTCATTGGAGAAGGCATTCAAGTTGGCAAGAAAAGTTGAATGTAAAATTATGGCGACAAGGAAGCCTACCACTCAATTCTATAAAGAAGGAAGTGTTGCTACGCCTAGATTTCCACAACCTACAAGGTCGACACCACAACAATTGGAAGAAAAAAGAGCAAAAGGGCTTTGCTACAGTTGTGATAGAAAATACACTAAAGGTCATAAGTGTGCTGAGAAGAAATTATTTTACATAGATTGTGAAGAGGAAGAAGAAAATGAACAAGAAGAGGATATACACCAGGAACCAGCCCTAGAAGAGGATGAAATGAATTTGACCATATCGTGTAATGCACTGGCAGGAATTACCACTCCTCAAACTCTCAAGACAGAAGGACAAATCAAGAAGAAAAAGGTAATAGTGTTGATTGATTCAGGTAGCACCCATAATTTTATTCATTGTAAGGTAGCCAAGGAATTAAATTGTTTCCTATACCCAGCACCAGAATGTCAAGTGATGGTTGCAAATGGAGGAACTATAAATTGCTCTGGAAAATGCCACAATATCAAGCTAACCATGGCGGAATATGTATTGACTAGTCCAATGCTTTCCATTCCTATGGGAGGTGTTGATGTTGTACTAGGAGTACAATGGTTACAATCTTTGGGGACGGTAGCTTTTAATTTTCAAGAACTTTTCTTGAAAAATTTTTCAGAAGGAAAGGAAGTCGAATTATGGGGTATTGAAGGGAAGCCGGGAAGGATAATAAGCTCTAATGTCATGACAAAGCTTCTAAAGAAAGAAAACCGAGGCATAATTACACAATTATGCTCACTAGAAGTTCCGACATCAAAATCATCTATTTCTGCAGATCTCCAACAAGTCTTGGACAATCATTCCAAGGTGTTTGAAACTCCCAAAGGACTCCCACCTATTCGTGATCATGATCATGCTATTCATTTGATTCTAGGAAGTGTTACTCCAAACATCAGGCCTTATAGATATCCTTACTTCCAAAAGAGCGAAATTGAACGTATGATTGCAGAAATGTTAGAGGCGGGTATAATTCAACCTAGTCAAAGTTCTTTCTCTGCTCCCGTAGTATTGGTACACAAGAAGGATGGATCATGGAAAATGTGTCCAGATTATAGGGAGCTCAATAAGCTCACCATTAAAGATAAATTTCCCATTCCTGTGATTGATGAATTATTGGATGAATTACATGGAGCAATTTATTTTACCAAGTTGGATCTTCGTTTAGGATATAATCAAATTAGAATGAAGACTGAAGATATTCCAAAAACAACATTTCGAACTCATGAGGGTCATTATGAATTTTTGGTCATGCCTTTTGGCCTTACCAATGCACCTTCTACATTTCAAGGGTTGATGAATTCCATTTTCAAACCCTTCCTTAGAAAATGTGTGCTAGTATTTTTTGATGATATACTAATCTACAGCAGGACTTGGAAGGATCATGTTGAACATGTTGACAGGGTGCTCAAACTATTGCAGGAGAAACAATTATATGCAAAAACATCCAAATGTTTCTTTGGAGTACAAGAGGTGGAATATATGGGTCATATTATATCTCACGAGGGTGTGAAAGTAGACCCTAACAAAATTAAAGCCATTAAGGAATGGAAAGTCCCCAAGACAATAAAGCAGTTGCGAGGATTTCTCGGGTTAACAGGCTATTATCGCAAGTTTGTTAAGAATTATGGGAGAATAGCAGCAACTCTAACAACATTATTGAAGAAAGATGCATTTTCATGGACTCCTGAAGCAACTAAGGCCTTTGAACATCTTAAAGAGGCAATGTGCCTAGCACCGGTCTTAGCTACGCCAGACTTCACAAAACCTTTATTGTGGAATGTGATGCCTCAGGAAATGGAATTGGTGTTGTTTTAATGCAGGAAGGAAGACCCATTTCTTTTGAAAGTCTTCCAATCAAATGAAAGTATTTACAGAAACCTATTTATGAGAAGGAAATGTTAGCAATACTGCATGCACTAAAGAAATGGCGAACTTACCTAATGGGAAGACACTTCAAGGTAAAAACTGATCATGATAGTCTTAAACACTTTTTGAAACAAAGACTATCTTCAGAAGAGTAGCAAAAATGGGTCACAAAGATGTTGGGTTATGACTTTGAAATAATCTACAAAAAAAGGAAAGCTTAATGTTGTTGTAGATGCGATCAGACTGGTTGATAGGAAATGGTAGGAGGGTCGGGCGGGAGCTCTGCTAGGGTTTTTCGTTTTCCCCTGTTTCTGCGCCGACTGCTACTGCAACCTTCTGCAAACTACTTTCATTCTGCTCAGCTTATGCGTGGACCGGCATAGGGCTTCCAGCCATGACTGGCCCTAGGGGGGGGGGGGTGCTCAATCTTCCCCCTCAGGACCCAACAAAAAAGCTCCTGCAGGAACTTCCGTGAACGCAGCTCTGAATCAAAAGATTCCTGAGGTACAGGACAATAGGAAGCAAGAAATGCCAAAAGACACAAATGACAAGAATCAAGAAGCACAAGCTGAAAACGCGGGTCAAAACGAAACCCCCACGGTGAAGTCGGTGACCTGCAAACCAATAGCGATGGAAAGACCTAAAATAGAGCTTCCAAGCCACAGGATAAATGGACGCATTCAGTTTATGAAAGATCACGCGCTCATCGGAAAATTTATTGGCATTTGGCCAACCAAAAAGGCTCTGCAAGGCTGGATAATGGAAAAATGGAAGCCCAAAGGAGACATCACCCTTCAGCTTGGGGCTAAGGGCTTCTTCACGGTGGTCTTCATCTGCATTGAGGACCGCAATAGGGTTCTCGACGGAGGACCTTACTTCCTCAACTCCGTTGGATTATATCTAAGAGAATGGATGGAGAGGTTCAATCCAGACAATGAAGACCTCAGCTGGGCGTCGGTCTGGATACGTATGTATTCGCTCCCGTTGGAGTACTGGGATGAGGAATCCCTTCAAGACATCGGCAAGGGAATAGGGGAGTTTGTGAAAATAGCGGAGGAAACAAAAATGTGACGCTATACATCGTACGCACGCATTTGTGTCTACATGCGTTTGGATCAAGCTCTCCCTGACTCGGTGAGCATCTATCACGATGATTATGAGTGGATACAACCCTTAGACTTCGAACATGTCCCCTTCCGATGTCTCAGGTGTCACCTACATGGACACCTTTTTAGAGACTGTCCGCTCAATGCCTCCATGAAGAACAAGGACAACCCAAATGCGTCTTCTCATGATGGATTCACCAAGGTGACTAGCCGTAGAAGGTCCCATAAGAAGCCCTCTCATGGGAAAAAACCCACTTCCGCAGTCAACCCCATCCCCTCATCAAGTAATAGCTTTGAAGCCCTAAATACTGTCGCGGACCTGACCCCTCAAGCCGAGACCAACATTACCCCTGAAGCCATTACCACCCAGTCTAGCCCACCACCAAAGACCCAGACTATTCCTCTGCCCAAGAGCATGTAGTTTGGTCAAGTGGAAGATCCCTTCACTTACCCAGAGGGGAAATATAATGGTATGGATGTGGACAGCCTCCAAGACCCTCCAGAGGCAGGAAGCAGTCAAGTTCAGCTCATGGATGAAGAACCAGAGAGCATAGACATGATAGGGCTTGACCTACTAGAGCTTGAACGAGCATGCCGGAGAAAATAATTTGACAAGATTCAAGCACATCAGATAGAAACACTGGAAGTCATCATAGCAAGAGATTTCCAACAGAAAGAACTGGGAATCCAACCAGGCAGCAGGTGGGATGGAAACACAATCCCAAAAGATTCCAAGAAGAGAGGTAGGAAAACAGATATGGAAAGGACAATCACAGTGGAAAAAATCCTGGTTGACTCCGGTAGATACGCTAAATTGACAAAATACTACAAGCCCCTCCCAAACAGTGAATCGTGAAGCTCACATCATGGAACACTAGAGGACTCAACAGTCCCGGGAAACACCGAATGATAAAGAACATGGTAAAGTAGGAGAAGCCTAAGATATTCTTCATGCAAGAAACTAAGTGCAATAGCAGTGCGATTGGAAACATTCTATCCAAAGCTTGGCCTGGATGTCTGTCAGTAGCGGTTGATGCATCGGGAGCCTCCGGGGGAAAAGCCATAGCCTAGAACCCTCAGGCTATTTCTCTCTCAGACTTCCATGCCTACCACCACCTTATTCAAGCTACTTTTCACATCTTAGGCACCAACATTCATGGTCATCTCACAAACGTCTACTTCCCACAGGACGCAGTGAGCAAATCTTCTCTCCTTGATACCATAGGAGTGCTCAACCAGGACATGATTCACCCCCTCTGGATCACCAGAGGTGATTTTAACATGATAACTAAGTTGGAGGAAAAAATGGGAGGCAGATCCAGATTGGAGCCAGAAAGCGGCTTTTTCAAAGATTTCATACAAAATTAGCAGTTAATTGACATGCAATTTTGCAATTGCTCGTTCACATGGAGTAATCGAAGAGCAGGGCGGTAGAATATTGCTTCCAAGCTGGACAGATTTCTTCTCTCAGACAACGCTGTTCACTTGGGGGGAGACATCTCTGCTTCTATCCTTCCCTTTCATGGGTCTGACCATTGGCCAATATCTCTTCAATGGCAACGGCCGGGTCAATCTGTGCGACGCCCTTTTCGATTTGAAGCCTTCTGGCTAAATCACCACCCTTTCAACGACCTCATCAACTCGACCTGGAAAAGCTACATACCGCCAGAAGGGTCCCAGATGTTCCAGTTCCAACAAAAGCTCAAATACCTGAAAGGTCAAATTAAAAGTTGGAATCACTCTACTTTTGGCAATATCTTTCAAGCTCAGAAGCAGATACACCAAGAGATGGAAGCTCTCCAGCAAAAAATCATCTTGGAAGGCTACACGGATCAAGCTCTGGAAAAAGAACAACAACTTCATTCTCAGATGGAGGAAAGAGCTAAGCAGGAGGAAATATTATGGAGGCAGAAATCTCGCATTCGATGGCTGAAAGAGGGAGAACGAATTACAATTTTTTTTCATAGATCAACCATCCAACGACGCATGCATAACAACATCCCTTTCATCAAGAATCAAGAAGGGGAGAAGGTGGAAGAACATGAGGAGATAGAGCAGGTCCTCATTAATCACTTCCAATCCATGCATCAAGAACCTCTCTAGGATAGATCACAGGCCATTGAAAAGATCACTCAGAACACTCCAAAGTTGGTTACCAAAGAGCACAACCAACTCCTTCTATGCCCTGTCTCGTGCCTAGAGGTAGATACAGCCTTGAAACAGGTCAAAGAAGGGAAGGCTCCGGGGCCGGATGGCTTCACCACCACGTTCTTTCACAAATTTTGGGATCTGATAAAAGAAGAGGTCTCGTTGGTGGTGGAAGAATCACGTACAATTCACTGGCTCCTCCCATCATTGAATGCTACCTTCATAGCTTTGATCCCAAAAGAAGAAGCTTCTTGTATGCCGGAAAAATTCCGCCCTATTGCCTTATGCAATGTAATATACAAGATAATCTCTAAAGTCATTGCCAATAGACTCAAACCGCTCCTCCCTCTCCTCATCTCGCCCAAGCAAGCTGGTTATGTGGAAGGAAGGCAGATCCTGGACGGCATCATCCTTACTCATGAAGTCATTCACTCCCTCAAGGAGACGAAACAAGTAGGTATGATTCTCAAGATTGATCTCTCAAAAGCTTTCGATAGATTAAGCTGGATGTACATCCAGAAAGTGTTATCTGCTTTTGGTTTTTCTCCAACCTGGATCCGTTGGGTTCATAATCTTATCTCCTCCTCCTTCTTCTCCATTCTCATCAATGGCATCCCCTCGCGTCCTTTCTCTCCCTCTCGAGGGATCAGACAAGGGGACCCGCTGTCCCCTTTCCTCTTTGTCTTAATGGCCGAAGGTCTGGGGCGCCACCTCAAAAATGCCCTACATTCCCAGCAAATCCAAGGACTCTCTGTTCATCAATCCCCCGTCATCACCCACCAACAATTTGTGGATGACAATATGGTTTTTGGGTACCCTTATGTGCATGAAGCCTCCCGACTTAACACACTATTGATTGAATTTTCGGAAGCCTCGGGAGCATGCATCAACACAGCCAAATCCCAGCTTTTTTTCTTCCACACTCCTCCCTACACCCAAAGAGCTATCGCCCGTATCCTTGGATTATCCATTGCCACCCTCCCTTCAAAATACCTCGGCGCCCCTCTCATTGACTCAGCCTTAAAGCATGCCTCTTGGCATGAGCTCCTTGACAAGCTAGAAGCCCGCCTCTCTTCTTGGACTCACAGGACTCTAAATACAGCAAGCAGAGTGATTCTCATCAAATCGGTGTTACAGGCCATGCCTCTCTACCTATTCTCTATCTTGGCCGCAGCCAAATGGGTTCTAAAAAGAATTAAAGCCCTGCAACGAAATTTCTTATGGGGATCCAAAGGTACACACCACAAATGGGCTTTGGTCAAATGGTCTCTGGTTTGCAAGACTAAGAGTCAAGGAGGATTAGGATTAAGGGATCCTTCTCACATCAATGAGGTCATGGGGGCAAAAATCTGGTGGAGTTGGCTCACAGCCCCCAACAAACCTTGGGCTACTATTTGGACGGCCAAATATGCCAACCATAGACCTCCGGAAGAATTAATCAGGCTCACCCCCATGGAGAAAGGATCACTAATATGGAATGCAGCTAAACAGCACTATCTACTGATTCAACAACACAGCTTCTGGGAACTGAGGAATGGAAGAACTGCTAGATTCTGGACAGATGCTTGGGATCAATTTCCAAAGATTACCAATACATACAGCCCGCCGCCAGGTCCGGAATGGGAGAGACATCGACTGGAAATGGTGCATCAACATTGAGAAGACAACGCTACTCGGGGGTATCGACAATGGAAACCGGCTAACAGGATCACGGGGAACTTAGAGGAACAGAGTCAGGAAGCACTAAATTCTGAGCTCAAAAGAAGATGTACCAGATTTTCACACAGCAAGGACATTCTAAGATGGGGTTATCTGCCAAAGGGCTCATTCTCATCCCAAGAAGCTTACAGGATCCTCATTCAGGATCCAGGACCCAAAAACCCTCTATGGGAAAAAATTTGGGGACCAGGGATTTGGCCCAAAGTCTTTGTCTTCCTATGGATTTTTGGGCATCAAAAAATTCTCACCTGGGATAACTTAATAAAGCGAAGCTTTCATGGTCCTTCCATTTGCCCCAATTTCTATGCTCATGAGGAAACACAGAAACACCTCCTAAATGATTGCTCTCTAGCAAACCAAATGTGGGAAAAAGTCAGCTTTCGATGCCAACGCAACTGCCGACCCTCTGAAGATATTATCAACACCATCAGAGAATGGCATCCGCACCCCTACGCTAATGCACTCCTTAACCAACTTTGGCGCCTTATCCCGGGATTATTATTATGGACCATTTGGAAGGAACGAAACAAAAGTATCTTCAGGGATCAGACAACTCCTCTGGACATTATCTGGAGGACTTTCTGTCACAATCTAGCTGAGTCCCTCAATCTGCACTCTTGGGAAACTAGTGATTTCCCCACGATGGCAAAGGAAAAAGCGATCTGGGACAACTGGGGAATACAACTTCAACCTCAAACGCCAGGGCGCAACAGTCCCATAGCCGAAAACAACAAGAGGATATGGACCCCCCCTCCAGAGTACACCTTCAAACTCAATTTTGATGGAGCTTCTAAGGGGAATCCAGGCAAAGCAGGCTTCGGAGGCATTATCAGAGATCACACAGGCAAACCTACAGTAATCTACATGGGGAATCTTGGTTGGGACACTAACAATTCGGCAGAGTTAGAAGGTCTCTGGAAGGGTCTTCTCCTCGCTCATCAATTAAAGCTTCATCCTCTGGAGATTGAAGGGGACTCACAAATCCTCATCAGCATGGCCAAGCAGCTCCTCAACGGGGCTCACGCGCAGAAAATAGCCCACAGCTGGAGACTGGAGGCTCGTCTGAAAAGCATTGAGGATTGGCTCATCAACAACAGGGCTCTCACCTTCATGCACTCCAGAAGGGAGGGAAACAGGGTTGCTGATTTCCTGGCCAATGTGGGAGTCGACAATGAACACAACCTTCTCACTGGTACTCTTGAAACTCTTCAAAATGATGATCAAAGACGGGAATGCCAAAAGCTGCTCCAACGAGATGCAGAAAACCCGGATGCGGGTGGTTAAGCAGTTTAAAGGGTGGATTAGATGGTCTGGCGGCATTCTGGCAAGCCATATGCCAACCAGACCAGCAAGTGTCCTTCGGCACCTGCACAAGAGAGCACGGCATTTATGGCATTTACAGCCCAGCGCGCATCACAATCCAGCTTCCGGTGTTCGAGATTACTCCACACACTCCGAACTGGACATGGAGATTAATCAAATTAATGAGGGGTTAATGTTGGAGGTTGGCAGTAGAATTGGTTCATTTGTTTACAGGATGGCGAACGAGCATTACTCTAGCAGTCTTCCCAGGCCTGTTTCAGTTTGTTGCTCTCCCGACGTTCGGCTCTCCTCCGATCGCACTGTGACAGGTAAACGCACCAGGATTCATGGTTGTTTAGAGCTCAGCGACAATTTACATTTCTCAATAGCGGGGAATTGGACAGAGCATTTGTCCAGGGCCTCCGTCCTGCTCCCGCTCTTGCACTTGGCCAGTGCCTCTGTCCTGCTCCAGAATTCTTCCAGGGCTTCTAATATGACTGAGAGAATGCCTCGTCTAAGGCACCAGATGAGATGCAGAAGAGGTTCATCTCGGCGGCAGATAAGACGCTCCCCCACTTCCTCCAGCACCTCTGCTGCGGTCTCTCCTACTTCTGACAGCACCTCCAGAGCAACCAGGGGTCGAATTCTTCATTCTGGGCAAAGCTTTCGCCCCCCCACTCCCCCGCATGCTCCTGCCCATTCCCAAACGAGGCACTTATCTTTCATCAGTGCGCTTAATTTCCCAAGAATCACCGCCTTTGTAACTATTGTCTTTTGGGAATCCCTTCAGGAGGCGATTACTAATTCCGGAGGGCGGGCAGGGAGTGCTACAGAAACGCATGTTATAAGGCAAAGTGCTGGCGGTATGAAAGTGCAAGATATGGCTATCAACCGGGAGGGTGCTAGCCATGGTGAGGCTGCTCAGCCGAGTCTGGAGCTGAATGAGATGAATATTGACATTGGTGCGGATCAGCAAGGGCAGCACAATGATATTCAGGACCATGGAATTGAAAGCGTGCAGCATCAAATTCAAACGAGTGAGGTGAAGCGAACTCCTGCTTCTAAGAAAGTAATTCATTCTACTGAGGACCTGTACACGACCGATGGCGAACCAGATGAACTTTGGTGCAGGGTCGTTGAAGAAGCTCCGGACGAGTAGCGCCTCCCTTCGTTCCTGGTTTTTGCTATGGCTCTGTCTTTTATTATGAAAATTTTCATGTCTGTCTTAATGTTCTTGGTTCTGTATCGTAGGCTTTATATTTTCCAAACTAGATGCATCCCCTGCGTGGGATTTTGTTGGAAAACTTTCAACACTGGTTTCCCTCATGGAGGGCAGTGCACAACAATGATTTTTTGCTTTAACAGGCCTTGAACTCGGGCCTGGCCCTGGTTTATTCCTGCTGTATATATTTTTTTGTTGATAAATATATTAAGCATACTTAGAAAAAAAATTTTCGCTATAATATATTTTTGGTATTTAAAATTTCAAACTTTTAAATTTTCAGAATCCTAAGAAGACATAGCAAGTCACATGTGGAAAAATTGTGAGGTTTTTGACATATTATGATTTATGAGATATATCTTGTGGAAGTTTGAGTGATTTTTAAATCTTTCTCTCACATTAAAAAGTTTCTTTTTTTTAAGAAATATTTTGGTCTCTTTAAGTAACATAGTTATCTATCATTCAATGGGTGAAATTGCAATAGAGAAATAATACATGGAAGAACTACACATGCTTTTAGTCTATTGGAAACCCGTCTAACCCTTCCTAGAACCCCTTCAATTAATGCCAAATAAGATAGTACCTATAGAAATAATACCAATTCCATGTACCTTTGGGTATATATTAATCTCCTTAGGTATGCCTAAAAGTATCTTTAGATAAGCTAATTGGTCATCATGCTACTATAGTACACCAAAAAAAACACTTTGGGAGGGGAATATCTAGTGCCTAAGTAGTTGAGTCATACAACTAAGGACACATTTGAGACTCTTAGTTAGTATTTTGAGATATTTACGCCAAGTATTTTTGGAACCCATACAGATATTAGAGAGTTATAAAACTTAGCATTCCCTTGTCTTGTCCTTTTTTAGTGATTTAAAATAAAATGTGAAAAGGAGGTAAAACAAATAAATATATATTAACACATTTTTTTTTTGTATGCAATTGTTTATGAGAGTAAAATTTTAAGATGTAGATCAGTTGGTTAGAGGAGGTTTAGTCTCTACCAATTTTCTAATACACACACACACACAAAAATATAATATTTATTAACATATAAATATTTTTCTATAGTCAATTGTTTAATATAGTAAATTTTTAAGATGCAGATTAGTTGGTTTGAGAAGGTTTAGTCTCTACCAGATTTCTAGTATCGAATCTTATGGGGAGGGGTTGAAGATGAAAATCACTTTTGACGGAATTAAACTATCCCAAAGTCTCATGTTTAAACTTAATGGAGAGGGATTAAGGATGAAAATTACTTTTGATGGAATTAAATTATTGTAAAGAGTTTCTCATGTTCAAACTTTATAGAAAGGAACCAAGGTTAAAAGTTACTTTAGATGGAATTAAACATTTGCAAATAGCTCGAGCTACAGAAAATGGCCCCAACCTAAACTAAACCTAAATAACTAAACAAAGTAATTAAACTATTGTAAAGAGTGTGTCATGTTCAAACTTTATGGAGAGGGATAAGTTATTGCAAAGATATCATCCAACCTCTACCGAACTAAAGAAACTAGCCCCAACCTAAACTTAACCTAAATAACCAAAATCAACAAGATGACTCCAACCTAAAATCAACATAATTAAAAAGTGAAAAATATGGCTTTGTCTACCAAGTCCACAAATTTGCCACTACAGAAAATTTCTTGCCAGAATCTCGAGAATATATATATATATATAAGATATATGATTGTGGGAGTTTTTAAATCCATTTTTTCATGGTCTAAACGGATTCAAAACCATCAATAACCCCTCAGACACGCAGAATCCTAAATCTTGACAGTTGTAACCCATATTTTCAAAAATTTCTACAGGATTTTCTCAAAATCCTACCAGAATTTCTATTATTTTCGGGGAAAAATTGTGGCATATTTAGACTAAGCCAAAAAAATTAATAATAAAATTACTTGCGCTTACATGCAAAATCGTTCATGAAATTATGTGCGTCGTATTGACTATTTCAAGCTAAAAATTTCAATCGCCCCACGTCCATGAGTGTATCATATTGACTAGTTCAAGTTGAACAGAAGAACCCGTAAAAAAAAAAAACAATCTTCCATGATAGCAGGTGTGCAGTATCGACTGATTCAAGTTGAACACAAGACACCCCACAAATAACTGGGCATACCGAACATGTTACAAGGCACCTGAAATTATATTTAGAAACCCACAAATAATTGAACACCACTAAAAGTATACTATAGCAGCAGACCAACTCGTAGATATCACTAATTAGAATGGGCAGTGGAAATTGCATGAGATACCAAATCTAACAGATCCTATTGTGTTTTTTCCTCCTCCTTATATTCCCACTTCACATAAAACCAGGCATTGGGGCGAACGCAAATTCCGAAAACATCATGTTAGGCAGCTTTTTAATGGGAAATAAGACCCACACTTCAAAGGGTGATGTTCTAGCAGCTACATCAACCCTCCAAAATTTCATTCCCTTTTAAATTTTGGAGCCCCTGCATATCTATTAGACCTATACCAATGGGTTTCCTTGCCTTAAACTCTTCATCAAAGTTGTTCCTCAAAATTCTAGGATTCGTTATTCCTGCCTAAGTCTAGGTCGCGTCATCCCCCTCTTGTTTTAAGCCTAAAATCGATGATTTTTCGACCTCCTCATATTTTTCCTAAGTTTAGTTCCCAAGTCACATTTTCGTGAATTACGACCCCTTTGACCTTGTTGTGACCAAGTGACAGGGTGACGTCATACAAGTGGCATGGATCACACAGGTCGTAATTTTGTTGATGCTTGTCTCCTACAAATTTACGACCTAGTGACCTAGTGACCTCGGAAGGGGTCGGAAAGGTCGCACAGGTCGCAATAATAGAAATAGCCATGAGTTGCGACCCATGCAGTTGTGACCTAGTGACCTCAGATGGGGTCGCGAGGTCACAACGTCACAAAGGTCACACAGTAAGAAAATATCAAAATTACGACCCATGCGACCTCATTAATGGCCTGCACATGCGACCCTTTTATATATAGGGGGGCTCGGGCTAGTTCTATTCGTTCAACACGACGGAGTATTTGAGAGCTTGGGCAACCCAGTAGGAGAGAAATTTATTCTAGATAAGCAATTTTTCACCTCCTAGTAATCATTTTATCTTGCCATGTGTATTTTACCTAGCCTCGACCCTTAATCTTCCATTAAGAGGGTTTTATTTACCTAAGTAACTCCTTCCTAACCCATTTCTATTCCCTAAAACCATCCTAGATAAGAAAACAACATTTTCATCTCCTCCTCTTCCCCAGCTTAACACATTCCTTATTCATTCAACCTCTTTTACCTCTTGTATAAATAATTTGGGCCCAGAGAAGCCCCTAATCCCAAAATCTGACCTCTACCCCTTTGGTGAATCACCGTGATAGACAAGCCGCACCGGATAAAATTGCAATAAACCAGTTTATGCGACCTTTGACCTTATGAATTTTGTGACCTCCCTTCCAAATCACAAAGGTCGTAATATTATTTTTTTCCTCCTCCGCGACCTCCCTTCCAAGTCACATAGGCCCATGATCCTCTTATTTTTTCTCTCTACAACTTTTGAAAATTTGCAACTCTACGACCTATACCCACACAAAACCTGGCAAACCTTTAGTGCTATTGGTTGATTAATTTTTTCTTTCAGTATTTTGTATTATATTATTCATGCCATCTATCTTATCACGGGATTTCCTCTTTGACTTGTCAGACGACGTGGATCACGATTGCATCTTTATTTCTTCTTTCTCAAGCGAAATGGAAACCCCAATAATTAAGAACTGATAGAAGAGTCCTAAGGTCAGTACATAAGAAAGTTACAAGGTCTGGTCACCACCACCCATCTATGGAGATATCATCTGCAACCTCAAAAAAAGTAGCAAGTTGACTTGGTATGATATCTATTCTGAGTTTTCGAATGTAGATGTCCCAGAAGACCAAGAGTACTTCTCATTGTATATGAATGTCAAAAGTTCCAAACTACACCATGTTGCAACACACCCACCTATTTTCTCTTGTGAAAAAGTGATTGACTAGGTCTTGCATAACACAAACACCATGAACGAATTGATAAGAGACCATGCATGAAATCCATTCATTGTTATTTATTCAAAATACATTACAATATATTATGGACTACTAGAGAAGGAAGATTCGTTCAACTCTTCATGGCTGGAAAAACATAAGATCCCAGTCTAGAACACGATCAGGAGATGGTGGCAAGACCCCTACAAATTTCAGGCAAAGAAGGGTCGATAATATAGAATAGAGGACCTCTGAAAAGTGTATCAACTTATAGCATCTTTGACGAGTAGGTTGTACGGGAGGTACAACATCAACACTTTCCACGATTCATGGGTCCCCATAATGCATATGGTATCTACCAAAGGGACAATTTTCAACTTGGCAAACATCTTAGTGTCGACACTAAAGACCAACATCCCTGGAGTAGAGGTCTCGGAAGAAGTCCAACCATATGAACTCTACATGGCCTCATATTTAATGGATTTTGTATGTTATAGGTGCCAATTTGACGATTGGGGCTGCAATTGGAAGGCAGAAACAAAGGGGGACATACATAGGGACTTACAGGTCTTCTGGGATTCAAAATACAAAAAGGAACATGACACCATATCATATTCTTTTATCATCCCATTGTATCGACTGCTGCACGGATAAGACCCCCCATGTTTGTCAAAGAGGGCCATGGAGACTATAACTAAAGTGGCACACTAGTTCTTGATACATGAGGGCACATACATCAAGGTCTTTGTTTCTTTCAAAACCCCCCACACTTTACCCAGGTTCATCACTGATAGACTCTTGTTACAATAAGTTTGCTACTAGATGACTGGTTGTTTCTCAAAAGACACTGAGAAAAGGAAAAAAGAAGCCCTTGCTGACTTTTCCCCTTACTATCAGAGCTTATACTGTAGAAAACTTCAAGGAAGTTTAGGCAGAGGTGAAAGATATCAAAGGATTATGTTTCATACAATTAAACCATTGGTCCTATGATCCCTAGAGAATAGTAGCATCCCACTATAAGAAGGCCAATTTCAGTTGGTCTTACTAGCTCACTAAGGAGGCTCACAAGGACGAAGTCAGAAAATGGTATAATGCATAAACAAGGCACGACCCACATGACGATCTAGAAGTAGAATATGAGGAGGGGCACTCTTAAGAAAACATAAGCTTGTGAGAGAGGTCAACGTCTATGAAAAATAGGAAGCTGCTACGGGGGATTTCTTCTAAGAAAAATTAAAAAAACATTGTCTAAGGTATGCCAATATGATGGAAAAACCCTATCTACAAGCTTAAAACCATATAAAAAATTACAGAACACTAGAAACAAGTTTAGAGCGCTAAGTGAAATATCCTATGTGTAAACCACGCTGTGCATTGTCTACAAGAAAACCCTAAGTGCAAAACCATAGGTGCATTGTCAAGTAGAAAACCCTAAGTGCAAAACCATAGGTGAAAACCCTTGTATTATTAAAGATGATACCCCTTGTGGGTATGCAGATTCAATGCCTTTAATATTTTTCTTCCTTTCACAATGTCAGTATCCTATGTGCATGATCTAGGAGGATCTAGAAATACAAGTGGCCTTGAAAATAATTCAAAAAAAAGTCATCGGATAGAAGTGAAACTAGGATGAGATCGTAGTGCTCTTCGTGTTGATTCCAACAGTGCAAACAACACTCGAATCCGAGTTCGTATGCTCCAGTTATAGCTGGTCAAATTTCTGGTGAAACTTGGCCAAGTGGCAGTCCTAACAAGGTAGCAAATTGGAAGAATATCGGTTCACAGAATCCAACCACCGAAACGAGTGATTTTTTCGCCTACTTAATTTTTGCACTTATTTTTTTGCGAGAAAGTTTGAGCCATATATATATATATATATATAAATAGGGCTGGAGGGTCACCACCCCTTCCAGTCCCCCAATGAAAATGTTATGTTTTATATTACAAAAAATAAAAAACAAATTGGGTTGGGGTTGCGGGTGACCCAAATCCTGCACGACATATATGTTATATGATATGGATGGGCCACCATAGGTGGACCCACCACGCCACCTATAAATTTTAGTGGGGTTGGCAGGGTTTGAACCCGCTCTACCAGCCTAGCCGGCCAACTTCCCGAGCGTCCACAAAACAAAATCTAAACCAAAATATGCTACCTCCGAGTTAGAAAAAAGAGATATGCTACCAAACCACCATGCAAATTGACCAACGACATTTGTATATTTAAAATTCATTTATAATAAAGGTTTATAAAATATCCAAAATATATTTAGTAATAATAATTTAAGATAGGTTTTATTATAAATTTTGAACCATTTGGAAATCTGACAAATAAAATTTTGAAACATTTGGAAATCTAACCAATAGATGTAACCAAAATTAATATTTTAAAAACATTTTAGAATCTACAATTGGATAGCAGTGATAAAAAGATAGGATTATTACGATGGATTTAAATAAATAAAAATTTCACATACAATATTTAATATATATTCATCTCATATTTAAATATCATACATACTATCTACTTTTTTGTTTAGTTTTTTATGGATATAAAATCAATTGTTTATTAATATATATTTTTTGTTTTTTTATCATGAGATTTTTTTAGTCTTAGTTTGATGATAAGATATAGTCAAACCAAATAATATGACACGTGTGCATGTTTCATAATACTTTAAAAATGTCAAATATATTTAATCATTCCTATTGCGAAACTAGGCAATGATTAGGTGGAATTATGCAGTCACGATTTATGTGCTTTCAAATATTTTACAAATCATACCAAGCCATTTTATCTCAACTTTCAAATGATGACTTGTACTAAAGAACAACCTTATAAATGATAAAAAGAAATTGGACCCACTTTTAAATAGGGCTTTGGGAATATTAATAATAAAGTACATGTCATGCATTTTTAAGAAATTCAGAATCTTCCAACTGGTAAGAAATATGGAGCTCTCCTCTTGAGACTCTAGTACTTGAGTGGCCCAAACCTAGTTACATTCATATTTAAGTATGAATGCTTCTAATGCATCGTAACCTATTCATTTAAAACTAATAAATAGAGCCATTTTATACAAATCTAAATATATCATCGGTGCATTAACACTAAATAAATTACATTAAAACTCTCAAAATCAAGACAAACAAGAAAATTTAGTGTTATTATTTCTATTAGAGAATTATAAAACCCTTTAATTTCATTACTTTATATCCATAGATTAGTGTTTTACATAGCATAGAAATGGACTATAGGTGTGGACATGCTAGGTGAGTATCAACCTTTAAGATTAAGGCTTTAATATTAATTTTGCATACAATGCAAGGTTGCTTTATATTAGTGGAGACAAAGACAATTTTTTATAGCAAGTCCAAAGTCCCACTGTGGGTGAGTCTATGCTTATCTTGGAATCTCATCACTATGGGGGAATTTTATGCTTAGATAATGGGGTTCTTTTATTTTTTGTAATCGTTCATGTGTGTGTGTGTGTGTGTGTGTGTGTGTGTGTGTGTGTGTGTGTATAATGAAATAAGAAAACACTTGTAAATACCTATTAAATTTAACCTTAGATATTCATTTGAATTTAGTGAGATGCTTTTTGGTGATATTATAATATTACATCATTCAAAAACTATTTTTGAGTGTAAAACTAAATTCATGGTCTTGGAAAACATCTAAAACACTTTAATTAGGAAAACTTGGTATGTTAAAATTAAGAATACCAATTCTAAATTAGATTTCAAACAAAATCTACTAAAATTTCTACCCAAAAAATTGTTGAGTACATCTTCTAGTTTTTAAGTTATTTACTTGGTTGATAGCTTTGGTATTGTAGTGCAATAAATGCACATGCAATAGTTTCCAATAATGAGTTAGATAATATCAAATAAGGTGTTAGATTGATTCAAACAATTAATTTAATATACTCTCCATGCAACTAGTTTTTTAAGTGGTGTGGAAAAGTGGTATCTTAATGTGAAAACAACTATAAGTTTTTCAGAAATTTAGTTTTCAATCCCAAAATGGCTGTGTGTTTTATTGTTGACTATAAAATTTGTTATATCAAATCTTTGGCTAAAGTATTCTGAGTCTTCAAAAACAAGTTTTATTGACTTGAGAATGTAATCCTGTGAGGAACTTTGAAACCCTCATGTCTGTCCAAATCTTCACTCCCTCCTTTTCTCAGAAGTCTGTGATCTGTTTGATTTCATGAGAAAAAATGCACAAAATCATCATTTTTCCTTCCTCCTCCAAAACCCAACACTTCATTTTCTCCCCCTTTTCTCATTCAATTCACACTGCTCTGCCCTCGTTCCCTTCTTCCATTCATGAAAATCATCTTTACATAGTTTAAAACTCATTTTAAAACTATATCGAAACCCCCAAATCCATTGAAAAACATTGAAAAATCATAAAAAATACATATTTTTGTATTAAGCCTTAAGCCCCTTGGGCTAAGTCTTAAACCACTTCCCCTCCATGTGCCCCAGCACTGGAACCAAGTGCTAAAGGTCACAAGGGCTTATCGCATCGGAGAAAATCACAAAGCACTGTTTTTTGCATTAAACAAAAAACTCCGATTGCGATGGCCCGATCGCGCAATCGCATCGACCTTCCCCGATCGCGCAAATCGCATCGGCCTTCCCCACGCATTATCACATCGCAACTTTTTCGTCGAGTGCATTAAAATATTTCTCCACCTCCGATTGACTCCTCCCGACTCATTTCCCGCCGTCGATCTGATCTGCAAATCGACGATCCCCATGTGATCGCATCGGAGTTTTCCATCGGGTGCATCTAATTACTTTACTTTGCCTCCCTCCGATCGTCGATTCCTGATTTATTCTCCACCGTTGATCTTGTGGGCCGATATCATCCGACGGCCCACGATCATCCTGAACCCCCAACTTCAATTTAAACCATATTTTCCTCTGAACTAAGGTTTTTTACCTTATTCCTTTGTATTTTCGCCATTTCTCTATTATACGTCCCGGATCGCTCCCGACCGTTGATCTCTGCGCAATCGACAGATATGACATATTCTCTCCCTCTACTCTCCTTTAAACCTCCACAAATAGATCTACACTGTTGGATGATGCCATCCAACGGCTAGGCTGTCTCCCCACACCCTATGCAGTAGTTAAACCCACAAACGCAGGATTTCTTAATTTTTTTCATATTTTGCAGGTTTGAATGGTTTATTACGCCATAATAGATAAGTCGAAGGGCAGGGCCTTGATTCATGCCTTTGATTCTCAAATGGGTTTCATTAGCTCTGTGAATTTATTAGCAGAATTAGGAGGCCAATCTTGAAATTAAATCATTTTCAACAAACTTTGGGATTCTGAGATCTAGCCCTCCACAGTCAGGAGAGGAATCTCTCAATATGTGCAAAGATAGATGTTGACAGAAAACACGGGTAATGATATTAGGCTAATTGTGAGGGCAGGGTTTTGTTTTGTTTTGGATGGTTGAGCATGAAATGTTACTTGAGGGGAAAGTCCTCACTGCAAAGTTTCAAAAGTGAGACGTTGCAAGCAAATAGAACAGTTTTGGCAGATAGATAGATATAACGCTGGTTTTTAGTCCATTGGGCTATGGAGTCATATCTGGGCTTTAATTGAACAACAACATCAAGTGTGATCCAAGGGGCTAGTCATCTATGTCTAATGATCTCTTTAAATTTTGATTTATGGAATGGAGTGATACATCAAGAAGGGGAATTAAACAGATGCAGAACGAAGAGCAGCCTAGGATCTGATAAGTACTTTTAAACCAGTCAGCCTTTGACAAACACTTTAAGAAGGACACGAAAGTAGACTAGGATCTGGTAAGTACTTTTAAAACAACCAGCCTTTGACACACTTCCAATAGAAAACATACAAAACAAGGGGAAACACAACGATAACACAGAATGGTCTAAGATCTAGCAAGTGCTTCTAAACTAGCCAGCTTTTAACACATTCCAAGGGAAACAATCTGTTAGTTATGCAGACAAGTCTGGGACCAGGGCTAACCATATCTTCCTTCAGTTCATCACCACATAACACATACTGTAAGTAACATTCAGAAATAATATTCAGCTAGGACGGTAAAATGAGGGAACACCAGCATTCTCATGCCTAAAACTGAATTAAGTCATTCCTAAATAACACAGGTTGGAAGAAAACATTCAAATAAAGATTTCTCAGCCAGAGAAGGTTACTGATATACAGCAGGTCCTAACCCTGTTTAAACTGTTCTTTACAGTGGAAAATGAAACAACATGAAAACAGAAATAAAACAACAAGTTACAAATGAGAATAACATCACCGTCAATATAGATCGGGATCCCATGAAACAGCTTTTATATTGATGTCAAACCAGCTACAAACTTCAAGTCCAATGTTTCAGTTCAGCAATCATCTTCACTATTCAACCTAACTACTCTAGCACAAACAGAGCTTCAAGGGCCAGTGAATACTATGTACAAATAGAAGTCTCAAGCTCAAGTGTATTTCAAAGTTTTGCAACCAACAACTCCTCATCTTATGTAGAAGTACTTATAGGAAGATGAGGAGGTGATATTTTAACAAAATATCTCAAGGACAGTTAATGCAGAGTGAAGACTTCTCGGCCCTTTGAGAGGCTCGAGGGAAAAATTTACAGGTGGATCACTACATTAGCTGTTTCACAATAAATATCAAAGCTCGGGGGAAGCTTTGTTTGACTTTGAGGCTCTGTGTCTGTTTTGGAATAACTCTGCAGATATTTATTCATTGGTTTCCTTGCAAAAATAACCTCTTGGCAATGCTGGAGGTAGATATTTCTTCGAGCAATAACTTCGGCCTCTGTTCTAAATGGTTCGAGGCAACAGGTGGCTCGGTGGTAGCTGAGGAATCAATTTGCCTCAGATGTGGTGGTGGAGGCTTTTTTTCTGATAAAACACTTTAGGTTTTTCCTTTAAACTGTGTTTTAGATTGGGGATTAGGCTTTTGATAACTGTCTTAGCCGTAATCCCCATAAAAACTGTCTTCAATCTTCATCTTCTGTGCTTTATTCTCAAAACTGATATTCTTTAACTGTGTTTGATTTAAAACAGTGTCTTGTCGATGTGCAGACCCGCACTGGGCTTTACGGCATCAATACTCATAGAGTACTGACGAGACATGGAATAAAACCCCGTGAATGGCCTCCTTAAGATAGCCCGAAGGCACAGGAAACTTCTTTCCCATCCCTCGGTTTTCCTTCATTCTATAATGGAAAACCATTAAAACGCCTGCAAAACACAACAACAGTTAAGAAATGCTGCAGAAATAGGTTTAAACTGCTTCGGATGGCGGGGGAGGAGCGTAGCCGTCGGATGAGGGCCACCAACGGTGGAGATCTGCATAGAAAGGAAAAAAGGATAGTGGGAGAAGAATAAGGAGGAGCAGTTTTGGAACGTCCGATCTGGACACGTGGACGGTCCAGATCTAATCGGAGGGTCTCAATCGGGGGTGGCAAAAAAGGGGATGTGATTGTACTTCCAGCACGATTAACGCTGATGCGTTGATACGAGGACGGAATCGACGGCGGGGTGAATGGAGGTACAATAAGAAGCGAGGCGGCTGCGATCGTTTTTACGTGGACGGGTGGATAGGGATTAGATAAACGAATCAAAAGAATAAAAATCGAAGGCCGGATGGGAAGAATCAGGAGTGTAGTGCGATTGATCGGAGGGCACACATGAAGCATTGCGATTGCGATCAGGCGGGGGGCTGCGATTAGCGCTCCACCGTCAGATCTTCGCAGAAGATCAACGGTGCGGAACGCATCGCCAGACTTATTGTTATAAATAAATTACTCAGGGTTTGACTATATTTGAGTTTGTGCACTTTGAAACTGGATTGATTAGCGCTTAGGACTTAGCGCTTGGTCCCGGCAAGAACAATAGCGGGAAATGATGGTTTGAAAGGAGCTAGCGGGGAGGGCTTATACTACTGGTGGAAACTGGGTTTGGCCTTTTCAAAATGGAATTTGAAGACGAGAAAGAACGATAGAGGGTAAGGGGGAAAATATTAGCAGAGGTGGAAAGATTTTAAGGGTCCAGGGGTTGGCGTCAACTGAAGGTTGCTGAAAAAACTATTATCGAGAGGATTTTCACGAATGGAGGAGAAAACTTATGAAAGTAGAAGTGTGGGAGAAGAACAAATGAAAGTTAGTTATGAGTGAAGGAAAAAATAGTTTCTTCAGCAGTTTCTTACAGGAAATCAGCAGAATTAATAGGGAAAGTGATGAAGATTTTGGACGGAGGCATGAGGCCTACAAGGAGTCTTCGAGAGCCAACAAATTTTAGTAATGAAAAATTGTTCCTTGAAGGCTCAAAACAGATTTAGCCACCTTTTGGTATAACAAAATATTATAGGTGGCTAACAGTGGCTCCACTTGGGGATGGTGCCTTCTTGAAGGCATCAAGAATTCAGACTTGATTTCTCTGGGACGCTGACTTGTGCCTGATCCATTGGGCTGTCCTTCCTTTGTTGGATGATCTGGTTCTGAAAACATATTCAGCAGCCATGAAAATAATGGATTTTCATCTACAAGCTTTCTACCTACCCAATCCTACTGATCTAACATTTTTTCTTCTTAGAGTGCACTTGGATTGGCAAACTCTCTTACAACATTTTATTCTTTTGAAAGCATAAAAACTAATCTAGTTCTACTCCTTATTTCTCCCCGAACTCAGATTAAACAGTTGAGCTCAGATATTTCTCTACCTAATCTACTGTCTGTTGGGATTAAACTGTCCAACAGACTTTCATTCTCTAAATTCTAAAGCAGAAATTTAAAAACAGCCAAGTCAAGATTAAGCAGTTTGACTTGCTATGATCTATGGCATAAAAACAAGCTGCACATAGATTATTATTTGCAGAAAATTAAAATCAAAATAGAAGGCTTAAGATCTGAAAGTTTAAGTACTGCCTTCCCTTTCTTCACAGCTCTGTTTTTTACTTTGTTTGAGTTGTCTTTTCTTTTCTTCTGGTTCAGATTTTGAGCGATTTAGAACCAGATTTACACTTTCTTTGACTCAGAAAATAAAACAGTTTTGAGTCATATCCTTTTGGAAACTTTGGCTCAGGTTTTGAACATGTTTGAGCCTTTCATTCTTAACTTAAACTATCTACTGATAAGCCAAGATTAAACAGTTTGGCAAATCAAATTCACTAACCTATCAACAGAAAATTTAAAGCTAATTAGTCAAGTTTAAACAGTTTGACTAACTAGAAGTGTGTTTTTGAGGAGTGGCATTTGAGCTTGCACACTTTCAGAATTTATTTCTCTTTTTTGGCATGGGGCTTTGCCTTTCTTGTTTTCATTTCTGCCCTCTTTTTATTTTTCTTTGTTTTTGTATTTTTTGATTTTTCATAACTTTGAATGCAATGATGGATGAAATGTTTACAATGGAAAAAAGAAAAAAGAAGGCTTAAAAACATATCATGAATCAAGATAAGTAATGCTTGAGTATCCTGCCATTGACTGGACCTCCAAACAAATCTGTTCCATCCAGCTCTTGTAAGAAGAATGCATTGTTTCCAGCAACTGAATGAATAGAGTAAGGGCCAAGCCATAGATTGTCAAATTTACCATGCTTTCCCTTGTCTTCTCTCTTTGAATCCCACTTTAACACTTTGTCCCCAATCTTGAAATTGCTGGCCTTTGTTCTTCTGTCAAAAAGCTTCTTAATGCTGTCCTGTTTCTGCAATGTTTTGTTGTACACTTCCTCTCTGATTTGCTGAAGATGAATGGTCTGATTTATTCTTCCGATCATGTCATTATCTTCAGTCTGCAACTCTTGAATTAACTTCATAACTGGTACACCAAGGCTGTTAGGAAAAATTGCATCTGTACCATATACAAGCTAGAAGGGTGACATACCAATGGATTTTTTCAATGTTAATCTGTCAGCCCACAGTGCATGGATCAGCTTCGTGTGCCAAGACTTCTTATTGTCTTCCAACAGTTTCTTCATTATGTTCACTAAGCTTTTGTTGGAGGACTCTGCAAGTCCATTACCTTGAGGGTAATAGGCTGTGGAGTGCCCTAGTGTTATCTGGTATTTATGACAGAAGTCAACCATTTTCTTGCTTCCAAATGCTGTTGCATTATCCGTGATGATCTTGGTAGGGCAGCCAAATCTGGAAAGGATATTGGTTTCTATGAACTTTATAATAACTGAATCATTGGCTTGCCTACAAGGAATGGCTTCTATCCATTTAGTGAAATAGTCTGTGGCAGTAAGGATCCATCTATGCTGGGCAAAAGATGAGGGATGGATTTCACCTATGAAGTCAAGTCCCCACTATTGAAAAGGAGCTTCAACAGTGATTGGATGCAGAGGAAGGGGTAATAATTTTCTCTTGCCCTCAAACAATTGGCATTTATGGCAAGTAGTTGTCATTTTTTGAACATCAGGAAAAAGGGTGGGCCAAAAGAAACCAGCCCTCAAAATTTTGTTGGCTGTTGACTTCCAGTACAAATGGCCTCCACACTCTCCTTCATGAAATTCCTGCTTAATCTTCTCTGCATCAAACTCGGGCAAACATTTAAGCAATATACCACTAGCATTTTTCCAATAAAGACACCTATCTATAATGCAATAGTTTACTGCTTTCAGTTTTAAGAACCTTGCCTTTGTTTTCGATAAACCAGGAGGCGTGTTTAAATTAAGCAAAACATAAACGATATCAGCATACCAAGGAGAATTCAGAAAATGGTTTTCAATAATGGGAGTTGAGAATTCTTCTTGGTTGTCCAAAGCATTAATCACATTAATATCAAGAACTTCAAAATTGGATTCAGCCATTAATCTAGCTAGACCTTGGCCTTTGATGAGTTTAGTGGGTTTTATCTTTAAATCATATTCAAGAATAACAGCAATCCACTTACCTCTCTTACCATCTGGATCTTGTGTTAGAATGTCTTTTACAACTGAATTTGGGACAAAGGAAATGATGTGTGAGTGAAGGATGTATACTCTGAAGTCTTTCAATGCTTTAACCAAAGCAAAAGCTTGCTTTTCCATAATATTATACTTCAAAGGGGCATCCCTCAATGCCTTGCTAAACAATGCAATAGGCTGCTCTTGTCCTTGTGGATTTTTCTGTAAAAGGACAACAGCAATGGTATGTTCTGATGCAAATGAGAAGATATAAAAATCTTTCGAAAAATCAGGGCTTATGAGAACCGGTGTTTTGGTTAATGCTTGTTTCACCAGCTCAAAGGATGTCTTTGCTTCCAAGGTCCATTTTATCCCTTGCTCCTTCTTCAACATGTTTGTGATATTTCTAAGAAGCTCTGCCAAGTTAGGGATGAACCTTCTCAAAAATTTAATCTTTCCAATGAAAGACTGCAACTCTTTGATATTTCGAGGATGAGAGATTTGCAATATAGCCTCAATCCTCTTTGGATCTATTTTTATACCTTCTTCTGAAATAATGTGTCCAAGAAGCTTACCTTCTTGGAGACCAAATAGTGTCTTCTTAGGGTTTAAAGATATTCCAAACCTTTTGCACTTCTCGAAAACTTTTCTCAAATGTTCTAAATGTTCTTCATCTGTTTTTTAAAACACAGTGACATCATCTAGATAGATAATGATGAAGAAGCCCAATTCTTCCGAGAATGCTATGTCCATGGCTCTCTGAAAGGTTGCTCCAGCGTTCATTAGACCAAAAAGCATCTTCACATACATGAAAGTGCCCCATGGAGTAGTGAAAGCTGTCTTTAATTGATCAGCAGGGTGAACTAAAATCTGATTATACCTTGAATAGCCATCAAGCAACGAAATCCTTTTAGACCCTACCACCCTTTGTAAAATGTGATCCATTTTTGGTAAAGGGTAGTTGTCTTTTAACGAAGCTTTGTTTAAGTCTCTAAAGTCTATACAAAGCCTGATTTCTCCAGTTTTCTACCTAACGGACACCAGATTAGATACCCACTCAGAATATCTAATAGGGACAATAATGCCAGCCTCATACATTTTCATGACCTCCTTCTGAACCAATGGCAACTGGACAGGGTTTATTCTGCGCAGTTTCTGTTTAAATGGTTTTTAGTTTTCTTTAAGAGGGATTTTGTGCTGTATTATTTCAGTGTCATAGGATTTAAGATCTTCGTAACTCCATGCAAAAACATCAGAAAATTCTTTGAACAGCTCTATGTATTTGAGTTTAATGTGAGCTGGCAAAGTTTTGGACAGTTTGATCATTTTCGGTTTTTCCTCACTGCCTATATTGCACTCCTCTACTTCGGTCTCTACAGGTTCCAGTTTTGGTTTATTGGCCACATCGTTAAAATCGAACAACTCCTCTAAAGGCGTTAGACCACTCGGCAAATTTTCATCTTTAGAATGCAGAGTTTGTAATTCTTCCGTTTCTAACTCTGCACTTAATTCTGTTTTGCTCCTAAGTTTGCTAGACAATAGGTTAATATTGGCAGGTTGAGGAGACGATTCTTCTTCACCAAGAAATTTTTCTTCACCGCAGTCTGTATCATAATCTGAATCTGAACTGTGCAGTTCGAACTCATTTCTAAATTGCATGAAGCTTCTATTTTTTTGTCATTGTTAAACACTTGCCAATATTTTTCGTTATCAGGCACTGCCGGTCTAAATTTTATCGGAGTTGTGTTGTCTCCAGTCTCATATGGCGTTAGACATGTTCTGGCCGCAAAGGCTAAATTTTGGGCCATAATGTTCTTTTTCCTTGGGATGAAACTCAGGTTTGACTCCTCAAACGTTGTCAACAGATCCATGACATCATTCCGATAGGCTCTAAGTCTGGGATGATTCGCATTATACTCCCCATTGACTTGCCTAATGATTAACTCAGAATCCCCGTACACATTAATTCTTCTGGCTCCTAATTTCTTCAAGAGATGTAAGCCTAAGAGAAGGGATTCATATTCTGCTATGTTGTTGGAACACTGAAAGTTTAATTTTCATGAGATGCATTCTGTGTGGTTGTTTTCGGTGTTAATGATCCAAACCCCTGCACCAGCATTATTTCTAGTGCATGACCCATCAAAATACATACTCCATAAAGGACTGTCTTCGGTTTCGTCTGTTTGGCGATTGTCCTTTTTAACTATGGTGCCTTCTGACTGTTCATGATTAGCAGCACCCAATTGAATTTGTTTTGACTCCTCAAATTCTTCAATAGATTGAGGGATGTTGCCGAAAATGTTAGGGGTATTTTCTGGGTTGTTAAGTCCTAACAACAATGGGCTCATAACCGGAAAATCAAGACCTATGCTTTGTTTACTAATGTTTTCACATGTGGCAAACTGTTTGGACACTTCTGCGTTATTATACTCTTCTTCCCTGTCAGCCATTAATTCTGTTAAAGTGACTTGTTCACTAGGAGTTTCATTGTTAAACATGATAAAAGAATCAAGGCCTGTATTGACAGAATATATAGGAGAGTTTCGTGGTCTGTCTTGACTTGTAACCGTGTATTGCATATGAGACTTCCTGTAAAGTCTTCTGGTCTGATTGAAAATCGGGATGGTCGCATATGTCATGTCCATCTGCATAGTCCCCTGTAACTTAGCTCCCCAAGATCTTGATAAAAGCATTCCATACTTTGGGGGAACATCAGCCACAACAATGTCCATGAGTAAAAATTTGGCTGGAATCTGGGCTAGGTTAACACAGAGGTCTTTGATCAATCCTAGACATTTTACTCTGTTTGAGTCAAAGGAGTATAGGTCTTTGTAGGGTCTAGTAATTTCTAAACCAAGGCTCTCCATCACAACTTTAGGCATTAAATTATGAGAAGCCCCAGAATCATGCATAGCGTTGTGTAGAATTTTTTCATGAATGTTCAAACTCACATAAAAGGGAGGAACTGGTCCTTCTTGAAACTTCCCTTCAATCTTAGGGCCAAAAATCAACTCTGGTAGGTCGTCACTAAGATTAAATGTATCTCCATTTTCCTCTATATTTAAAACCTTCAAAATTTGGTTCCTATATACATGTTGGGCAGCTAACTCAGTTAATGGAACAGAGATTTTGATCTTTAAGATTTCCTGTTCAAGGCTGAAAGGGGTTTGATTCTTTGAAGCACTTGTTTCAACCTTATTAGCTGTCACTCTGTCAACAATTACAGCTTGCTGATTTGTTTTACTTGACACAACTATTGTAGAAGGAGTACTAGCTGAAGTGTTAGTACTGCTGATGTCTTCACTCTGTTTTTTCAGAATTTTGAGTGTTTTTCTCCTTATCCTTATCAGAATTAACAGCCACTGTTTTGTCTTTTTGTTTGGCTGTTTTGGGTTTAGCTGCGGTGCTGCTTTGAGAGGATTTGTCAGGGGTTTTGGTGTTGGGGGCTTGTTGACTGGTCTTGCATCTAAGGTCATATTCTCTTTGAGGTTCTATGACGACATTTTCCATGTCCCGATAATAATTATCATTATCATTTCTTTTGTCATCGTAAGGTGTGTAAAGACCTTGTTTATTATCATAATGAACCTCAAAGTCATCATCCTCTTCCCCAAACATGTTGATATCCTCTTCCTCTGCTATGTCTTCTGTTTGTTCAACCTCACTTACATAGTTTTGATGAAAGGGAGGAGTGATTTGTTGATCATCTTCCCTGGGTCTGTTTGGAGGTTGGTTCCTTCTAACATTCTGATTCTGGTTTCTATTTTGAGGAGCAGTTTGATTTTGATTTTCTTGTGCTCTCTTAATTATGCTCATCTCTTTCATCATTTCTTCCATCATTCTCTCCATCTTTGAGCTTGAAGTGGAAGGGGTGGATTCCTCTCTAAACGATACTCTCTTCTCGCTCTTCATTCTTGCTCTTTTCTCCATCAAGTTTACTTCCACAGAAAGAGCACCCATTTGCATGTCTTCAAGAGTTGCAAAGATTCTTTCTCTAAGTGAATATGTCATGTCTGGATCAAACCCTTCAGGAAATTTGTTTAAAGCTGAGCCCTGAGGAGGTTTTAGTTCAGGGGAAAGTGCATTATACACACTGTTAAATCTGGTACAATAAGCTTGTACACTTTCCCCAGGGTTCCTATGGAGATTGTTATAGTCGGCAAGGACTTGGAGATGATTCTTCCTTACTTCCCATTTGTTTAAGAATGTTTGATGGAAGGCTTGGAGGTCGTTAATACTATGGGGGGTTAAACCTTTAAACCATTTTCTCACTTCTCCCCCCAAACTTTGAGCAAACAGTCTGATTTTGACAGACTCATTATCAATTTCATTTATGTCAAAGTAGTCATTCATCTTGTCCACATGTTGAGATGCTGTTATAGTATTACTAGCATCATATAATGGAATTTTGGACTGATAGTCCTGTGGAAGGTTGGCTAATGGTACATGAAGGACTAAGGGAGCATACCATGCTGCCATGGTAGGAGGTGGAGGTGGGTTTACAGAAGGGAAAGTGGGTTGAAGTGGAGTGGTTTGAACAGTGGATGTCGGGTGAGTAGAAGTGGATGGACCAGGAGTAGAATGTTGAGATGATCTTGGATGAGAGACGCCTAAATTGTGAAGGAAATGTAAATCAGGAGGTGTTGTTTCCCTGCTACCAGGATGTTCACTTGTTTCAGGAGATGAAAGTGAAGATTCAGAGTCTAACTGGATTATATCATCAAATGACCTATTCCTAAATGGGTTCACTAAGTCAGTTTGTGATTGTTGCAGAGCTGAAAGATTTTCGGGGACTGAATTAGCTCTCAAGGGTGATCTGAAAACAGTTAATAATTTAACCTTAGGAGACTTCCAAAGGATACTTTCTGGATTATCAACTATCTCGGGTGGGTTAGGGTCTGGATGGGCTCTAGTGTGAATCTTTTTAGAAGCCACTATGCTATGTTGTTTAGACCTAAAACAAGAGAAGTTCAACCAGATATGACAATCTTAGAGAGGTTCACCAATCTGTTTTACGATTTCAAATCCCACAGTCCTCTAACTGAGTTTCAATGATTTTATAATGATAAGGGTTCTTCCGAGTGGAGTCTTAAGGTCTGTTCAGGATTGTGGAGTCGCCAGGTGGAAAGTGCAGAGTTTTTTCAAAGGAGTACACTGTCCACCACAGTGTTTGTGAAACATTCCTTTCAAGGATATCTCAAAACACAACAAACTCTAACCAGAGGTTGACTGGGAGGGCATTCACCAGATATGTCACCCCCAAAAGAGTATTAGACCCGGAGGCTACCTGGCCCTTTCCAGACTCTGTCTAAGAGTATAAAGTAAAACACATCAAAGACGTACAAAAGATATCAAAACTAGTGTTTTACTACCAATCTGAAATGTTTTTGGTATTTTCTAAATTGCTTTTATTTGTGGTTAGGAAGAATATCCTAACTTTGCCTCAAAACTTAGCTACGGTTATGAAACAAAGACAGTCTATCCTTATGGCTAAGCTAGCTGATTTTCCAAGGTTAGATAAAAACTCGAAAGAATCCTAGGGCTGACCTAGTTTGTCACTGATTCAATTGAGTTTCATCTTAATTACCATTTCTTGGTAGTGCTTGAAAAGGCTGCTTTTGACTCTCAAAATGTTATGAAGATTCTGGGTAAGGGTACCCAGCGGAGTCGCCAGAAATGTTAGCTTTTGGTGGCTCAGCTGCAAAATAAAACAATTGTCATGGAACCAGAGATTCTGGGTTAAAGTTTCCCCAGTGGAGTCGCCAGAAATGTTAGCTTCTGGTGGCTCAGCTGCAAAATAAAACAATTGTCATGGAACCAGAGATTCTGGGTTAAAGTTTCCCCAGCGGAGTCGCCAGAAATGTTAGGTCTCTGTAATTTATTAGCAAGATTGGGAGAGTCCAATCACAGAGTTAAAATCATTTCAACCAAACTTTGGGATTCTAGGATCTAGCCCTCCTGAATCCGGAGAGGGATCTCTCCAATATGTGCAAAGATGGATATTGTCTTTGAAAAGCTTAAGGTAATGATATTAGGCTAGTTATGAAGGCCAAGGGTTTTGTTTTGTTTTGGATGGTTGAGCATGAAATGTTACTTGAGGAGAAAGTCCTAGGTGCAAAAAGTTTCAAAAGTGAGAAGTTGCAAGCAAATAGAACAGTTTTGGCAGATAGATAGATATAACGCTGGTTTTTAGTCCATTGTGCTATGGAGTCATATCTGGGCTTTAATTGAACAACAACATCAAGTGTGATCCAAGGGGCTAGTCATCTATGTCTAAGGATCTCTTTAAATTTTGATTTATGGAATGGAGTGATACATCGAGAAGGGGAATTAAACAGATGCAGAACGACGAGCAGCCTAGGATCTGATAAGTACTTTTAAACCAGTCAGCCTTTGACAAACACTTTAAGAAGGACACGAAAGCAGACTAGGATCTGGTAAGTACTTTTAAACCAACCAACCTTTGACACACTTCCAATAGAAAACATACAAAACAAGGGGAAACACAACGATAACACAGAATGGTCTAAGATCTAGCAAGTGCTTCTAAACTAGCCAGCTTTTAACACATTCCAAGGGAAACAATCTGTTAGTTATGCAGACAAGTCTGGGACCAGGGCTAACCATATCTTCCTTCGGTTCATCATCACATAACATATACTGAAAGTAACGTTCAGAAATAATATTCAGCTAGGACGATAAAATGAGGGAACGCCAGCATTCTCATGCCTAAACTAAATTAAGTCATTCCTGAATAACACAGATTGGAAGAAAACATTCAAATGAAGATTTCTCAGCCAGAGAAGGTTACTGATATACAGCAGGTCCTAACCCTGTTTAAACTGTTCTTTACAGTGGAGAATGAAACAACATGAAAACAGAAATAAAACAACAAGTTACAAATGAGAATAACATCACCGTCAATATAGATCAGGATCCCATGAAACAACTTTTATATTGATGTCAAACTAGCTACAAACTTCAAGTCCAATGTTTCAGTTCAGCAATCATCTTCACTATTCAACCTAACTACTCTAGCACAAACAGAGCTTCAAGGGCCAGTGAATACTATGTACAAAAAGAAGTCTCAAGCTCAAGTGTATTTCAAGGTTCTACAACCAACAACTCCTCATCTTATGTAGAAGTACTTATAGGAAGACGAGGAGGTGAGATTTTAATAAAATATCTCAAGGACAGTTAATGCAGAGTGAAGACTTCTCGGCCCTTTGAGAGGCTCGAGGGAAAATTTACAGGTGGATCACTACATTAACTGTTTCACAATAAATATCAAAGCTCGGGGGAAGCTTTGCTTGACTTTGAGGCTGTGTGTCTATTTTGGAATAACTCTGCATATATTTATTCATTGGTTTCCTTGCATAAATAACCTCTTGGCAATGCTGGAGGCGGATATTTCTTCGAGCAATAACTTCGGCCTCTGTTCTGAATGGTTCGAGGCAACAGGTGGCTCGGTGGTAGCTGAGGAATCAATTTTCCTGAGATGTGGCAGTGGAGGCTTTTTGTCTGATAAAATACTTTAGGTTTTTCCTTTAAACTGTGTTTTAGATTGGGGATTAGGCTTTTGATAACTATCTTAGCCGTAATCCCCATAAAAACTGTCTTCAATCTTCATCTACTGTGCTTTATTCTCAAAACTGATACTCTTTAACTGTGTTTGATTTAAAACAGTGTCTTGTCGATGTGCAGACCCGCACTAGGCTTTACGGCATCAATACTCGTAGAGTACTGACGAGACATGGAATAGAACCCCGTGAATGGCCTCCTTAAGATAGCCTGAAGGCACAGGAAAATTCTTTCCCATCCCTCGGTTTTCCTTCATTCTATAATGGAAAACCATTAAAACGCCTGCAAAACACAACAACAGTTAAGAAATCCTGCAGAAATAGGTTTAAACTGCTTCGGATGGCGGGGGAGGAGCGTAGCCGTCGGATGAGGGCAACCAACGGTGGAGATCTGCATAGAAAGGCAAAAAGGATAGCAGGAGAAGAATAAGGAGGAGCAGTTTTGGACCGTCTGATCTGGACACGTGGACGGTCCAGATCTAATCGGAGGGTCTCAATCGGGGGTGGCACAAAAGGGGATGCGATTGAACTTCCAGTGCGATTAAGCGCTGGCCGTTGATCTGAGGACCAGATCGACGGCGGGGAATGAATCCGAGGTAATCGCAAGGGGGTGAAACATTGCGATGCGTTTTTGCGCGGACCATTGGATCAAGGATTAGATCAACGGTCAAGAATAAATCGGAGGGAGAGCAGGATCGGAAGATCGGAGGTATGGACTGCGATTGATCGGAGGGCATATTTGAAGCATTGCGATTGCGATCGGGCGGGGGGCTGCGATTAGCGCTCCACCATCAGATCTCCACGGAAGATCAACGGTGCGGAACGCATCGCCAGACTTATTGTTATAAATAAATCGCATCGGAGTTTTGACTATTTACAAAGGATTTGTGCACCCGCCCGACTTCCGATTGCGATTAGCGCTTGGGACTTAAGCGCTTGGTCCCAGCGCCGGGGCATGTGCGGGGAAGTGGTTTGAAAGGGACTAGCGGGAGGGGGCTTATGCCTATATTAAGGTCGGAAAGTGGGTTTTGGCCTTTTTAAATGGAATTTGAAGGCCGAGGAAAGGAACGATAGAGGGGTAAGGGAGGAAAATGGCCAACAGAGGTTAGGGGAAATATTTTAAAGGGGATTCTGGGGGTTCGGCACAGCTCAACCAGAAGTTTTAAACCATGTCAGGAGGATTTTCACGAATGGAGGGAGAAACTTATGAAAAGTAGGGAAATAATACGGAGAAAAGGGGGAGCAAATGAAAGTTAGTTATGAGTGGGAGAAAGGGGAAAAAGGATGGTTTCTTCAGCAGTTTCTTACAGGAAAATCAGCAGAATTAATAGGAAAAGTAATGAAGATTTTGGACAGAGGCATGAGGCCTACAAGGAGTCTTCAAGAGCCAACAAATTTTTAGTAATGAAAAATT
>JAXQQM020092513.1:0-102676 GCA_034641835.2 Pinus albicaulis | reverse complement strand
GAAGTGTGTGTCAACAACCTTAATGGTGAATAGCTACGCATTTGGTAAGACTTCCTCCAAGTTAGTAGGTTCTTCCCCTGTCTCGATGCGGGACAGATGATCTAGGCCCGCATTCAACCTTTTGGGCTTGATGATGATCTCAAAATTATATTTGTGAAATAGCAGCAGCCAACAGCAAATATTCGCCTCCAACATAGGCTTGTTGACCAGGTATTTCAAATCCAAATGATCTGTGAACATTTAAAAGTGTCCACCCAGTAGATAGTGCCGATATTTCTGTAATGCATATACCATAGCCAATCCCTCTCGTTCAGTGGTAGAGTAGTTACGTTCTTCACCCGATAGTTTCCGACTCTTAAAGGAAACCGAGTGATCAATATCCCCCTCTCCAGGTTGAGTTAGGATAGCACCCAAGGCGATGCCTGGCGCATCCACATGTACATGAAATTTCTTCGACCAGTCAGGAAATATTAGTATGGGTGCAGAGATCATCTTATCCTTGAGAAGTTCAATGCTATTCTGAAATTCATCATTCCAAAATAAGGAAACATCTTTTTTAAGTAGTTTTTCCATGGGTGCTATGATCAGTGCGTACCCCTGAATGAATTTCTTGTAATAGCCCGCGTGTCCAAGAATAGAACGCAGTTGTTTCTCCGTTGTTGGGACTGCAAGGTTTATAATTACGACTACCTTCGTAGGATCAACCACCAACCCTTGTCGACATACTATGTGTCCGAGAAATATTCCGAATGGTACACAGAAGATGCACTTCTTAATATTCAAGGAAATCTGGTGCTTCTAGTATGCGTCCAACATTAATCGCAAGTTATACACATGCTCCTTTACCATGCCGAAGACCGTCCAGTCATTGAAATAAACTTCTAGGAACTTATGAATAAACTCCTTGAATACAACAACTACGACCCTTGAGAAAATAGAGGGTGCATTCTTGAGACCAAAGGGCATGACCGTATACTAAAAGGACCCCCATTCAGTCGCGAATGTAGTCTTACGGCGATCTTCAGGTACGATTCGGATTTGGTGGTACCCTGAGAACCCATCGATGAAGGAATAGGCCTCTTGTCCACCCACGCTATCAAGGATTTAATTGGAGAAGGGCGTAGGGAAGGGGTCATGGATACAGACATTATTTAACTTGTGGAGATCGACACATATGCATATTTCCCCCTTTGTCATATTCTCCTGGATGACCATTGGACTTACCCAATCGAATCTCTCAACTGGTTCAATGATACCTGCGGTAAGCATTTTTTCTAGTTCTTCTTTGACCTTTTGCTTATATTTAGGATTCAGTCGATAAGGCCGCTACTTGATGGGATGCGCCTCAGGTTTTAGAGTGATATGCATAATGCCTAGGTCCCCTGTGATTCCTTTGAGCTTGGAAAACTTTGTCGGAAATAAGTCCTGATACTCCGTAAGTAGTTCTACAATTTTGCCTACAGTTCCTTCATCCCAATAGTCCCCAATTTTAACCAGCTTAGGGTGTTCTTTTGTCCCAATATAAACTTCATGCAACCTGAGAGGTTGCGTCACATCAATATTATGCTGTGGAGGTCCAATAATGGTGCGTTCCCCTTTAGATTCTGGAATAGAGTCATTTCAAGTATTATCTTCTTCTTCATCTATTGCCAAGATTCGGCAGTTGACTATGTCTTGCATCTATGCTTCCCATGTCAGGACCACTAGTGCAGCATGGTGGTGCGAGTTCTTAAATACAAACGCATCGATGTCTTGTAAAGATTTGTCAAGCGTCTCCATCCTTCCAATTATTCCGAACGTTCCTATAAAGTCCTCTTTTAGTATTTCCCAGTGGCGGGTGCACTGATGTAACTTCGGATCTAAATAGCAAGCGGCAGGGATAGGTCCCAAGATGAACAAATAGATGGACCCATTCTTCTATAGTTCGGTCGAACCATTTGGTCATCCAGGTATGCAGATGTGGGCGGGGATCCCTGGGTCCGAGAAATATTTTGGTGCATATGTCAGCTAGAGGGGCGAACCGCAAAATCATCCTATCCCGACACATCTCCCAGTCTGGGAATGCTTTCTTGTGGGTATCCTGCCATCGTGCAGGTGTCCCGTGCATAGCTAGATTAAGGTCCTAGAGTCGTCTTTCTCGTGGAACCCTAACTTCGAGTGTTCGCAAGAATTCCTGGACACTATCAGACTCATCAAAGTGGGGTAGATATCTTACCTTCGAAGAAATGCAGCAAAGGGCCCATGCGACCCGAGGATATCGCAGCGCCGAGACATCATGCAACCGGTTTTGCTAATTCTCCAGTTCCCCATCAGGGTCAGAAAAGCATTCACTGTCCCTCTCCAAACAGAGTACTCCTTCGATTATGGGGTTAACCCGGTCTTCGTCCTACGTAGTTAATTTGTAGATGTGATCTATTTCCTCCTCCTCACACACTGTCTTTGTATACCGCGCGCCTTCAGTGGGATCTAGTGGTACTATTACGTGTGTACCGTTATTATCAAACACCATGCTGTGCTTTTTGAGATTGGTGACACCCCCCATGTCTATAGCCCACAATTCTATATCCAAAGTCAGCGTTAGAATTTTACTCGATATCCACCATGATTTTCGGCAGTCTTCCCAGAGGGATGATCTTTTGTTGATTTTCCATTCGTAGCTGGATGGTGGACCATTCCAATTTAGGCTCTCCTAATCATTGCCATGTTTTCTTTCGCAATACGTTCGCATCTGATCCCAAATCTAAAATAACTTGATCCATCTCATAATCACCAATCTGCGCAGTCAACCACATTTCTCTTCCGGTGTGTTTCTTAAACCTATATAGTTGGTGTACATGCTTGGTCCCAAGAATCGGAGTAGAACGAGCTACACAACTATGCATTAATTCTTTAAGGTTCTCTACAGCCTGTGGGTTGTGTAGCAGCTTCAGACATGTCTGGAGAAAGGACTCAATCTCCTCCTCTACCTTGAGATCTATCGGCATCTGTGCAGCAGCCGCTACTGCTTCTTGTCTCCAGCTGATGTTCGATCCTTCATAAGAGGTCGTAGAATCCCTAGCAAGTGCTTCCTTCGCTCTCTGGGTAACCATCCTGCTGTGGGTTATGACTTTCACATTCGGGTCTATGTTTCTTATCTTGGATTTAACTCTCTGCACATTTTGCGTAGGAGTGGGCTATTTTTCCTGCATTTTTACTATTAGGATCGGGCAGTATTCAATCTCATGGTCTAGCTGCCGAAAATATTTGTAGAATTTCCTGGTGGGGTTGGGACAGTCCCTTACTAAGTGCCCTACCTCTCCATAGTTATAGCAGATCAGCTACCCCCATCCTTGTCCTGTGCTTCCTCCCCAACCTCCCCTGCCCCTTGCTGGGGAACCACCAAAAGTTGAGGGGGATATCAGTGATGCAAGGTCTGATTATACCCTATAGAAGTTCCCTCGATCTATAATCAAGTCGTATGTGCGACAGTTCTTCTCATTGTGTCCTATCGACTGACATAACCTGTACCACTGTTGCTTTAGTTCACCCATACTTAGCCAAGGGCACTAGCCGTATCATGTAGTCTCACTACCCAGAAATCATCGCACCATAACTCAGACCCACTGGAGCCTGGGCGTAGAGGACTAGGTCCTCCTGCCTACATGTAATCCTTCAATAGAGGACATTTTTCCTTTGTATGGCTAGATACTCGACATTGTATGCACCAGAGTTCTACGCTAGCTCCTTTTCCCCATTCCGTCCATAGTCTCTGAATCTCCATGTCCATGGCTCCGAGCTACTCTTGAATTTGATGTACTCCTCCCAAAGTGTCGTCTTTGGGCGCAACTTCGAGTTTCATGGAAGCTTCCAAGGATTTTTCCTGCGAATCGAAGGTTTGGTGGCCCATTGGTATACGTAAGTGGGGTAGAAACATAGCAATGAACCATTCGGTGTGTTTTCTGTTTTTGTACTTGAACCCTCCTTCCCTAATTGCTTTCTTCAATTGCTGATCGACCTCCCACACCGATTCAGACACAACTTGCTTGAAGAGTTTTAATTTTGCTACCAACTAAGAGTAATATTTTGGCTTCCAGAACTGCTGCTTTAAGGCGCCCTTAATATCTTGAATATATGCACTCCCGTTTTGAGATATATACCACATATACCAGTCCAGAGCTCTTTATTTGAAGGCTAGGGACAACTGCGCTCTCTTCACAATATCGCTTACCACCCCCTGCGTAGTCCATACCAAGTCAGCCACGAACCAAAACCGATCTATGTCCTCATCGGCTGCACCTTTAAAGGTAGGTAATTTCAAGTGTACTGCCATGTCTCCTTCTAGCGAAGTTTAATTTGAGGGCTTGTTCTCCCGTGAGTCTGACATAGGGTTAACTGCTGGACCTTGTGTAGCTTCTCTTTTTAGTGGGCTATGGACAAAGTGATCCCTTTCTTGATTGGTTCGATAGTACTTACCGCTTCGTGTTGTACTTTCATCTAGACTGATGCTCATTCAATTTTGTGTTAGATTTCCATTATTCGCTTGTCAGTACCCGATCCTTTTCTCAAAATGCTTCGGTCCCGACAACGGAACCATTTGTTGGCTCGAGGTCCTGACCCAGGTTTGGAGTTCAAGGTTTGCCAACAAACCCCTATAGTACTGGCCTTTTCGGAAATGACCTACTTGCGCAAGTCAAAGTCTCATCCGAAGTAGTATGGATGGGTGTTGGAACCAGGTTTCCACACCCTAAGAAAGGATAGGTAAGGCAAGCAGAGTTGTGTTCGGCCCTGAGATACCCAGATTGCCTTGTTTTGCGCAGGGCCAAGGAGGTCTCTATTCACATCCACGTGCGCTAGATCTATAATTATATACTTTTATGACAGTAGCACAATATTTTATAAACAGAATAGAACAAATCTAGATACAGAAAACACACTTACACAGATCTTTCGTAGCTTAAATATGGAATGCGCACAATGAAATAATTACCAAGATTCACACAGATAGTACTCATAGATTCATTTCTCTATCAACCTTTCTTGTTCATCAATTCATCAGTTCCTTCCTACAATCCCCTTCCCAGCCTGCGCACACAGCAGCAGGGTCCGCATACAGCTGAAATCTGTATCTCCACGCACACAGCCAGCAGGAGTCCTTTCCCCAAAAACCCAACAAACAACTTAAACCACAATTCGCATCAATAGCCCTTTATTTTCTTACCTTACAATACAAAATGTTCCTCTATCTAAAATAATCTAGCCTAGACTTTCCTATGGTCCCCAAACCGTGGTTTTCGGACCCCTGTTTTATCCTTTTACCCATTACATTGATTTCGGGGCTTTGACCCACCCCAAAGCCCCTGCGCTAGACTAAATCTAATCAAAAGTATAAAAAATAAACCAGTTTCGCAGCTCGTAGAGACCCTGTTCCAACAGCTGACAACAAGTAGTGCCACACAATTCATCTGTGGAATTAGCCATGAAATCAAGGAACCAAATAAGGTCATAATGAAGAGGAGAGGATCGGCTCGTAGAGGGGGATGGGAAGAGAGAGGGGATTTTTTGAATATAATGGAAGGGGGAGGAGGAGAGATAGGGATAAGAGTGAAGGGGGAAGGGGGTAAAGGGAAGGGAAAAATGAAACAAAAAAACTTAAGGAAAACCATGAATCCATTAGGGAATAAAATATAAACCATAAATTTTATTTATCACAAGCTTGGCCTCATCCAAGGTACAAACTTTATTTTCTTGCAAACAAGTTTCTACATTGTGAACTCTGAGGATATGATAGAGATTATTTGAATGGAAGGATTCAAGAAGGATTTTGATTCTTTGAAGAACCCGAGCCTAAGAGTTGTCTTTTGGAATACTTTTCTTCATGATATATTAGATTAGGATTAGAGAGTCTCCAAGAATGAAAATGTGAGTGATACCTTTGTATTTGGTTGCGTATAATCCCTTAAGGAGGTCGTACATATCAGCCTGATTTTTTATTCTCTCTGCAACCCCCAAGCATAATTAATTTCGATAATTCCATTGATATTAATGAGAATCCCTCCCGCTCCCACCACCCCTAAAAGGGATAAAAAAATTAAAAGAAATTTTGGAGAGGTTTTTTTTTGACAAACATGAATATTTTTTAGTATGAGCTCATATTACTATCCAAAAACAAACAACCAAACATAAATTTTAAATAAATTCTTGGAACTTACCTCCATCATATTGTGATAGATAAGCATAACAATTGGTACCAATGGTTGCATTTAGCTGAATGGTAGTATAATTCTACTTACCACACATCTACTAAAATGACTCCCTTCCAAGTGGTATATGGTTATGTACCACCAAAATCGAATTAATTTGCACTAATTGAATCTAAATTCCAAGTAGTAAAGAATTGACTTGGTGAAGAGGAAAAGTTAATAAAAATATTAAAAGAAAATTGAGCTAAAACTCATAATAGAATGAAACAACAAGTAGACCGACTTTGATTAGAAAGGAAATTTGAAGAATAAAATTAGGTGTTTGTAAGAATCCAACCTTGCAAACAATTATCCCTTCAACAATAAGGAAAAAAAAAATAGCTCCACAATTCTATGGGAATTTTAAAATTTTTGGACACCTAGGGTTAGTATGGAATGTGAAAAGTTACCGAAGTCCAAGAGACCACTTGGTATATGAAGACAAAGGGTCACAATAATGTATTATAAATGTATATCATTTGTATAATAAATGCAATTCACATTTATGCTATCTATTTTCCACATTCCATGTATGTTTAACATGGTATTAGAGCAGGCGAATTTTGGCCCTACTCCAATTTGAGCCACTGGTTTTTGTGGCATTTTGTGCATGCCAGTATTGCATCTGTACCAATATAGAAAAAAAAAAGTGTCGTCCTAGTTCTGCAACTCCAACTTTTTTTGTTAGCTTGCATTACCAGGGTCTGTCATATGCTTTGGTGGAATGTGAAGGTTCTATGGATATTATGAGGGTCAATTTACACTTGCCTTACATGTTTTTTAATGTAACACCATCTTTGAAATCCTAGCCTACCTAATCTCTCTTTCCTACAATTTCTCTGTGTGGAATTATTTTATGTCCCATATTAACTACAAGTGTCTTCAGGAGGATTTCATTTTGACATCTTATTAAGATATTCTGATAAGGAACTTGAATTGGATGGGTGATTTGAAAATGTATGAACCTTGCATTTGAGATTATGTTAAAAAAAGAGTGAATTAATGATGTTATACTTGCTATTGGATGTATGAATTTGATGTGTGCTGGTATGACTTGCATTGGCTCATACTTCTTTGTGCATCGATTCATAGTCTCTATGCATGCATAGTTTTTTAAATATTACATTAAACCTTTGTTTATTGCATTTTTAGTTGAAGGTGGTATACGATTTATGCGTTGAATTGAAGCATTCAAACTCCTGGACTGAACTTAATACTCTATGTGCGCTGGTCAAAGCAATATAAAATTTGGAATAGTGCACCCCCCATTCATTCTATATTTGAATTCTCTATGCTGAATCTCTACGAATAATTATAGATAACATATGGTGATATGTTAAATCATCAATTTCTCTCTGCATCCGTTGTTTTTTAGAACATTGGTATAGAATGTGTTGAAATAATTCACTGTGTTTTTTAAAGGTTTTTGTGGTGTAGATTAACCCTAGCTACTCTTAGGGGGATTGAAGAATAAAAAAAGAAGCCTTGGCGACACAAAGAGAAGAGGTGGTAACTGGGCATCGAAAGCTTATGATGATGACCGTTGGACATATTCTCGTGCATCATTCTTTATGTTGAATAATGAATTGAATCATAATTAAACACTCTTGAAACCCTTTGTTCATTCTGCGTAGACTGAAAACACCGTTCATTCTCTGTGTTGACATGATATGAGCACTCCACTCAAGAATATTATGGTATATGATCTACTATGCGTTCATGTATAATGTTATGCACTGGATATTTTATGGTATATAAGTTATGAAGGTCATGAATATGGTATGTGATGTTCCATGGAATATGTTATAAGTGTTGAGGAATATGTTATATCAGCGTTATTTGTTATATACTTTAGTTTTATTCTAGCTGGAATTCCATGAATTTTCTTAAGGCCATTGGAAATTGAATGGTCGACGTACATGTTAACAATATTCCCTATCTGCATTCTTCTCTTGTCCCGAATTTTTATGTGCTTCCCATCACTAGTACAACTCTTACACTCTCTCATCCTCAACCTAGATGCTTTCTGTACATCCACCTGCTTCACTCTACACACATCCTCCAGAAATCGCTACGAGCTCTCATTGGTTATGTACTTGTGGGCCTCTTTTTATTATTTTTAAAATCATTTAGTTTACATTATTGTCCACAAGCATTAGTAACTTCCTTGAAATCATGATACCACTTCTGTATTTTCATGTGCTACAATAATCATGTTTTTGAATGATTTATTATTAAAATCTCATTGTTTGTGACAAAAATTCCATCCATTTTGTATATTCAAGGTTGAGGAAGAATGCCTCACTCATCTATAACATATTGAAATTTAAGTTATCTCAAGGATTATTGGTGGATGCACAAAATATTACTAAAATTTCATTGCTAAGTGATTGATAGCAAATAAATTTTGGCTCAAAAATGCCGCTGTCATTCTAAGATTTCAAAGCATTACTCCTTATGTAATCCTTTTTATGCTTGGAAAAATGTGGCATAAGGTGGCATAAGAAATATAGTGATTTGATGGTTAAGTATCGTTTCATATAGTATTCATTGACATAGCAGTGATAGTGTGAATGTTTGGATGTGTGAAGTTAGGGCTAGAGACATCACCTCATCGTTGTAGATTTTAACAGTCCAAAGACTTTTATCCAAGCCACTCTATTAATTTCCATTTTTCTCTAGCTTCAAAAAAGTAGAGTTTCTTCAGTACTCTATTGTTGTAAGTGAAAATGGATCTAATTGGTGAAGCATTAGATTTCTTGAAAACTATTATGCAATGTATTTCTAATGAAATAATCCAAATCGACAAAGATCCTCTCTCTGAAATTCAGACCTATCTACAATATGCACAAGATAACATTCAATTTCTCCAAATTAAATCACAACTACAACAAGAGGAGCTAAAACATCATAGTTATCATTTTTAACTTGTTTTTGTTTAGAAAAAATGCCCTTTTTGAGTCTGAAGTTTACTCCCATCAACATGAAAAATCTAATCAAGATAATAAATTTGAGGTTGATTCAAGAACAAATTTACATGTAGAAGCAGAAATTCAACCCATACTTCACGAGTCCATCACCAAACCTTGGGAAAATATATTCAACAACAACCACAAAACATGTATTGGATACGAGAAGGAGGTGTCCTTTCATACTCTAGACTATTCCAAGCCAATTTAATTTCAGAGTGCTATATTTTTTTAGGACTGTTCCCACCTAATTTTCCTCCTCCACATTCACAACATATTGTGAAATTCCAACATTGTAATCAATTTGTAAATATGAAATATCATTGATTTAATATTCATCTGTGTGAGAATTTTGGTCAGCACAATCATCATTCAAACAAATTCTTCAAAAACAAGCCTCCTGTAAGAACAAAGATTCACCTTGGTGGATTGCTTCTTGGCAATGGGATTCACAACCAAGAAGATATTTAAATCATACCACAAATTTTTTTCATGAATATTAACATGTCTTGCACTTGGTTTTTACTCATCTTCTACACTTGTATTTGACAGGGGGGAATTGATGGTCATATACAAGTTTCAAATCCACATCAAGCGAGCTTGAGCCTGAGCCACAACCTAAACATTCTATCTAAGCCTATAGCCAAAGACAACCATACCTATATTCAGAGTTGTTGCGAGAGACATAGAACCCCCTTAGCATTCCTTTGGTTGGTGGTATTCCTTAAACCACCGTAGGTTGCATACCTCCATTTTTATAGGTTGAAGGTATCCCACTTCAAAAAATTAACGAACACTTCCTCTAGAAGAAGACTTTAGCTTATTTCCAGATTTGGAAGAGTTCTGGGAATTGCACTAAGAATTCCAAGTTCAGACCTCAATGGTCTCCATTGTCAAAAAAATTGGGAGCACTTCCTCTAGAAAAATACTTCAAATTCTTTTTGGGTTTGGAAGAGTTCCAGGAATTGCACTAAGTGTTCCAGTGTTGGTGGTCATCGTTAAACCATCGTCAGTTGAGACCTCGAGTTATGCAACCTTATACCTTCATTTGAGAGAGAAGATTCAACTTATTTCTGTCATGCATTGTTGTATTTTTATATTACAACTCTCTTCTTGGACTTGTCTATCCCCCTTCGGATTGGGCGGGGGGGGGGGGGGATATTGGACACCTAATCCTCTAAGGATTAGTGTGGAATGTGAACATTCATAGAAGTCCAAAATACCACTTGGTATTTGATGGCCAAGCATCACAATAATGTATTATGCATGTATATCATTTGTTAATTTTTCAATATTTATCTATAATGTATCAGTTACTTAAGCCAAAATTAGATTTTCATTAACAATGTATTCAAATCTATGCAATATAAATAACCATAAGCTATAACTAAAGATATAACAATGCACACAATGATAAAGAAGAAAATATCACAACCACGAGACACATATATTGGTCCAAGACCAGGGAAAACTCGCATTATGGGGGAAACCCTTTCAAGTCTTCTTATTCTATAGATTGTCTTCAAAATATTTTAGCAGAGAGTAAAATGAGCCCAGTACATGTATACAATAGAAGTAAACATATATGATCTATGGATCAACAGATCTATAACAAAAAAACACAAAACCAGTGTATCACCAATACCAAGTGATATCAGTTTCCCAATTCTAGATCTGGATCCAAAATACTGTTAATGACTGATCTGATGCGAATGTGACTATGTGATGGATGAGTAATGGTGTTGCAAAATAAAATGGTTGAGAATCAAATTTTATCTACTCAATAACTCTCTGAGCCACAGCCTTAACCCACCCAAACTGTGGCTTTCGGCCACTAAGCCGCTACCACAACACTTTTGAACCATGGTCACGCCCTGAATTTTTCCAACCATTGACCTTGTCAGCTAATTTGTGACCTCAACAATCCTATCCCACGACCTTGCCTAAAAAAATCCACTACCTCAACTCTTCCTGCTTGCAGCCCTGACCCAAAATACCTAGGTCTTAAATGTGCTTCTATTTGTGATCTCAATCCATTTCGTGAGCCTCTTACAACGTACCTATGCGAGACAGAAACAAAAAATATGACCAATAACTAAAACATCACGAGGAAGATGTCATGAGTGAATGTGTGCAAATGAATTTTGGGTCGCTTATATTTATAACTTTGTCAGGGGCCGCTTGGGGCTTTGACCAAATCAACATGTGGTTAGGCCAACCCATAACATAATAAAATAAATTATAACTTAACTTTCCCTTAATCTATTGGGATGATCTAAAGGTCGATTTTGATCCTCTCAAAAAGACGAATCTAATTAACTTATTATTTTAATCATTTTATATGTCAAATGTGGAATTTGAATCTATTTTCAAAAATTAACACTTCCTCTCAACAAGGAAGAATTCCAATTTGCAATATTTTCTTATATATCTTTGCATCAAGGTGTCATCATAGCTCAACTCCATTTGCTGAAAATTTATCAAATCTAGAAGAAGATGAATAATCAAGGAGCAATAGCTTCCAAACACATCTAGAAACATGATAAATCATCTCATAGGGGAGCACATCTCTGACCCTGGAATCTCATCAGGGAGCTCAATATCAACCCATAATCACAAAAGGGGAGAAAATCTCAACCCAATCTTGTTGCCTACTAATCTTCCCATCAATGACTCTCATCATTCAAGTGGTAGAACACCTACATCATAATCTAGCTTGGATGAGATACCTGACTTACCAAGACGTAAGGATCACATGCCTCCAAGCATACTCAACCCATTGGCCAAATGAGGAGGGACAATCCCAAAAAGCCCTGCTTGTGGTTATGATGCCAAATGGGGTATACTCAGCAACGACTGACAGTGGTGGAGATACTAGACTTGTCAAAATGGACAAGCATCACACACATCCCACGAGACAGATAGGGGAGAAAAATATACAACCATATTGTCTAGAGTTCCCTCAACTCTAAGAGCCCTTCATCTCAATTCATCACCCCAAAAGCTCAAGCAGGGTAGGAAGATATTGCTCATTGTCCTCGATCAGTTTTTCCCCTTATCCGGAGGGGATCCATCCATCAGTCCATGTTATTCTATGAAAAACAAGAACTTCCCTTTCGATAATGCCTTGGTGATAATATCTGTATTATAATCATCCTTTGCAATGTGTTTGAGTCTTACAGCTCCTCTCTACACCATGTCACAGATGAAGTGATATTGAATCTTGATGTTATCACCAAAAAAAAAAAAAAAAAAAAAAAACATTGTATGTCAACTCTGTTTTTTGTTATGGTCTAAAAAGGTCTAAAAGTCATTTTAGTTTGGTTAAGGGTAGGCCATATCTTTTATAGGTTTAATTTTCATCATCTGAATTCAAATAAGGTGTTTAGAGGTTCATTCCATGGTCAAATATTCACATTTTTCATTTAAAGGTCATTCAGTTAAGTTTCGGGCTAAATTTTTGCAATTAGCCAGGAATCCACCATTTCGTAGTTCCGTTAGTTCAAAAAAGAGGAAATGCGCTACAAAAGTGCTGTTATTTTCTTAGCGCAAACTGCAAAAATTACACTATGAGCGCTATGAAAGTACGGTTTCTTAGCTGTCATGTCAAATGAGAAAAAAAATTTCAGATTCAGTTGGGGAATGATAGGATAGGGGTATGGTGAGTCAGTTAGTTACCATATTTGATGTACTTACCTATCCTACAGTCATCATAGTCATGATAGGATATCAATCAAGCATAATTTAGTCATGAGGTGACATCTCAAATTCAAAATTTTGCCTAATTTAGTCATTCCAGTTTTCGTTTGCTCCGCTCAATTGTTTAAGCTCTAAAGCTATATTCAGTATAATCAAGCGAGGCTGTTTCTTTTCTCAAGCGAGGCTATTCTATGTTATCAAGTGAGGTTGTTTTACAGATTCTAGAGAAGTAATAGGTTTTTCTCAAGAAGCATGGCATAGGAGAAGAAAGTTCACAGAGGAGGACATTGTTTAAGATATGAACTTGAAAATTTGAAAGCTTTGGTTGAGGATCAAACAATGATGGAGGATTTCATCAAAGTAGGCTGTCTCCAATTTTGTGAAAAACTATAGGGTGGTCACACTCAAGTGTCGAAGGATTTTTCCTTACGTTTCAGTGGAACCACTACCAAAATTGGAATGTTAAATGTACCAGTCGCACCTAAGATCATAGCTTCTGTGACAAAGATACCAAGGGGGCAGGAATCTTGGTTTAAAGGTTTTAGGTTTGACATGGAACCATGCAAGGAATTTATGAAACTTGAATATGTTGATATGGACCTGAACAACGCAATACCCAGAAGTTGTATCAAGGATAAATATGCAAAGCTGCTATTTAATATTCAAAGATACTTCACATGTGAAGGCAGGTACCATAAAGTATACACTTATCATTTTAAGCTGTTGTTGCATTTCAAAGGTATGATATCACTAGATTTTCCATTTTATTTGTGTAGAAGCCTTGCCAAAATGGCTGACAAAGTCCAAGCCAAATATGATGGCTATCAGACATCCCTGTTTCACCATGGTTTGATAAAGTTATTAGTTTTGAATGAGCTTCATAAGATAAATAGGGACTAGTATTCCTTTTTTTTTATGAATAGATTTGAAATGGAAACTTGAACCCTAGCTAGGAACCCTAAAATTAAAGGGAATCCTTCATCACTAGTAGTAGAATCCAGTCAGCCAGTGGCTACTAAAGCAAAGAGGTTTATAAAGTTGAACCCAAGGAAAAAGGTTGAAAATAGAACAAAGAAGACACCAGTACTTGTTGCAAAAACTCCTTCACCTACAAAACAGAGTTTAAAAAGTGTCAAAGAGGCTAAACAAAAACAAGTGGCTAGCAAGTAGGAAATCCAGAGAGTGACAAGTATTCAAACAATAGCATCAAAGGGAAAAACAGTTGTTTTAGGTTCAGTTGACAGCTCAGTGATGAAAATAAACTTTGATTACATATTACATGCAATTGATATAGAGGATCACCTATTGTGCAAGCTGATTTTATTGGAACAGATGAACACAAACAGAAAAAAAATGAAATCAGCAAAGAAACTGAAATTTGAAGATGAGAATGTAGCCTTTGTCTTTCAAGCTAGGAATCCCTTGACTAGGCATACAAAAGGGCTCAAAGAACATAGTAAGGAGGTCCGAGAAGCTACTGAAATAGTCAAAGTACCTAAAGAGGTGGTTGACCTCTCATCACCAGCAGTAGAGCATGCAACTAGCAGAATAATGAAGGAAAAAGGAGACTTGACAGAGTATAGAAGGCTTGAGGAGAAATTAACATCAGCAAAACAAGAGATTGCTAAGATGAAGAAAAGAGCCAGAAAGAACATCATTGAGAAAACAGAATTCAAGAGGATGAAAGTGGTATGGGAAGGCCAAACTATTTCTAGGTCTGAAATTCCAAGTGTTGCAGAGCAGTTATTCACATGGACAGTGCCAGCTATCAAAGAATCAAGATTTATCAAAGTGATTAATACTCATTTGAGAGCCAGTAATAGAAGGTTGAGAGATCAAGTTGAATATTTGGAACTACAACTGAAAATGTCTCAAGTTGAACTAAAAAACAAAGGTGCAGAATAACAAATTTGAAAGCAAAATCAAAGGGAAAATGAAGAGTAAAGTTTATGAAAGTTATGTTTTAGTTCATATGGCTGATGGTTTTGATGAAGCTAGTGATTTTCTGAAGTTTGGCACCTTTTTTTTTTAATTTTGAAGAAACTTTGGTTAAAACTGCTTACACAACAGTTTTGTAGTGCACACAGTGCAAACAGGGTGAAATGCGCTACGAAATTGCTGTAGTAGCATGTTTCACCTTTTTCCTTAAATCTTTGAAGAGAATAATTGTATATTTTGGCTTGAAAATTATAAGAAATGTGTTTTAAGTGAATATGCACATAATCCCAAAAGAAGGAGGCCAAATTTTGAAGGCAAATAAGTTAAAGGTCTGTGCTACGAAAAGCGCTACAAAACTGTGCTATTTTCGTAGTGCATGTGTGCTTTGGCTATTTTAGGCAGTTCAAAGTGGATTTTGTACAGCTAGCACAAAGGGATGATTTGGAAATATGCTATTCTAGTTCTTGACAATAGATAGCCTTAAATTTATGAGTTCATAGTGGTCAGAGTGTTTAAAAAAACTTAAAGAATCCTAAGCCTAAAAACAGGGGAAAAATTTCCTAGTTTGCAGGAGATCAACATCATCAGCATTATGGTCATAACAGGTTGGAGCTCATCATCAGGATTCAACCTTATGGAGATATAGGTGGAAAATGATGTAATCAAGTTTAGTTAAAGTTGTTATGAGTAGAGTTAAAGAGTTCTAATTATATTTGTAATAGGACTCTGTATTAGGCTTACAACTTTCTTTGTAATAAATACCATGTTATATGGTTATGATAGGTGTCAAAGATAGTAATTCGATGTATCTAAGCTGGGGATGAGCTTATATTATGATGTAAATGATATATAAAGGATCAAGGAGTTGAATTAGAGAGGGTTGACCATCTTTAGCAAAAAATACTGTGTTTACTGTAAGTGATTATTTTCAGCTTTAATATAAAGAATTTTACTTAGCCAACTTGAGATTCATAGAGAGTTTTAGTGTGTGATTTTTCTATTGCATCCTTTTACTATGTATTGTAGTGGTATTTTCTTATTTTTACTCAGAATTCATCCTTGATGCTCTGACTTCCTATGTAGGCAAATTGACTGTGTTTTTACTGCTTCACATGTGTATCTTTTGACTAAAGATTTAACATGCCTCAACTTCCATGCTAAGTATATGGATTGGTTTTCTTGAAGCTATCATCACTCCATAAGCCCAATGTACTCTTGCTAATGTGATTTAAAACCAAACTCATTCATTTATCTGTTTATGATCACACATAGAGTTAGCCATCTTAAATTTTATTCAAAATCAATAACCCTTGAGAGAGCCCTCTCAGGTTGAGGAGGCTAAGCCTAAACCAAAAGCTTGGCTTGAAATAGTTACACAAGATTAGTTTTATGAGCAACCTATCAGGTATGATTTTGTGATAACACTTGATATGCTTGGAATTGTCATGAAATATAGGATTCTCTTCCAAAAAAATCTCGCTCTTGTTAACACAGTATAACACTGTATTTTCCAACAGTTGACCAAGGAGCTCACCAAAGAGCTTCCTTAACCACACATCTTCACAGCTTACTTTGCTAGAAACAATGTACTTTGCTTCTGTGGTGTTCAATGCTACTGATGTCTACATCATGTTCATCCAGGATATCATGGTCGAACCAAGATTGAAACAACATTCATATGTACTATTTTTATCAACGACATGACCTGCCTAGTCAACATCAATGTACAAATGAAGATGGATATCTCCAGTAGAGTATCTGAAACCAAGTGTGATCGATGCATGTAATTATTTCAATACATGGTTGGTTGCTATCCAATTCTCATGAAGGGGCTCATTCATGAACTGACTTAATGATTTTACCACATAACATATATCAGGACAGGTGTTCACAAGGAACATCAGAGCCCCAATCAAATGTCTATACTTGTATGGATTCGCTAGATCAGGTCTATCTGTTTTACGACACAACTTCTTGAAGTTAATTTCCATCAGAGTGACCATGTTTTTTCACTGGGTCATACCAAACCTTTCCAGCAGCCTTACCACATAATTTCCTCGTGAGAGAAATATTTTGCGAGGCCTTTCCCATACCTCATGGCCCAAAAAGTAATTCATTAGACATAAATCTTTCATCTCGAATTTAGAGGCTGGCTTGATTTTGCATTCAACGATCAATGGTTCAATTCCTGTTAAGAATAAATTGTCAACATATAGAAATAGAATCATAGGCATACCGTGAGAAACCTTAAAATAGAGGTTGGGATCAACACTACTTCTAGTGAAAACCAATTTCATTACATAATTGTCAATGCGAGCATACCAAGCTCAGGGAGCTTGATTCAATCCATACAATGCTTTCTTCAACTTGCAAACATGTGTTGTGCTATCTTCCACTTCAAATCATTGTGGTTTTTCCACATAGACTTATTATTGTAACATGTCATGGAGGAAGGAAATTTTTACATCAATCTAATGAAGTTTCCATCCTTGACTAGCAGCAAGGGAAACTATCGAACGGATAGTTGTATATCGAGCCACAGGAGAAAATATATAATTGTAATATTCTCCCTATTTATGAGAGAAAACATGAGCTATGAAGCTCACTTTATATTTTTCAATGTTTCCATCGATTCCATTCTTGATTTTGAAAAACCATTTTGAAGTCACAATATACTTCCCATGTGGTCTTGGCACAACATCCCACACATCGTTTTTCACTATCGATTGATATTCTTCGGCTATGGCATCCTTCCAAGATTTCTCTTTGACTGCTTCTTCCAATGAGGATGGTTCAATTTATATCATGGTACTCATGGCTGTAACATAACCCTACTACCTACAAGGTTCCTTCCTTTCCCTGAATGATCGATGAACAACAATACTCCTTTCACTATCTTGTAGAGTGTCGCGAAGCCAAAGTGGTATTTTCCTTGAAGGAGTATCACTAGGAGGTGGATCTAATGGATCCATAGGTTCCATGGGTGTATCATCATTTCCTTACTCAAGCATAGAAGGGATATCTACAATATCCTTATCAACATCATATTCCTTGGGAAATGGAGGAAGATCTCTTTCTTTACAAAGAGTTTCATCTTCATCGAAGGTTACATCTTTGCTAATTTCAACCTTCATTTGACCAAGAATGTATATTATGTAAGCCTTGTAGTTTTCAGAGTAACCCATTATATGCCTTTTCTACTTGTATGTTCCAAATTATTCCTTTTTTCTTTCGGCACATGAAATAATACAGGGCATCCAAATATGTGAAGATGACTGACGTTTGGCTTGTTACCTGTGAAGATGTCTTCTGGAGTCTTATTCCTCAACACTCGATGAGGTACTCAGTTTTGAACATATACTACAACATTGATTACTTCAACCCATAGAAACTTAAGTACCTTCTGATCATGAAGCATAGCATGGGTAACTTCCAATATTGACTAGTTCTTTCTTTCGGCAAGGCCATTTTGTTTAGGTGTATAAGGTACAATAGTTTCCTTCTTGGTTCCTTCCTTATTGAAGAATGCTATGAATTATATTTACATGTAATCTCCTCCATTTTTGGATCTAAACACTTTGATCCTTTTCCCTGATTGGTTCTCGATCAATGCTTTGAATTCCTGAAATTTGTTGAAGGCTTCATCCTTGTGATTGATGTAATATAGCCATGTCTTTCTAGAGTAATCATCAATGAAGGTGATGTAATAGAGATGACAACCAATAGAGTGCACAGACATTAGACCACATATGTCTGAGTGGACGAGATGGATGATCTCATCTGTCTTGTTTTTACTTGAGGGGAATAGTCCCCTTGTTTTCTTTCCACTAGCGCACCCATGACAAACTCCTCCATGCTAAATTTGTACATCAAGTATAACTGATACCAGTATATTCAATTTTAGAAGAGAATCATAGTGTAGATGAGCCAACACCACGGTTCCATAATTCATATAGGTGATTGGTGTTATGGGCCAATGAAAAGAGTGTCCTTCCAGTGACCTTATAGAGTCCCTCAAATCTCAGACCTAATGTGAATGCATCTCTCATATGTGAATCAGCAAGCCAAGTTAGGAATTTTCCATTAATGAAGGCAACACTCATCCCTTTATCTTATAATTATGTATATATCATAAATCAAAATTTTCATGTCCCAAAAAATACATGACATAATTTAACAATATTGATTCCCCAGTGTTTAACTAAAATTTAACCGACCCTAATCCTTTTACAGGATGAGTGGAGTTATCTCCAAAAATTATCCTTAACTTATTATCTCTCTCTAATAGATTAGAGAGGACATCTTTATAACCAGAAAAGTGATGATTGGCCCTATTGGGGCCCTATAGTTTATAATATTGGAAAGAATAAACGATAGAGGACAACATCAAACCACTTTGGAATCCAGGACCTAGCCTTCCTAGACTCAGAGAGGGGCCTCTCTATTTACGATTTAATTTTTCCATAATATTATGAATGTTGATGTTAGGCTAGTTATAGTGAAGGTGGTATTGGTTATTTTGATTAATTTTGTTGGTTGGATGAGCAGGTCTGCAGAGGCTAATCCATTGGATTATGGAGTTAGAAAAGGCTAGATTGTGCATAAACGTTTTGATGGCATTCACAGGGCAAGCTAACTATGCAGACTGGATCTTTAGAGTAGTGTGAATTATGAAAAGGAAGAAAGAAATGATGTAATATCCCAAAATGGGAACATGCAGAAATACTTCACGCAATATAAGAACTTACAATAAGATAGATAATAAATCTAAGTACAAATCAGAATATGCAGAAAGATCTAAGCCATTTTATTATATTGGAGATGAATCAATTACACAAGTACAAGATATAGGTATATCTAGCCAAAAATATGAGCTAAGATCACCTAGAAAACATGTGTGAAGCATGTACAACATAACTGTTGAGGCTCTGCAACAAATATTGTATTGTCTCTTCAGTAGAATATAAACATGGAGTTGTAGGCTGGAAAGAGAAATTAATATCTTCTCAAAACTGGAGCTCTGATTATGCCAAGATTCAAAATATGGCCACTGTGATGGATTCCCAAGATAACCCAGAAAGGATTTTCCAGATCTGCAACTTTGGAAAAATCACCTCCCCAGGGTTTGATCCTTGATCTGCTGGGAAATACAGATTTGAAGCTAGATCTGAAGAATAGATGGCTGAAATATGTGCTCATATCATATCTCTGCTTGAAGGGTTGATCCCTTCCTCAGATCTATGAGCTAGGAGCCCTAGATCTAGCTTCTCAATCCTCCAATAGATGATTGCAGTTGTTGCAACAAAAATTTCTCTGAAAAATGCACTGTGAGGGAAAGAGAGGCCTCATGCCTACTGAAAAATGCTAAAATAAGATCCAGGCTGATGGTAATACTGATGTCAATGTGAAGGAATGATCCTCCACTGGATTGCTAGCTGAAATAGTAGCAACTTCCTTCCTCCTTTCATATATGCAATATGGACAACGTTATTTTTGGAGAGAATACTGCTATTAGGAGGTCAATAACTTTTTGCCTAATGCCAGATCTGCAATGTGGCTCTAGGAGTGCTGCAATATAAGCCCAAGTGATGGGAATAATCCCTCACCTTGTTCTCCAGCTAAAGTATCGAGGACAACTACCACCTTCCAAACTGATCTTCAAAAAAACACAGTTTTCTGAATATGAATGTTCTACAGAAAGTAGGAAATGGAAATGGCACTTAATTCTTGTTGTATAATGAATTAAAAACATATTACTTAGAGATCACTCAAAAAAAGAGGAGGGATTCCTGCCCGGGTACACCCTGTGCTAAACAACACCTGCAATCTCTGCTAAAAAACCCAAGATTGCAATGGAATGTCACTTGACAATTCCAAATATAAGAGATCATATATCAAAATAATCCAAGATTCCTCTCACCTTTGCCTTCATATCCTTATAAATATTGAGCCATCCCAAGCCTTGGCCCTAATCTCAACTGCACTGTTTCATGTGGACAAGATCCTCCAAGTGGGACAATGCTGTTTGACCAAATCAACCAAACAGTCTATGTGCAATGTACACGTCCTCCATCATGTGTGCTTCATTTGCACATGATCCTCCACCACTTGATCATTAATGCTCAATGACCCTTTGTTTGACATCTTCAAGATCTTAGTTGACTAAATCAACCCTTCATGATCTTCTCTCATTAAATGAGACATGATCTCTAATTTCATTCACATTAGTAGTTGCTCAACTACCTCTTTTGCAGATATAGTCTAGATTAATCCACATTCACACACACAAAGTGGATATTTATTCTTATTGAGGATTGTGCATCCCTCCACCCTTTTATTTACTTAATTCATTAAGAAAATAAAGTACTCTAATATTCCAAATGTAATGTGAAAATTTGGGAATATGAAAAGTGAGTTCAGTAATAGCTAAAGAGAAATTAATAATTCTTTAATTATACTTCAAAAGAAAACATTAAGATAGTAAACACAAATAGAATTGAGGTGCTCTCTCAACAAATATTAATCTAAAATTTCTGTTTTACAATCAAATAAATTTATGCACAACATGAAAGACAAAGAAAACATTAATACAGAGAGGAAAAAATCACCATTAACATAGCTCAAGAATCCTGTGAATGGTCTCTTATTATTAATTCCCATCTCAAAAAACAACAGTGCTCTAATACAAAAGTTCTTACAATACAGGGTCTTATCTCCCAACCCACATTCTTATTGCCAATGTATGCAGTATTTAACTAAAAATTACATCAGTTTTTCTAAATTACTTCGGAAAGCTTCATTAATTACAATTAAACTAAAACCAGACAAGTGTGGCCATGTAAGGCTCGAACAAAAAATCTCTGACAAAACACCGCCTATAGAATTAACTCAGGTGGATTTTCATGAGCTCAAAAAAATTTGGAAGATCTTCACAAATCTAGAAGTAGGCTGAAGGTGGTTGAGGTGGTCATGAAGAGGCATCACTAGGTGGCTTTGAAATTTGGCTCTACTTTTTAGGCTGCATATGCTGGATCATTAGATATGATGTGATGCTAGAACTTCTAATCAATCAATGGCTGCGTTAATGTGTCTACTTCCTTTTCTGCCTCTGTTGGTATATCATAACAGTTCTGTACAAATTCCCTTTGCCCGAATCGACCTCTTCTACTCATGCTATTTGAATTAATCTTCAATCCTCGTAGCTTTGGTGGAGTTTAAAACATGAAACCATTTATTCCTTTAATAATTGGTAGAAATTCAATTTTTTTGTAAATGGTTGAAAACCTTTGAAATGGTGGCTATCTGACTATAAGAAAATGCTTTCAATAATAACCATTTGGATAAGATTGGCAGGGAAAAGCGACGGGGCACAATGGTGGCGAGAGTGGTAATGGTAGGGTGGTTGCACAAAACACCTTTTTACGACTCGACCCATGGTGTCTATCTCCTTATTACTGCGACATTCAACTTACTCTGCCCTTTTCTCTTTGTCGGGTATTATTCTACCCAAGTCCTTCTCTAGTGTTTAGCCCTTTTCTTCATAAAACAATGTAAAAACCTCATACACCCATATTTTAAATCCTTTAGGCTTTAGCTTTGAACTAATTCGCATCCACTTCATTATCACACTTCGCACTTCGGCACTCCAACATAATTCTCTAGCGCTTATCCTACTAAGCTTGCAAATTGCAATATGAAATTGGGCCCCACAACTGAACTTCAATACCTTTAGCTTTTAGCTTTGAACTACATCGCATCCACATCATTATCACACTTCGCACTTCGACGCTCCGACATAATTCTTTAGAGCGTATCCTCCTGAGCTTGCGAATTGCGATATGTCATTGGGTCCCATCGATATCGCAAATCGCATTTTGGCGTTTATAACATATTCTTTAGCACTTATCCTCCTGAACTTGCAAATTGCGATATGCGAATGCGTCTCATAGTAGGACTTCAATTCCTTTATATTTTAGCTTTTAAATACATCACGTCCACTTCATTATCACACTTCGCACTTCGATGCTCCAACATAATTCTTTACCGATTATCGTCTTGAACTTGCGAATTGTGATATGCGATTGAGTCCCACCAATGTCGCATCGGGAAGTCTATAGGATTCAGAAATTGAGTTATGAATGGAATGTTTGCGAACTTGAGATGCGAAAAGGCATGGAAGGGGTCAATGGGATAAAGGTTGTGGGTGTAATTTGCAATGTGATATATCACAATCACAATATTTTTAAATTATCGCAAATCACAAAATCGGGGATTGGGGAAATTGGGTAATTCATAACATTTGCGATATGCAATAGAAATGCTAACGGGGTAGGGAAATGGGTCCCATTTGTTATCGCAATAGGGAGTTAGAAGCGGCAAACAGGAATGTGAAAAGGTAAGAAAAGTGTTAAGTTGCGATGTGATGAAAAGGTAAAGGGTCCGGGGGATAAAGGTTTGTTGTGGTTTATATCAATATCAACGACCTAATGTGGGGAGGGGGTGGAGCTGAAATGGAGGCGTCGGGACTAGTATAGGACTTAGGAAAAAATGGAAATGAGTGTTTTAGGGATTTTTAGGAACAAAGGGAATTAGTATCTTGCGGACTTAGGATAAAAGCTAAGGCATAGAATATAACTTAATAGTTTTGAATGCAGTTTTAATCCTAAACTTTGGAACATAACCCTGCTCCAATACTTGGAGCATAAACACTCTTTTCTTTGGATCTTCTTCTTAGACCATTAGGAAACAAAAATGAAATTTTTAGGTTCTACATTGTAGATTAAACTTTACATTTTCCTTTCCTTCTTTCTCCCTATCCTTTCTACCTACCCACACTACAAATATATAATTTTTCTTCTTTGGTAGGGTGCATTTAGACTTGCAGACCCTGAAACATTTTCTTTTTGAAATTCTAACCTAACCCCTATCCCTTATTTCTCCTATTGGTTCAGATTAAGTTGTTGAAGCAATGTTATTTTCTATCCATCTAAGGATAAGCCAAGATTAAACAGTTTGGAAAATCTTCATTTTATAACTTATCAACAAAAAATCAAAATTGTACAATCATGCTTAAACTGTATGATTGAACAAACCTTTCTCAAGTGTAGTGGCATTTTGATTTGCAACACTTTCAGAACTTTTCATTTTTGTGGGGTCTTCTTTTCCCCTTTTTACACCCTTTTTTTTTTTTTCTTTTTCTATTATTTGGAAATGTTTTGAGTACTGATATATATATACAATATGAATATATGCAAGGAAAAAATATTTAGTCACATTGTGATACTATAAATTACAGGACTCTAATAGGCCCCACTATCAACTAACCATCTATCCCATGAATCTGATGGAGAAGAACTAGTAAGTACAGAAATGAGATCATATTCATTTTTATCTGTTTTCGTACATGGAAACTTTTCACCTCTTTTGAGATGACAATATTCTTCAAGGTCGCTTGATAAATCTCTTCTTCTCCTCTCATCCTTTTTGTCACGGTTGTTCCTTTGATTATCTTTCCTTCTTTTACAATAGATATTGCTATTGTTGTTGTATCATGGCATCTTTTTCTTCTCGGGACAACCATGAGCATAGTGACCTTTATTGTGGAAATTGAAGCATTCAATATGAGAAAGTGATTTTTCATTTATTCCTATTGATTTTTGATGAGTAGGTCTTCTAGATGGGCCTCATTTTGATCTCTTTCTCCTTCTATTGTTGTGGGAAACATAAGCAACAATCTCTCATCCTTCATGTTTCTGAATCCTCCCTCCTTATATCATTCTGGATTCTTCATCAGTCAACTTCCCAACATTTTCATCAAAATACAAAAGAATGTTGCTATTGCTTAGAGTACTAATGAAGGTTTCCCAAACCAGAGGGAGACCTCTAAGAGTCATGATAACCAAATATTTGTTGGGCACATTCTCTCCAACGCTTAGAAGTTGATCTTGAAGACGAGAGATACTCATAATGTAAGACTGAATAGTCTCACCTTTGTTCATATTTACTTCATTGAGTTGGCCTTTCAATGTAATAATATCATTCAGATTGTTAACTTAATACATACCGTCTATATTATCATACATATCTTTAGACTTCTTTAAATTACCAACATAAGCAAGTAAGTGATCTTGTAACCCATCAGCTAAGATTTTCTTTTCTTTGGACTCACCTTTCTTGTACCTGTTCTTGATGAAAATGGGGGCATATTCTAAAGGTTCGGGCATATTTTCTTGAATGTATTCCAATAAATCATTGTTGTCAGAAATAATTTCTAATCTGACTTTCCATGCAACAAAGTTTTAAGCGTCACCCAGTTTTTCATGCTACTTGAAGGTAGAGGAAGCCATCTCGACCTTGGCTTTTAGATATGATTTTTGATAGACTTGTAGATCTTCTCTCGGATAATGCGAGATTCACTACTTGTCTTCTCTTGGGATTTTCCTTCACCTTAGGTCTAATACCATGTTAATTTTTCAATATTTCTCTAAGTTGTATCATTTACTTAAGCTCAAATTATATTTTCATTAATAATGTATTCATATATATATGCAATATACATAACCATAAAATGTAACTGAAGATAGAAAAATGCATGCAGTGACAAAGAAGACAATATCACAACCACGAGACATAGAGATTGACCTAAGACCAATGAAAAACCTGACTATGTGGGAAACCCTTTAATATATTCTTCTTTTATATATTGTCTTCAAAATATTTCAGCAGAGAGTACAATGAGCCTAGTACATGTATACATTTGAAGTAAACAAATCTAATCTATGGATCAACAGATGTACAGCAACAAAACATGAAACCAATGCATCACCAATACCAAGTGATCTCAATTTCCCAATTCTAGATCTGAATCCAGAATACTGTCAATGACTGATATGATGCAAATGTGACTGTATGATCAATGAGTAATGGTGTTGTGCAAGCAACTGATTGAGAATAAAATTTTATCTACCTAATAACTCTATAAGTCGCGGCCTTAACACGCCAAACCTCTGACTTTGGGGCCCTGAGTTGTTACCACAACACTCTAAACCTGCAGCTTAGGGTCTGAACACCCTAGAGCCCTATCCGCACCTTGAAGTTATCCAATTAGCGGCCTTTATCATCTGAGTCACAACCTCAACAAGCCTAACCCGTGACTTTGGCCCAACAGAGCCGCTACCTCAAATCTTCCTTCTCGCGGCCCTAGCCCAAAATACCCAGATATGAAATATGATTCTGTCTATGATCCCAATCCATTGCACGAGCCTCTTTCAATGTACCTGTTTGATCCAGAAACAGAAAATATGACCAATAACCAAAACAACATGAAGAAGATCTCATGAGAGAATGTGTGCAAATGAACTTGGGGTCGCTCATATCTATAACTTTGTGAGGACTGCTTGGGGCTTTGACCAAATCAACATGTGGTTAGGCTGACCCATAAAATATAAAATAAATTATAACTTAACTTCTGCTTAACTGATTGGGATGATCTATAGGTCGATTTTGATCCTCTCGAAAGAGGAATCTAATGAACTTATTATTTTAGTCATCTGAGTTTTCCAATGTGGAATTTGACTCTGGTTGCAAAAATTAACATCATTTGTATAATAAATGCAATTCATGTTTATCCTTTCCACTGTCCACATTCCATGTATGTTTAACAAAAAACAACAAAAAAATAGAAAAGTGGCTTATGAGTTGAAGTTAATAGAAAAGTATCACATCGATAATTTCTTGCATGTGACTTGCCTCAAGAAGATGTTAGGACACACCCAATCTCTTCAAACTGAGATTCCCAACTTCATTGACGAAGGTAGAATCATTTTAAAACTATAAGTAATTATTGCAACTAAATAAAATGTGTTATATTCTAGCACCATCAAATAATATATTATCAAATGGAGAAACCTTCTAGAAGAATAAAAAACATGGGAAATGGTGAATTTTCATCGAAAATACACCTTACTACCCTTGCTTTGAGGATAAAGAAATTTTAAAGGGGGTGGAAATACTACAAATAAAATAATAAATAATTGATAAAAAATGATCATTAATAAAACAATAAAGAATAAATAGGTAGTTAGTGGTACATGTCATACCCTCTTTCTCATGGACATTCAATGCTATATAGCACATTGTTTGAGTGAGAGAGTATGCTATGCACCCTTTACTAACTGATTATTTATTATTTTCAGATGCAAAACTCGGAATATCCACAGTCTTACTAACAATTATTATTTATTTTATTTGTAACACTATGAATCAAAGAGAATTTTGATGAATAAAGTCCATATAGGGTCTATCTTGGCACTTACATCTCATACCTTGACCATGCAGACATAAAACCAATTTATTAAGGCTCATATAAAGGTGCAATCATCCAATGGAATGAACGGGTACCTAAACATTTAAATTTTTGATATAATATGATGTCCTTCGAGTGCATGGTTCATTCAAATTTTTGAAAAACTCCCATTGATGGTACAAACGATTCCATTAACAAATTATGAGAGCTGAGCAGTGCTACTGATGCACCTTGAATCATCCATGTAATATCCCAATTTGATTCAAATTGGATCATTATATTATATTTCATCCATCTTGATGTTTTTATAGTGGAAAAATGGGAGGAATCAACTCACATGACCATTTTTACCAGCATGTCTTAGTTTGGTGAATTCATATTTAAAACCTTATGAAGTTAGATATTAATGAAGTTTTTTGGGGTCTGAAAACTATCACTTATGAAATAACACTTTGTTCTATTGTACATATAGTTATATCTCGAATGATGGAAGAAAAACCTCAAACCTAATATATATGCAAAATTTATGGTACTCGGAAGTTGACCTTTGTGGTTTGTTCACCATGATTTGAGATGGTTCCATGTTAGCTACATTACTCATTGAAAAGGGGAAATCCACGTGACCATGATAAATAAAAATCAATAATATTCAAGTTTTAACCCATATTGTGGGTTGGGATAGGCACATTATTAATGCAAAACAACCACTCGATAGCTTTTGAGAGTAAAAAACTCAACAAATAGGAAATCTTAAAGTCTACATACGACAAGGGATGCTCTCAATCATCCATGTGCTAGCCAACCATTGATGATACTATTGTAGCATAATTCAACACTCGTATAGTTTTTATGCTCTTGTATGGCCTTGGGAAGTCCTTTCCTATTCAAAATTGATCATTATAATAAAAAAAAATATTTTTAATTCCATACATGACCCTACCCTTCAAAAAGAACATACACACGTAGGTACCTCCATATGGAACCCTAGTATATGATTTAAAATATGAAAAAAATATATTAAATATCCTATTTTTCGAGCGAGGTTTACTGGTTTCACTAAAAGCCCACCTACAGAAGCCTATGGCCTAACTGAATTAACCAATTTTTGGTGGTGTTTATACACCTCATGGGAAGGCCTAGTTACACCAAGTAGATAAAATAGCGACATTATAATAATTTTGTTCCCAGATCAATTATGATTTTCCTTCTTCCTATTGCACTCCTAGTCATAGGAAACCCTTGTTTCCTTGCAGAGATGTTCATCCTTCCTTATATGACATCATGTTTCTTATGATTGAGAGGTGATATTTGAGGCTCGGGCTAGACGGATCTGGAGGAAGGTTTCGTTGGTGTTATGGACGAATCAAGTTGTATCTCTCCACTACTCTTTGCTGATATCAGTAAAGAAGCACTGTCTTGTTATTGAAATGTTATGATCTCATGTTTTATGATTCATGTTGAATATATATCAAGATTTATATTATTATGTTTGATGATATAACAAGTTTATTATGCACATTCTTTGAACTGATTTATGTATATATGCTTCTATGAAATTTTTTGCAAGTCTGATTGCTTTGGAGGAAGTAGAAAGTTCGAACCATATGGGATCAACATCAAGGAAATAGGAATGATTACATATTTTTCTTGCATTATGGATGCTTCTTATTTATTGTCTGCCTTCGATCTGTTAAGGTTATCAACCCTTACCTTAGGGAATTTTTCCCTGCCAACATAATTGGTGACTTCGCTGAGGAATATAGTCTTGTATTTCCTAGAAGGGTTGCTTGTCTCTTGATTTGGGTTTTTCTATCCTATATCTTAAACTGTATAATTGAATTTCTTGCAATATGGGAAATTAGTTTGATATTTTGGATCAGGACTATATTTTTCGCTTTTCCCTATTTTACTATATATACACACTTTTTTTTATATACATACATGTACATACACATTTTATGTCAAAGAAACTAGCGTATACACTAGTTTCTTCAAGAACAATCACATATATCTAGGAAATTTTGAAATTTTCAAGTTTTTTCCTTCAGTTATGGGTCTAAAATGATTTTTTTGTTTGCTTGTGATCATTTATTGTCTGGAAGAGTCTTTCTTCTTACTATTGTCTCTTGTTCTATCTCCTTTTGAAAAAATATCTTGTCAACCCAGGGTTTACATTTTTGTAAAGTTTTGTGGTTAAAGTTTGGGTTTCAGGCCTTCTTTCTGAAGTGCTTAATTGTTCTCTACTTTTGGGACAACGAGTTGATTATAAACTTGCTTATAATCCATTATTTCCATTTATTTTCTCTTCATTCTTGAAGTTGACATATTTGGTTTCTTTTTTATCATTTGAGAAGAGTCTTTGCAATCTTGGTTCAGTGAAGGGTTTTTTGTTGCTTGAAATCTTTCTATTTTTTTGAATTGTTTATTTATATCTTCAGATCAGGTTATTCAAGTTATTGGTCTCTTTTTCAATTTAGTTTTATCTCCTTGATGATTGTTGATAATTTGTGAATTTTTCTTTTCTTTTATTTGGTTTTTTTTTTTTTGTCTTTTGGCTTTCCAACAATTGTGAAAATATTTGCTTGAAGTTGAAATTTTCTTCATTTGGGAGACTTTTTCTTGATACTTGTTTCTCCTTGTTTATAAAATTTTGGATGTTGATCTTTCAAAGAACACATTTTTTTGTTTAAGAGAAATCCATAGGGTCTTGCATTTAATAATTTTTTGTGTAACCAGCTCCAAAAATAGAAGAAAAGAGATATCAACGCCTTAGAAATAAGCCACTTCGAAGACGACCTCGATACATTACATAAATGAAAAAATCTTGGATGATACAATTTATAAAACCTCCTTTCTATATAGGAGTCCATATTGGTACCTATTTGTAATCTGATAGACCCTTGGAAGAATCCTAGCCGACCTAACAATAATAATGTAAGGGCACAATAATAACAATATGGGGGTTACGGGGGTACAATAATAACAATAAGGGGGGCTACACTAACATAATAAGGGGCTACACTATTAATATAGGGACTTAACATGCCCCTCTCCTTCAAACAAGTGTTGTCCTCAACGCTTGATTATTTCTTGATGTTTCTGTATAAAATTATCATCCTCCCATGTGAAATATTCTACAGGAAAGTTCTTCCACTTGCTGAGATACTCTAAGATTGATCGTACTTGTCGAGTTCTTGTTTCTATGACTGCTTCATAACTTCTTTTGATGTCATGTTGATCTTCCTATTGTTTCATTAGATTCTGCACCAAAGTTGGGTTATCCTTTGAGAGTTGGAGAACTTGTTGTTGATGCTCGATGTGATCTTCCACTAATTTATCATCCATATTTTCTATTATTTGATCCTTAAAACCATCCAAATTAGCCTCCATTTCTGCTTTTAAACCATCTATTTCATCTTCAATTGCTCTTCGTAAGATTGAAACTTGTTGCACTTGGTACCGTAATTTTGATATCTCATACTGCAACTCTTCCTCTTCATGCGTCATAGTATAGCTTTTTGAGGGATTAATGGGTATGGAATTATTTTTAGGGGCCATTTTATAATCCAATACTGATATCTATTCTACAATATGCCCTTGCAATCAATTCAACTTGATTCTTCAAACAAGACTTATGCAATTCGAAAAAAAATACACACCTTTTACTTGCTTTTGAGGAGCTCGATATTGAAATTGTATTATCTCTGTGATTGCGGCTCTTCTATATCTGAAATTCAGCACTGAAGTAGCCCTCTGAATTCTCTTTTGAATGCCACAGGTCTGACCTGATTTGGATTCTCCAAGACAAAGTTGTGTCCAATCTCCCACAATGACCTAATTATGGACTGGTTCAGTAGTGTGAACTTGTACGACTTGCCACGTGTCACTGTTTCGTCCTTTGTCTCTGAAATTGATATCCAAGAAACTAAAGTCTGTGTACTTGCGACCACTTTTTACAGCACTCCAATCCGATGCCCAGAGAGAGAGTTATTGAACTTTTCCCACGATCACCTCTTTGAGATGAAATTCAGGAGCCTGAAAAAGCACTACCTTCCACAGATCATATCTCCAAAAATATTGCGAACCAAGATCTGAAATTTTTTGACAAATTTCCTCAGGATTTCAGCTTCGCACCATACAAATTTCAGATTCTGAACCTTCGTAGAAAAATTTTTATAGCGAAAATGCCACGATGACCTGTTTAGGAGCTTGAAAAAAGGCCTAACTTCCACAGATGATATCTCCGAAAATATTGCGAACCAAGCTCTGAAATTTTTAGAAAATCTTCCTCGGGATTTCAGCTTCGCACCCTAAAAATTTCAGCTTCTGAAACTTCGTAGAAAAAAAGTTATAGCGAAAATGCCACGATGACCTGTTTGGAGCAGCGAAACCCTAGAATCCCAACCTCTGATACCAAATGTTGTGTAACCAGCTCCAAAAATAGAAGAAAAAGAGATATCAACGCCTTAGAAATAAGCCACTTCGAGGGGGAAACCTCCAATACATTACATAAATGAACAATTCTTGGATGATACAATTTACAAAACCTCCTTTCTATATATAGGAGTCCATGGGGCCATAATGTAATCCTAGTGGGCCACGATGTAATCCTAGCCGACCTAACAATAATAATTTAAGGGCACAATAATAACAAAATGGGGATTGCAAGGGTACAATAATAACAATAAGGGGGTTACACTAATAACAATAAGGGCTACACTATTAATATAGGGTCTTGCATTTAATAATTTTAGTATGCATTAAGTTAGTTTGCATTTTAGGCATTTTAGTCTCTTTCAGAAGGTGTTGAATGTGTGAGTGTGTTTAAGAAGATGAAGAAGAGTTTTTTCTTCCATATATTTCTCGTAGAACCTTGTAGATATCACTATTCACTGAAGAAGAAGAAAATTCATTACATGCAGCCTAGTTTTCTATTGGTTTCTTTTTGCGTCCAAAAAATCACAAGTTTCACTTCTGCTACCTGTGACTTAAGTAACAACCAGTAAAATCATGCGCTGAATTTAGAATGAAATATATTTTGTTTTTTCCATAGATATATAAATTATTCTAGGGAATTTAGGCCTTGGAATAGGTGTGTGGAGAGTAAACTCTCCAAGGCCACTCTAAAATGAAACTTAGAAGTTGATTAAAGAGTGAAAATCCAATATCATTAAGTTGTCTGGGAAATCTCCTCTTACACATTAGTTAAGTGTAAGGACAAGTGAATACAGAGAAGAGAGATACCCCCTCTCCTACTTGTTTGATCCCGCACCAACGACTATTTCGCCCGGCCCATGATTAGGAGTTGGTGACCATAGTTTCCTATCCTAGGGACCACATAGACAACTGCGTGGGGGTATTCCTGTGGTACCTGAGGCAGATGTTGCATCACTTTCATAGTAATTGTGGAGGGTGCCCTCGTGAAGCTCGGGTACTTGCACCGACAAAGGCTATTGTCTAGAGGTCATTGTAAATTTTTTATGATACCTTTGCTAGTAGGCTTGGGCCGTAATTATCACAAAGTATCTTCGAAAGGTCCTTATTTTTTCTTTCTTATATTTTGACGTCTGGTCCTAATAAACCAGGGTAGAAATACTTGGATGTTGCTTGTTTGATTGTATATTTAGTTAATTTTTAGTGAGTGCTCTTTGCTCCTAGATTTCCATAAGTTTTTATTTTTTGAGTCTTTAAAAAATTCTCTTAATATTTCCAAGTTGTTGATTGACCACTTCATCAATTTAGAAGGATTCATGGGCTTTCTCCTAGGAGTGTCGAGCCTTTACCTAGAAGGCATAGGAGAAACGTTTTTGGTGGTTTTCAACCAACAAAAACGAACTCATTAGAGACTGATCCTTCTCTAAGGGCTATCATTTCATAGGGTGAACCTAGTTTAGTCCATAATTTGGATGAAAATGCATTGGTCCTTGCTAGGGTGCTCTTCCAATCAGAAGATGAAGTTGATATTGAAGAAGTCCCTGATTCCCTCATGAATCCGATGGAACCTATTCCTTCTGATCCTTCTTATGTTGTAGAATACATGGGTACCTTGACTCACAGGTTGATAAGCCCTACTCACTTTCCTTATTTTTTTCCAATGGCCAATGCTAGTGGCATAAGTATGGATACTAATACTTCTGGTGTGTAGACCCCTCCTTTAGTTTCAAGAGGGTGAAATATTCCTATCTCTACGGCTATACCTAGTACTATAGCACCTGGATCTACCTCCATTCCAGGTTCAAGTGGGGGAACCCAACCTTCCGCCTATTTCACTGGTGCACATCCTTTTAGGATGCCATCCAGTGGGATTCCTTCATTTCTTTCAACCTTTCTATCTATTTTTTCCAAGTCAATGAATTCTATGCTGAATGGTTCAACATCATTTTAGGTTTTTCATTTTAGAAGTGGTCATATCTCTCCTTCCAATCCATCTTTAAACATAGGATCAGTTCCTTTCTTTGGACAGAAGGAGAATGATAATCCTTTCCAAGGGATTCAAGGATGGTAAAATCCTTCTGTCAGTGGTTTAGGGTATGGTAACTTATCCCATATATTTGGTCAATAGGGGAGTATTCCCTTCCCTTATGTCAGGACCTCACAGGTCTTTCCTCCTTTAGCTAGTGCGTGGAATCCATCTTAAGGGATTTCTCCATCTTTTGATGTTTTGTTAAGAGAAAATAACCCTATGTATGGTCAACTTGTGGTCGGGGGGTGGATTCTCTCTAATTACTTCTGGACTACAAAGATTCCATTATGGTCCAGGTTCTTCTATGAGTAACCCATGGAAAACTAGTGCCTATCAAAATTCAGGATACTCTTTTTCTAATGTAGGAAATTCCACTCTTGGTGGGTGGAATTATTTGGTTCCTCCTTGCTTACCATTGTTTTAAACTTTTAACTTGCCATATCTTTCAAATTTTACAAATGATTCGATCCTTTACAATCTAGTTTGGCCTCTAGTCCCCACCAAAATTCCATCTGATATTCTGAAATTTGAAGGGAAGTCTGGACAGGGTCTGACTGATCATATAACCACATTCCATTTGTGGTTCTCATCTAACTCCTTGATCAATGATTCAATCAGGTTTAGAATATTCCAATGCACCCTAAACTGGAAACACTAAAAAATGGTATATAGAGCTAAGAGGGGGTACCTTTTCTACATTTGGCGATTTTGATACTATGTTTCTAAATCATTTTCAGTTGCATATCCGATATGATGATGAAACTGAAACTCTAGCCAATTTTGAGTATGACAAGGCTCTCATATTTCTGACCACATCGAAGAGTGGAACAGAATAAACAAGCTTATTAAGGAATATATCCCCTATGAATTCCTTTTGGAATGGTTTTTGAAATATTTGCAGCCAGAGAAAGTAAATTTCCCATGCAAGTTATGAATGGGGATAATTTAACTCATATTTTCCCTAATATTCAGGATGCTCAATGCTTGTTAGGTCATTAGGTTTCTTTTAGTTCCCATTTTTTCATAACTAACCCTTTTCCCCAAGGGAAACAAATGCTTACTAGTGCGAATGATAGTACTAGAGCCCCTTTGGGGGCAACCAGGACAGGGAATCCACATCGAATGTATACATGGTGAGATATCATGTTGATGTTTCTACAAGATCACATGATTATGGTGAGCTGCAACTTTCGAAGGCTAAGGTTGCATCCAATACCCAAGAGCTGCTCCATATAGAGAGGCCCACAGTTGATCCCATACCTCAGATGCTGAAAGGCTCTACAAAACATTCAAATTATAATCCCAATTTTAGGGTTTCTTAAAAATATTCTATTGTCGAAGATATAGCTCAAAGCCCCTATGAGATGTCAGTGTTAGAGGTACTCTAATCGTGTCCTACCAAAAGGAGTGCATTTCTCACTACGATCGAGGTAGTAGATATGAAGAACTCTCTCGTTATTACATTTGATATGTCATGTGTTAAGAAGAGACTCCCTCATCACATGGATTTCTAGTTTAAATATACATATCGGAGGAAAATTATATTTCAAACTATAGTTAATGAAGGGGCTTGTACATGAGTTATGTCGTTATCATTTTGGAATTCTATCAGGCCCCCAAAAGTTTTTCCTTCCCATACTTTCCTTAATTCATTCAATGGTCATTATCGTAGGCCTCATGGAATTATTCCAATCTTTCATGTCTATGCTGGGGGAAAGGTTGTCAATATTTAGGTAGAGATATTTGATTCCAACCTTGATTATAATATCTTATTGGGTCGTAATTAGGTTTACGCAATGGATTTAATTTTCTCATCATTATTTCGCATCACATGCTTACCTAATTAAGGGAGAATTGTTACAGTTGATCAAATGGCTTATTCTCCCAACGATCCCAGTGCATATTCTGACTCAATCATTCCCTTGGTGAATAGCACCAAGCAACCTGTCGATAATTTGGGAGTTGGAATGTATTCCTCATTGATACTTACTTTTGATATCCCTCCTCCTATCGCTCATATTAATGTTATTTTTACCACCAGGATTGTTCCTCAAAAAGATCATTTAAAACTCATTACTTTTCTGATCCTTGGCCCTTTCTCTCCCCTACTGCCACATTAGAAGAGGGGAAGGTAGGTGGAATGGAATATCCTCTATATGTAGTGGAATTTTCTTATCAATCTATCATGAATTCTGCAAATAATTGCCCCATTCCTCCCCCATCAGAGGATTTGCACAATGATGTGGCTTCGCTATGGACTGTTGACTCTACCTCTTCTAGGGATTTCCTCGATATTGTCTTACCATATGAAGAAGAAATATTAGAAGAAATGAATAGTGCAGAAAGACCGTGGGATGATTTTCATCATCGTTCATATTTTCTCCTTAATTTGCATGAGATTAAGTCAAGTTTGTTTGATATTTCTTCAACTGGAAGTGTTCATAAAATTCTAAATGAACATTTCTAGGAATCCTAATGTCATCGAGAACATATTCGTCAGAGTTAAATGTTCCCCTAAATAAATTGAGATTTATATTGACCTTTTTAAAGAATTTCGAGATGTGTTTGCTTGGTCTTAAGAATAAATTCCTGGAATCGATCCATCGATAGTTCAACATGAGATCATGACATACAAAAACGTTAAACCTGTATGAAAAAATATTCAACCAATAAATCCTAAGAAATATGCAACCATTAAAGCTGAGGTTGAAAATCTTCTTATGGTAGGTTTCACATACCCCATTCCCTTGACTGAATGGGTCTCTAATTTAGTCCCTATTGATAAAAAGAAAGGAACGATTTGGGTATGCATTGACTTTAGGGATTTAAATAATACTTTTTCGAAAGATAATTTCCCCATTCCTTTTATCGATCATATCATTAATGAGTGTGCAGGAAATGAGATATTCTCCTTCATGAATTTTTTCTTCAGATATAATGAAATAACTATTCGTCTTGAAGATCAACACAAGACAGATTTTATTTTCCCCTAGGGTACGTTTGCATACAAGAAGGTGCCTTTTGGCCTCAAAAATGCTGGAGGTACCTTTTAGCAGGTCATATCTTATGCTTTCCATGACATCAAGCACATAATAGAGGCATATTTGGAAAACCTAGCTGCTCGTTCTCGAAAAATAAAGGATCATCCAAAGAAAATTTGTTTGGTTTTTGAACGATATCGTTATTATAAGATCCAGTTGAACCCTAACAAGTGCATTTTTTTTGTCACATCTGGTAGGTTATTGGGATTCATGGTATAAAATGAAAGGATTCATGTTGATCCCTTCAAGGTTGAGGCAATACATCAATTTCCTCCCCTCTCAACTATTCGCCAACTTCAGAGTCTCCATGGAAAATTCAATTTCTTAAGGAGATTTATCGTAAATTACGCTATGATTATGAAAGGATTTATGTGATTACTGAAGAAAGGGGTTCCATTTATATGGGATGATTTCACTCAATTCTCTTTCAATGCTATGAAAAAAGCATTGACCTCTGCTCCTTTATTGAGTCCAATTAATAATAGCAAGGATTTCCATTTATATCTTGCTATGACAGAATCAACTATTGGTATGGTTCTGGTTTAGGAAGACGATGCTCTTCAAGAGAATGTAATTTAATCTATGAGCTAAGGCTTAGTCAAACCTGACCAAACGAGGGTGACAGTGAGCCCAGGAACTTGAAACTAAGCTCCCCTCATCAGTATGACTCATTGAATCCATGTAAACAATTGATGGAAACTGATATAAAGGATTGCCATAACATAAAGGATAAACGTAGAGCCCGATGAAGACTGCACATAAAGGATAATCATAAATCCCCTCAATTGTCTCCCTCTTATCTAATGGACCAAAATTAACCCCCTCTAGAGATACAAGCTCACACTCTCGAGGGTGAAATACCTCTGATCCCACTACCATGAAAAACCCCTAGATACCCTGACTTCCCAGACCTTGCCATGGTGTCCTTGAGCTAATTACCACCAAGACGGAGACAAACCCACTCTTTTGGTAGAAGAGGGAGAAGAGGGGAGACTAGGAGAGAGTTTATTTTATTCAAAAATATATGTAAATAAATTTTAAGAAATTTTTAATCATGTTATAGGTTCCTTCGTAGATATTTAGAAAAAATACTCAAGTGTAAAGAAAGTTCCCATGGTTATTCTATAATTTCAAGTCACTTATTAATATTCATGGTGACATATGTTATGATTCCTATTAAAATTTTTTCTTCTTTTTTGATCCTCTAATGTATGCCAAGTGTTATTATTATTTTAGCACTAATACATTTGGCGGAAATTCCGACACTTAGTTCCGATGCTTTTGACCAAATGTCGGAAATTTCCCCAAATTTTTTCCATCCTGCCCAAAACCGTCGCTATACCGATGTTTATAGAAAAGTGTCGCAATACCGACACTTAGACAAAGTGTCGCAATTGCGACGTTTGGAGGAAGACGTCGCTATTGCGACACTATGGCCCAAAGCGTCGCTATTGCGACGACTGCCTCCAAATGTCACAAGTGCGACACAATGTCTAAGTGTCGCAATTGCGATGTTTGGAGGCACCCGTTGCAATAGCGATGCTTTGTCCGCCATCAGTATAACGACACTTATATGCGCGCTACATAAAAATACGAAACTTATATGCACGCTACATAAAAATGATTTTATTGTTTCATATCCGTCGCAATAGCTACATTAACGTCTGATATCACGCGCGCATTCGCCCTCTGCTCTTGCAGAACATCATTCGCCCTCAGCATTCGCCCTCAGCTCTTGCAGAATAGAATTTTTCCTCAGCATTCGCCCTCAGCTCTTGCAGAATAGCATTCGCCCTCAACTCTTGCAAAATGGTAAGTTCTTACTGCAGGCCCTTCCTCCTATAGTAGGGTTGAGTCTGTTTGGGTTTTTTTGGTCAATTCCATTGGATTGTGTTAGGCTGTAGGGTTCTCTCTAGATGTCAAGAATCAAGATTCAATACCCTCTATTATCTTCATCACCCAATACAAGATTTAAATTTTTCCCAAAGAAATGCTTATTAATTTGGCAGCCATTATTTCTCCCTGCTTTAAAAACCCTATATTTAAATGAAAACAAGCATTGCATTTCAACTACAAAAATCTATTAGTGTTCAAATGTACATGTGTGCTACATTAACGTCTGATATCACGCGCGCATTCGCCCTCCCCCCTCCTCGCGTGCATCAAACATTCGCCCCCCCGAAAGATTCGCCCGTCAAAATCAATATTCACCTTCTCGCATTTTCCCCGAGCTTCGCGCAACATCATTCGCCCTCATCATTCACCCCGAGCTCTTGCGCAACAACATTCGCCCCCGCATCGCCGCCTTGGCATCGAAATACTCGCCCCACATTCGCCCCCCCGCCCGTGCACGAATATCCGCCCTGCATTCGCCCTCATCTCTTGCAGAAAAACATTCGCCCTGCATTCGCCCTCAGCTCTTGCAGAACAACATTCGCCCTTAGCTCTTGTAGAACAACATTCGCCCTCAACTCTTGCAAAATGGTAAGTCCTTACTGCAGGCCCTTCCTCCTATAGTAGGGTTAACTCTATTTGGGTTTTTTTGGTCAATTCCATTGGATTCTGTTAGGCTGTAGGTTTCTCTCTAGATGTCAAGAATCAAGATTCAATACCATCTATTATCTTCATCACCCAATACAAGATTTAAATTTTTCCCAAATAAACGCTTATTAATTTGGCAGCCATTATTTCTCCCTGCTTTAAAAACCCTACATTTAAATGAAAACAAGCATTGCATTTCAACTACAAAATTCTATTGGTGTTCAAATTTACATGTGTGCTACATTAACGTCTGATATCACGCGTGCATTCGCCCTCCGCTCTTGCAGAACAACATTCGCTCTCAGCATTCACCCTCAACTTCTGCGTAATGCGCTTTCACCCTCGCATTTTCCCCCGAGCTTCGCAACAACATTCGCCCTTAGCATTCGCCCTGAGCTCTTGCAGAACAACATTCGCCCTACATTCGCCCTCAGCTCTTGCAAAACAACATTCGCCCTGCATTCACCCTCAGCTGTTGCAGAACAACATTCGCCCTCAGCTCTTGCAGAACAACATTCGCCCTCAGCTCTTGCAAAATGGTAAGTTCTTACTGCAGGCCCTTCCTCCTATAGTAGGGTTGACTCTATTTGGGTTTTTTTGGTCAATTCCATTGGATTGTGTTAGGCTGTAGGTTTCTCTCTAGATGTCAAGAATCAAGATTCAATACCCTCTATTATCATCATCACCCAATACAAGATTTAAATTTTTCCCAAAGAAACGCTTATTAATTTGGCAGCCATTATTTCTCCCTGCTTTAAAAACCCTACATTTAAATGAAAACAAGCATTGCATTTCAACTACAAAAAACTATTAGTGTTCAAATGTACATGTGTGCATCACTTGTGTAGGGTATTCCTTTTCCACTTTCACATTGTCCAAGAATGTGTGCAGTATAGTTCATATTTTTTGTGATTTAGATTATCTTGAAAAAGGAAAGGTAAATTATTTCCCATGGAAAAAGAAGGTTTTCCCTTTTTACTACTAGAAATGGTACAACAAAGTTCCATTTCTACCCGAAACTCCTACGAAACAAGAACCAAATAAAGGCCATGTCCTCAATGGACATCATTTGGCTTTGAAAATGGCCATTGCATCATGTTGTTTCTGATATTACATCACAATATTTTCTTAGGTCATTTTCGTTTCTGTTTCTCAATCATATCTCAACTATTTTTTATTTTATTCAATGGTTGCTTACTTTGAGAGAAATTTGACACTTTTATAAGGAATATAATATAAAAACACAAAATGGGAAGGAATTGATGAGGTAGATGACCTTTAGTTGTTGTCAATTAAGAATTGATAATACACGATGCATGTTCTGTACTACAAACTAGATTCCTTCCTAGAGTTAGGACACAAAGTATTGAATCAAAGTTGTAGTTTCTAACTTCTTGTATCGGTTCATCAATCTTGAAATTCAGACATTGCATGTCTTCATTGCTTCATGTTTGAATAATTTTCATCATATCGTACAATAGGAAATTAGGAATTATGATTATTATTACTTTATGGATCTATTAAGTTACTTTTAAGTTTGCATGGTTTAGTGTGAAATTATTCTAGTGTGCCCTAGGCCCAGGTGAAGGAATGCCAAGGACTGAGAACCCTAGTTTTTAAATGGTATTGTTTCTTATACCCAAAAACCCCTCAACATCACTTCTTATTAGTTCTTAACAATAGTGTTGTAAACAATTTGAGAATTGATATAGTAAAATCTCGCACTTCTCAAGATAAAGTCCTAAAGCTAAAGTGTGATACCATGTGTAATTCAATAGCCCCATTGTCACCTCACCAACCTCTTTTCACTTCGGGCTAGCTCTCCTCCAACTCAAGGGGGGTTCTCCCTAGTAGATGTTAGGGATCCAATGGCCCAACCAAACCAAGTCAAGAGCCCCCTAACTCTCTATGTTTACTACTATCAATCAAAATATTGAACAATAGGGTCAGACATGCATCCTGAAGATAAAATTGCCAGGGTATTTTTGGGTAATTTCAAAGGGAAAGTCCCTAAACACATATAATCAAGGAATTATAACGTGATTTCAAACATTAAATATCAACAAAATCGTTTAAAGGATATTGAAAGGAAAAAGGTGATGGAAGATAGAAAGTGCCTTACTTAAATGCTCTAAGGATTTTTCAATAGTTGCTCCGAAAGCTTCAGTTCAAGGCCCTTCAAGATCGTCTCCAACAATGCTATACCATCAGCTTCAACAATGTTGCTCCAAAAATGTCCTCAAGGTCTTCACAACAATTTTACTAGAATTTGCTCCAACAATATATTCAATCAGGTTTTCATTGTCAACTCGTCTCTTGTTTGGGTGCCTTAATGTGCAATGACATGTTTCCAGGACTGAATTCAATGCAAGGCATATTTGAAACTCTAACTCTGTCTTCTGGTGTCTTATTAGAAATTATTTCAGTTTTCATTTTGTGTTTTCAAGTTAGATATTGTTTTCAAGTTTTTACATCTATAATTTTATTGCAATGTGTAAGAAGATCACCGCAGTTGGGCAGAACAACCTTGTACTTTATTTATCGTGAAAGAGGTGTCAGAAAAACATGTAAAGTGTCAGTGATTGCTCTATCTTTCTGTGTGGTTTTAGTTACATTTTTACATAATTGAAATAATAATAATTGTTCAAAATGATACATACCCAGCTGTACACCCGATGATTCCTCTTTATATGAGCCATCTCATTCCTTGTTGTTCTTGTTGCGAAAAAAGGCACGAGATGCAAGGTCAGAATTTAATACTTTGATAGACGCGCCTCAAACACCTGAAATAGAAGAGAGGATAAAAAAACTTATGAGCCAGCTAGAAACATATCAGGTAATAATAAAAAGTCAAAAGGATGTTTTTTTGTTCTGCATGAGATGAATTGTGATAGTTTGATTTTTAATTTTTACATTGACTAAACTAACAAAAAGTTCTTTTGTATGTAGCGTTTTCTGGCACTTTCTGAACCCGGTGTTGGTGGTAGTGGGACACAAGGGCAAGAGATTGCTCAACAACCCTCTCGTACACCTTCTACTCCTTTAGGTGCCAGCCAAGAAACACACCCTGCCCAAGCAGACACCCAGCCAACCGCTGAATGTGTTGGCAATGATGAGGTCATATACTAACCACATTATTGCATTTCGGAGCTACACGCAGTTACCTTCTGCTGTGACCATTATACTGGCATGTTTTTGTGAACGATGAATACTTACAAAGCATGTACAACTCCCGTGTAAATTTTAATATTTTAATTATTTCATGTACTTTATCTAAAACATATTTATCACATTTTTATTTTTAAATTAATGATAATATTTTTTTTTCTCGTGTAGGAAATAATGAGTTTGCAAAGTCAGATACGCGTTGGTAATTTTTTGTCTCAACCACAAGGCAGCAGGAATTTTAGAATTTGAACTGAAAAAAAGAACTTCTAGATTATTCAGAAGCCATTTTTTGGGCTTCCAGACATTTGACAGAAAACAGAACAAAGAAAGGAGCCTGGGTAGCCGGCAAATATTTGAAATATACCAGGGACACCTATAGGACGTAATTGCAATTTAACCCTAGATATGAGCGTCCTCTCGCAGTTTCAGAGAGTGAGTGGAGAGCACTCATCCATGACGGAAAAGAGAAAAGGGCAAAGAAAGAAAGAAAAATGCCAACTGGACCCGCAAGGTAAATTACAACTTTAATTCAATAGCTTTAATTTTCTTTATGTCTAAAATAAAAGTATGCTACGTCATATCTGACTTCAATCTTTTGATGCTAGGTTGCCTGACACCTCAAAGGCAACCAAAGCTAGGATTGAGAAAAAGGGCCATCACAAGCTCGGCCAGGGTGGCTACTTGAAATTAGCTGCAAGAATTGTAATTAAGTAGCTAAACATCTTATAATTAATTGTATCACCTTCCAACATTTTTGTAATCCTATAAAATATGATTAAAAATACACAATCATATGTAATGTAGGGTGATGACTTCGGAACAGAAACTACAGAGGAAGATAAAAATATCGCTTTCCATTTCAGCTATCAAGCCGTAGTTGAACGTCACAGAAGCTTGGGGCAGGTCCCAAGATCCAGAATGCCTGATAAGGTAAAACATTAACCTTTCAATATGTTTGTTTTCATCCATAAATTTAATGTCTAACAACTTTTTTTAAATCAGGGGAGCAACACTACAGACGACGCAAATAACCCAGTTTTAGAGCCAAATGTAGATGATCCTCACGTGCAACCTGATCATTGTAGTAGGGACCAGGCCGACAATGCTACTATCAGTGAGGGCCATGACGGTAATTAATTTCCACTTATAATTTTTTATAATTATACCTTGATGGTTGTCCTTATAACGTTTTTTGTTTAAATGACAGAGAATGTTTCCCTTGAGGATCTTACCACCAGAGAGGAAGACAGGGCAACAGTCCCAACGGCGACAACTGGTGCACCAGGTAAATAATCTCATTGCAATTTTTTTTATTAATATTACCGAACTAGTTCAATGATATTTAAAAACCGACAATTAAAATTTAATATTATCTATTTTTGTAGGCAATGCCCCGTCACTGGATGAGACCAGACATCGTGACTACGCAACTAGGTCAGCGCCGACAACTGGTGCACCAGGTAAATAATCTCATTGCAATTTTTTTTATTAATATTACCGAACTAGTTCAATGATGTTTAAAAACTGACAATTAAAATTTAATATTATCTGTTTTTGTAGTCGATGCCCCGTCACTGGATGAGACCAGACATCGTGACTACGCAACTAGGTCATCGCCGACAACTGGTGCACCAGGTAAATAATCTCATTGCAATTTTTTTTATTAATATTACCGAACTAGTTCAATGATATTTAAAAAATGACAGTTAAAATTTAATATTATCTGTTTTTGTAGGCGATGCCCCGTCATTGGATGAGACCAGACATCGTGACTACATAACTAGGTCAGCAGTGCGGGTCGAAAGGCACAAAAAAGGAGCAGAGCACGATGATATTGATGATGTAATTAGGAGCTTTAGAAATAGGAAGAAGGAAAAGAAAATTTGATAATGTAAAATATTGTATTATTATAAGACAAACGTTACCATACTTGGAACGTTTTTTGCGTTATATAAAAATCTCATTTATCATACTATTTTTATGTCAAGCATTAATTGCAATGTTTCCTTGCGTACTTTTTGTTGAATTGTTTTTTTATTAGTTATTGAAATATTTTTTTTTATGCTCATGAAAGTAAAAAATGAAATATAGATTGGGTATTGGGAATTGAGAGTGATGTGAGGGGGGGGGGAGGGGCCATAAGAGCTTCCACCTTCACGTGGTTGGCCCTGTTTAGTAGAGAATAATTTATTGGAGCGATTTAATCTTGGAGCAAACCTCCCTCGATCCAGTGTAGCAACAAAAAATTCACTGTTGACTTAGTTGCTACTCTTTCAGATCGTGGGAGGGTTGTTCCAAGTTCATGCGACTCCAATAAATTGTTCTTGAAATGAAGAGGAGCTTATTCATGTATGTTTTGACATTTTCAACATATGTTCTAACATTATCATAAGAATGCATCTTAGAGTAAAAAATACTACATCAATTACTTGTGTTTATTGTATAGATAATGATGGATTTTGATTGACTTGGCAGTGCAGGTACAAATCCTCTTGCATCATGAGCAATACAACTTGTCAACCAAGGTCATGTCCAGGATATTTTTGCTTGTGCACTTGACAAGGTTCGTAATGTCACATTTTGTAAGTTCCTTTACAGTTCATAATTCAATATTAAGCTTATTCATGATTATTATCTAGGTTTTTTGTATGTGTTTTTTCATCTATTTGATTGTAAGCAAATCTGCATGTTTCCTGTTGCTCACTATGATTTCTCCCATTACCACTAATAGGATGAATCCGACTTTATTGTTACATATGTTACTTTATTGTTACTATGATTTCTCCATTTACGATTTCATAGGTTACATCATGTAAAGTTTTCAATCTCAGGTTGGTGATGAGCTTTAGTTCTCCAGATTTCTGATATTTTCTCCCTCATGTCATTCCTGCATCACCTCGTTGTTTGAGCATGCCAATTGTCTACCACTTGTACCAATTGGCACATGTCAATCTTTGAGTGGTGCCACATTTCACCTATTTTCAGTGAGAGTTTAGGGTTTCTCTAACATATCTTCAGAAATCCGATTCAGTGCCTGCTTGAATATCGTCACATAATACTCATGGTTTGGATTGATGAGCATGTTCTGAATGGTTGGTTGATTCATAAGAACCACCCATATAGTCATCTTGAGATATTTCAAAATTTTTCTCGAGTTTCCTTTTTCACCGTTTCTAGTGGGTGGGATGGTGTGGGGTGATCCATCAATACTGGTGCTCTTGTAGTAGGGAATTTGTTTTTGGGGATATAAAGGAGCATTTGATGTAGATATCCCATTGGATGCATTTATAGATGGGCACGAGAGGTCAAGAATTTAAATTAAAAATATGCAACCTCTAGCATGGCAACCTGAAGGCCGCGAGAGACACTGGTTAAAGATTGTTTTGTGCTGGTCTTAATATAGTCGTGATTTCTTTCTATTATCTTAATGCAAATATATAGTCCGGTCTCATTAAAATGAGGATTGTGGTTGTATTTCTCTTTGGTTGTTTCTCTCTTAATGCTCCAGAAGTTGCCAAAAGTTGCGATAATTGTTTAGTTTTCCTGTTACAACTTAAAAGTGGTTTTTAGCAATGGGAGTCATGTTTTTTAAGGTTCATACTAATATGAAGATCTTGTAATTCTATATTCATGATAAGAGAAGATGGCCTCTGCTTTGGGCAGTATGACAACAATTGCCACATCTACCTCATTGGGTAACAATGGAAAGGGGAAGAAGTTGGGTGCAATGTTTGATAATTATGGCAGACAATTGTCTTCTCTTTCAGTTTTTTCACCCATTTCCTTTTATCGCTCAAGCAGAAGAGGGACTCTGAGATTACGCGACAGAGAGAAGGTAGTTAATACAAGAGCTATGGAAAAGGAGTTGTACTTCAACAAGGATGGCTCAGTGACAAAAAAATTGTAGGTCAGAGAAAAAATTATGTTTAAAGGAAGGTCACCTGCACGTGAAACTTCACTACGGTGGATCTTTCCTTGTCCACTTATATTCAATTTTAATGTGTTATTTTAATTTTTCATGGAGGGTTGTTTTGGCATATGGTCTAGCATTCAATTGCACACTTACTGAAATCATTGTCAATTTGTCTTGCAGGCAGTGTGAGCAAACTCGTTGATCTTGTTGGAGTCACCCTTGGGGCGAGGGGAAATTTTTTGTCTTGGAGAGCAAGCATGGTTCTCCGAAAATAGTTAATGATGGTGTGACGGTAGCTAAGGAGGTAATTTGTAGATGTGTGATCTGGTTTTCTTTTTAACGTTGTATTAGTTCCCCCTCTCAAATGTCTTAGATTTGGTAGGAATAATTTGAAAACTCAAAGGTGAAAGGAAACATATTTGTTACCCAGTGGTCTCCTTGGCCTATGGACTAGCCACATTAGAGTAATGCATAAAGCTTTTCACAACAATAAAAGGAAAGGGTTATGGCTGAGTCAAATTTTATTATTATTGACAGTGTAATGAAATGTATCTCAATGCTATGGTTTTGGCCTTTTTATTGGTTGAATTAGAGGACCCAGTTGAAAATATTGGGGCCAAGTTGGTAAGGCAAGCTGTGGAAAAGACAAATGATTTAGCTGGGGATGGAACCACAACATCTGTTGTTCTTTCACATGTTGGAATATTGAAAATTTCCAGAACAATGAATGGAGAATAAATCTCCCTTCCTCTAACACAGAGAAAATAAAAATTTCTTTGACAGGAGACAGAGTTTCAATACTTTGAAAACAAACTTCTATTCCCTTCAATAACTCAAAAAAAAACTATTACACTTCTTTCTCACTGAGAGGGATTACAAAATTATGACTGCTACAAAACGCAGTGCATAAAACCAACTCACTTTCTGTTCAAAACAAACATACTCTGTCTCTAAAACACTCCGCTGTGTTTTTCACTTTCGCACTGTTGTGCATACACACTTAAAAAGTTACACTCGGTCTTTCACTTTTTACACACTGCTGTGTAATAAAAAATTTACGTACTGTCTATAAAAAAAAATACCAAGATTTTTTGTCCTTTTTATTTTTATATGCTGTAACATATAAAACATATTATAATAAACCCTATTTAAAAAAATAAATTAAAACTAAATTCTATGGCCCACATTTCATTTCGCATATGATATATATATATAACATATGTTTAAAACATATGTATATATTAAAGCATACATAAAATTAAATTATCAAAACATTAAAGAACCCTTTCCGTCAGACTTCAAAAGTATTAATAGATTGAATTTCAAACCAAATTCGCATTCCAAAATGGGATGCTGACGTATGCCTAATTTGTAACGCGAATTCTCAATCCAATGTGCCTTATAAAAAATTTGGGTCCGGTTTTCAGGTTTTCAGATTCCCTTCAATTTCATGCGATCCAATATTAATGCTCCACATGTCCTCCTTTTGAATTTACAGAACTGGGGGGTAAATTTCTATTTGTTTAATTTCTGGTTGGTGAATTGCGTTAATGTTGGTTGTTGTGTTTAAATACAATCCTGTACAGAAATATGGCTGCGGCCGTCTACAAAAAAAACTTGTAGTAATTTTAAATGCTGAATTAAATTTCTGGATGGCGTGCAAGCAACCTCCAAAAAAAAATGTTGCTACCGCATCCATCCTTTTTCTGCAGCAGTTGAAGTTAAAATTCAACATCACAGGGTTTAATAAGTGAGGGTGTAAAGGTAAATTTTTGTCGATAGTACTAGATTAATATCATATTTTCATTTTTGTAGGGTCTTCTGGTATTTCGTTTTTTATTTTTGGGTTGGGCTTATTGAATCTAAGATAGTTTTTTAGTGAAAAAATTGCTATCAGGTATTAAAAAATTTTGGTTCTTTTGTCAAAATTTATGAGCTTGTTAGGAAATGCAAAACTGACAATGGTTTTATCTTAAATTTGTGGAAAATAATTTGAAATGAAACCTTTTTGTTTAGGTTGTTGCAGCAGGTGAAAACCCCGTTCAAATTACTAGGGGCATTGACAAGACAATAAAGGCCCTTGTTTCAGAACTCAAAATTTTGTCAAAGGAGGTAAACTCTTTCCTTTTGAGTAGGCTGGTTTTCCTTTTTGCTGATGGTTTGGTGTATCTAATTGAATTAGTTGCCTAAGGTATTTTTGGTTGCAAACTCCTTTTCATTTTTCATACAGTATTGACCTTGTGGAATACATTTGATTGTGTGGTCTTGTTAGATCTACAACATTTGTAATTGTTTAGTCTTATGGCCGAGGTGCACTTTTATTATGGAAATAGTTGATGCAATATTGTCATTTAATCCTTACTGCAGGGTAGCATGTTGAGAATTTTCTTGTGAAACATTTGGTATTCAAAATGAAACTTGATCCTATACAGCATCATGCACTTGACTTCAAAATTAATATTCAAAGTGTGCCAGACAATTCTTGCAAAATTTCAAATATTTATGTTGTTTTAAACCATCATCTTTTTCATGTATTGGATGCTGAAAATGAGAAAAAGACTTTGGTATGAAACCAACTGGTGAATAATTTCCAGCAAAACAACCACTTCCAAGACATGATTTAGAAATAGAACATATGTACTTATGAAGCATAGAAAGATATCCTTGATGCATTGTCAATGTTTGGCTAGGGTTATTTTTGGAGAAAATAACTCCTTATTCCTAGAATAGTGATCTTCAATACAAGTAAATGCCGGAGAAGAGAGATCATCGTGTGACATAAACCTATTAACAAAAGTGAACAGGGAATGATTATTAATTATGGCATACTAAGTTGTCAGTGATTTTGACTATTTGTCTTTAACATGTAAAAATGTTAAATTCCAAACTTACATCATCATGGTTTGGCATCATGAGCTTGACTAATTGTCCACCATGCTCATAATTTCATTGTTGTCTTCATATCTATAAACAACGTTTCAATTAATAATAAAAAATTTCTATAAGAAAAATCCAGACCTCCATGTTGCTGCTCCTTGTGAGACAAAGTCAAAATTGCATTACACAATCTGACACATAAGAATCTCCTATATCCCGGTGGTATGTATCCAAATTCTTATAATAGTGTCTTCAAGACTTATGTTGACATTGCCAATGAGATATTTAATCAATGAAAGATGGAGCCTTCTTCATTGTTGTATATGTAACAGTCTTTTATTAATATAAATATTGATGGTTTTGTCTTTCTGAAAATGAAATGTAAAAATAATTTATTGTGGTCAATTGAAAAGTTTTTTTTTTAAGCTTTTCATTATGGAAGGGCAACATAGATATATGCCCTTCTAATTGAAATTCGGACCTGCCCTTCAAATTTGATCACTGTGTGGGACCTTAACAAACAATAAAACTATTCTGCCGCACGTTATATAAAACATATAACAAAACCTTTGTCAAAACTTCAAACGAACCCTTTAGCCGTGGGTATTTCATCACGAATTGATCATTTTACCATGTACCTTATTCTAGAGGAATATTCTTTCACTTGATTAGGTACTTCATAATGGTTATATGTCAAAGAGATATAGAATGTTTATCTATAACTTTTTGTGGTTCAAGAATCAACTTTCATTCTTCATCTAATTTTGGAAGTTCTATTTACATTGGCATATTTTTTCCCAAAACCTTTTTAGGCAAGATACACGAAAAACCTTATGAATGCAAGAAGAAGGAAAATATAACTTCTATACCACTTGTGCAATCCTATGAATAATTATTTAGGGCCATAACATTTTGAGCTAATTCTTTATTCTTCTTTTTCTTGAATGAAGATTGCTTATAATGCTATAATCTAAAAAATACCCAATTACCCTCCTCAAATTATCTTTCACTTCAATGTTGTTCCCCTTGTTGTTTTATCATGTTTCATATCATTTGAAGGTTTTCCATAATAATTTTCAAATTTTCTTTAGTATTTTCCATATGTGACTCTGTTTCCTATACTTTGGACTTATCTTGCAAAAAGTATGAGATACTAGGATTTGGATATCCATAGAGGGCCTTAAATGGGGAAATTTTAGTAGATGTGTGATAGGTAGTATCATATTACCATTCTTCCTTGACAAACCCACTTCATCCATTAAGATTTCTTTTCTAAAGAGTAACATTGTAGATAACCTTAAAAACATTTTTTAACTATTTTTGTTTAACCATTTGATCTTGTGTTTGATATGTAGAACTCATGGCAGCTAGTGTTTCTCCACTCATATTAAATAATTATTTCCAAAAGTTTCTTGTTACTATTACTTTAGGAAAACCATGAAGACTATGAATTTCTTTCATGGACACTTCTACCACTTGGCTTGTTGTTTATGTACTTTGAGCTCTACAAAAAAAAATCTACAAAATTTGTCTATATAAATGACCACAAAAATGTAATACTTACCTTTATATTTCAGTAACCCTATAATAAAGTCTATTGATATATCTTCTAGTCTTTGAATATGTATGTGGAATGGTTGAAGTAACCCCAGAGATTTTACTATCTCTCTTTTATTTATTATGCAAACCTGACCTTCTCTTACAAAATTTTGAATATCTTTCTTCATTCCTTCCAAAAATATATTTTTTGATCCTTTGAGATGTTTTAAGGAACCCTACGTCCTACCATCAGAGAGACATGTGACTCCCTTAATATTTGTTTATTCAAATATGCTTGCGTGCATAAAAATATTCTACATTTGCACCAAAGTATATCTCTCTTTCACTCCCAATGCTCCAGAGAGTTCATCCCATCCTTTATAAATTTTAGTTTTTGTTTAGTACTATTGTCATTTTTCCATTATGGCAAGCTTCTTCTAGCCACCTAGGAATAGAAAATGTAATTGGACATAAATTTGAGGCCTCTTCTATTTTAGAAAGAGCATCATGTACTAAATTTTCCTTACCCTTTTTGCAGATTATCTCAAAATTAAAACTTTGCATTTTTTCTCCTCATTTTTGTTAATCTTCCAATGAAATCCAAAGCTTCAAAAAATAATTTATGCTATCATGGTATATCTTGACTTTAAAGTACTTCCCAGTGATATACTATCCTCATTTTTTATTGCATGTAATATTGCTTCCATTTATTTTTCATACGTAGATTTCACCAAATATTTTCTTTGAATTCCTTGCTTTTAAAAGCCAATGATATCCCTTATTGTGTTAATGTTACGTAAATTCTTTGTCCTAGTGCCTCACACTCTACTATGAATGTTTTACCAAAAGTAGGTGCAACCGATGTTCGTGTAGAAGACATGGCATCCATTAAAAGAGAGAATGCCAAAGTAGCCTCATCATTCCATATAAATGATATTTTCTTCAAGAGATATGTGAGTGGACTTGAAATGCATGCATAATTATTAACAAATGATCAATAATATCATGTAAGTCTAAAAAATATTCTAAGAACCTTGATTTTCTTAGGAATAGGTCATTTTGTAATAGCTTGCATCTTTTGAGGCTCCAACTTCACTCCTTCCTTTAAAAAAATATGAACCAAATACTCAAATTCTTATTTCCCAAAAGCACATTTGGATATTTTTACATAAAAATGATTGTTATCAATAATTTATATAACTTTTCCACATGTTTAGTGTGGTATTCCCATGATTTATTATAAATATGTGTATTATCAAAGAAAACCAACACAAATTTTATAAGATGGGATCAAACAAAATTGTTCTTAAGTCGAGCCCGCCGGACTTCAAACGGAGATAAACCATAATTCAAACCAAATTCACGTTCCAAAATAGCATGTTGACGTCGGCCAATTTTGTGACGTGAAAACCAAATTAATTCCGCCCTAATCTTTTTCGGGTCTGAAGTTGGGCTGGCGTACGGAGAGAGAGTTGTGACGCGAATTTCTTATAAAATCCGCCCTAATATTTTTCGGGTCTGGATTTCCACTGCGCGAGCAGCCCAAACAAAGATCCGCTCCAATCAATTTCTGCCACGTTTCCTCAATCAAAACTTGCCTTGCTCCCGGCTGCGGGTGAATTCGATGGCATTTAAGGCGATGAGACATGGATGTGGCGATTTCATATCAATCTCATTAAGTTTTAACGTTGTTAAATTAATTTCCAAGGTTTTCACATCAAATCCGCATTAATTAAGTTTTAACATTGTTCAAGATCGGACCTCCACTCCTGTTAGCGATTTCGCATGCTCTAATATGATCTGGCCTTTGGCTCTCATTAACGATCAGAGATTAATTATGACGGGCGTCCTTCGATTGCATTGCAGTCGGGTCGATAAAATGGCGTTTCGCTATGGTTTTTCAGACGAGCCAATTGCTGGGTTACACTGCCTGCTCACTGTGACGAGAAGGAGAAGTGGCTAGCTGAACTGCTGCTTAGACCTTGCTGCATATCTGCATTTCTCTCGGTCTCGTCTGTGTCTGTCTTCCTCTGTTTCTTGGAATTATGCTTCTTCGTCTCCTCTTGTGCCCACTACTAGTGAGACTGCACCCATGCCTTGCCTGTGTCAAAGGATGCATTGCCGTAGGGGGAGAACTAGAGGTCAACCCCTGCGCGCTCCCTCCATCCCCTCAATCAAGTCGTCTTCTGGCCAGTCCAGTGATTATTACGCAGGTCGCTATCCAAATACTAGGAGTGGGTGGGGTTGGGTTGTAGGATTTGGCCACCGTATGGATTCCCCTGCTCCTTGTTTCCCCACCGCTAGTTCACCTTCTCCCATGATGCGCACTACGCAATTTTCCTTTAACTTCTCTCTCAACCGCCCACGAATCACAGCTTCAGTCACTGTGGTTTTCCGCGAGGAGGCCCAAATGGAGGAAGAATGCACTGGCCCGCGGTTCGAGTTTAAAGCCACAAAGATTCGGCCTGTGAGGGGAGCCGTGATGAATGTGAGGTAGCACCAGCCATCCTGGACCTTCCGAAGTGATGGTGCTGAATCGCCGAGGAGCCGGAGGAGTAGTTTGCTAATTTGTTTTTCTATCTCTTCGCGGCCCACGTAATTGGGTCGTTTTTAGTTTATTTTATCATACAGACCTTGTAATATTTTTTGAATTTTAGTCTAAACATTCAAGACCGGTTTCCCTATGAGGGCGCGTCTTCTTAATTTTGATTTTTTGATGACAAATTTGCCACAGAGTCCGGGCAATGATTTTGACTTCCTGTGGTAATTTTATTCCCCATCACATTACATTAGATTAACTTTACTTAGAAAAATAATGTTGCTCAGCCTTTTTTTAAACCTGTTTTTTGAAATACAGAGCCATGTTTATATGGTCTACATATTATACTCTTTCTCTGTATATCTACAGGAACCTTTTTGCTATGAACAGGGTGGATGCTGTAGCGGGCTACTAATGGAAACAAGCGATCTTGAACCTTACATCTCAGATGCAACAGATGGTTACCAGTTTTGGAATCAAGCGAGCCTGATCTTACAAGCGAGCCTGGGTTTCTGCAGATGGTTTTTATTTCTGGGAACAAGCGAGCCTGGGTTTCTGCAGATGGTTTTTATTTCTGGGAACAAGCGAGCCAAAACATACAATCGACCTTGGGTTTATACATATTTTTTCTCTATCATGGATGCTTTTTGTGTGAGGTGTATATCAACAGTACATGTCTCTGCACATTTCCTGTATCCGCTTTATGATACTATTTTATGTGTTGACAGGTTATCACTCTGCCTTCAAAACTAGCGATGTTGTTTTATTGATATGGTTTGATGGTCTTTTTATATTTTGGACATATCAAACTCCTCACATGATTAGCATTTTTCTCTGTTCAAGGATTTTGGGTACTTTAATTTGTATTTGGAACAATGGACGTTGATACTCTATTTGTTGCTTTACTATTATACATACTGCTATTTCACTTTCTTATAGATGCCTCGGGCATATTTGGATGCTTTCTCAGATTTTTCGATAATCTCCATGTGGACCGTTACTGGGTTTTATATCATGTCCCTGTATGTGACATGGGGTATTTTTCTATCATTGTCTGGGGTGGGACTTCCACTTTTCTGGATGGATATTTGGGTTCCAATCTTTATATGTGAAAATGTAATGACTTCATGGACTATTTTACTTCATATAATATATTCAAAACAACATTTTTTCTCTTGTGAAAAAAAAATGATTAATGTTTATCACTCTTCCTTCAAAACTAGCGATGCTGGTCTATGTTGCTGGTTTATTGATATGGTCTGATGGTCTTTTTATATTTTGGACATATCACACTCCTCACATGATTAGCGTTTTTCTCTGCTCAAGGATTTTGGGTACTTTAATTTGTATTTGGAACAATGGACGTCGGTACTATATCTGTTGTTTTACTATTCTACATACTTCTATTTCACTTTCTTATAGATGCCTCGGGCATATTTGGATGCTTTCTCAGATTTGTCGATAATCTCCATGTGGACCGTTACTGGGTTTTATATCAAGTCCCTGTATGTGACATGGGGTATTTTTCTATCACTGTCTGGGGTGGTACTTCCACTTTTCTGGATGGATATTTGGGTTCCAATCTTCAGATGTGAAAATGTAATGACTTCATGGACTGTTTTACTTCATATAATATATTCAAAATAACGTTTTTTCTCTTGTGAAAAAAAAATGATTAATGTTTATCACTCTGCCTTCAAAACTAGCTATGCTGGTCTATGTTGCTGGTTTATTGATATGGTCTCATGGTATTTTTATATTTTGGACATATCACACTCCTCACATGATTAACATTTTTCTCTGTTCAAGGATTTTGGGTACTTTAATTTGTATTTGGAACAATGGACGTCAGTAAGTACTCTATCTATTGCTTTACTATTCTACATACTGCTATTTCACTTTCTTATAGATGCCTCGGGCATATTTGGATGCTTTCTCAGATTGTCGATAATCTCCATGTGGACCGTTACTGGTTTTATATCAAGTCCCTGTATGTGACATGGGGTATTTTTCTATCACTGTCTGGGGTGGGACTTCCACTTTTCTGGATGGATATTTGGGTTCCAATCTTCAGATGTGAAAATGTAATGACTTCATGGACTGTTTTACTTCATATATTATATTCAAAACAACGTTTTTTCTCTTGTGAAAAAAAAATGATTAATGTTTATCACTCTGCCTTCAAAACTAGCGATGCTGGTCTATGTTGTTGGTTTATTGATATGGTCTGATGGTCTTTTTATATTTTGGACATATCACACTCCTCACATGATTAGTGTTTTTCTCTATTCAAGGATTTTGGGTACTTTAATTTGTATTTGGAACAATGGACGTCGGTACTCTATCTGTTGCTTTACTATTCTACATACTGCTATTTCACTTTCTTATAGATGCCTCGGGCATATTTGGATGTTTTCTCAGATTGTCGATAATCTCCATGTGGACTGTTACTGGGTTTTATATCATGTCCCTGTATGTGACATGGGGTATTTTTCTATCATTGTCTGGGGTGGGACTTCCACTTTTCTAAATGGATATTTGGGTTCCAATATTTAGATGTGAAAATGTAATGACTTCATGGACTATTTTACTTCATATAATATATTGAAAACAACGTTTTTCCTCTTTTAATGTTTCATTTTTTTTTAAATTGAACCCGCCATCGGTATACCGACGCCCTGTAAGTGTCGGAATTGCGACAGCTTAAAAACGTCGGAAGAGCGACAGTATAAAAACGTCAGACGAGTGACGTTAAAAACGTTGGACCACATTTCGTCGGAATTACGAGAGTTTACAAATGTCGGAAGAGCGACGTTCAAAACGTCGGACCACATTTCGTCAGAATTGCGACAGTTTACAAACGTCGGAAGAGCGACGTCCAAAATTTCGGACCACATTGCGTCGAAATTGCGACCGTTTACAAACATCGGAAGAGCGACGTTCAAAACGTCGGACCACATTTCGTCGAAAGTGTGACAGTTTACAAACGTCGGAAGTGCGACGGTTCGGGAAATGTCGGAAGAGCGACGCTTGTTTGGAAGTGACGGAAAAAGTGTCGATAGTGCGACACTTTTTAAGTGTGTCGAAACTGCGATGGTATGGCAAACCACGTTTTTCCTGCCCTTGAACTGTCGCTCTTGCGACGACTATGTGTCGGAATAGCGACGAATTGGCCGTCGGAAATTCTGCCAAAATTTCTAGTGTAGGTTCCAAAATAGATAATGGAATCATGAATAGGGGTGTTGGATTAAGAGCTTCTTGAAGCTCATGTATAGTTTTATTCAATTTTAAAATTTCATCTTCTTGCTTTGTGAAAAAATGAGCAAGAGCATCCCCTATATTCTGATGAAGTTTCAAGAGTCAAAAAGGTCAAACTCCTAAAAAATCTGTCACTTTTCACTTGAATCACTACTTTATTTTTTTTTACCTACACTTTTTCAAATTGTAACTTCTTAGTAGACTTGTCATAATGGGTGTCTTGCATGGTTAATGATTTCTCTTCAAATTGGGCGGCCTATTTAGTAGCCAGTTCTTCAACAATTTTTTGAGCTTCAACCATTGGGGTCATCACCCATTATAGAAATATACTATTATATACTTCCATAGCCATGGTCCTTTTTCATTTAGTGACAATATTTTACACGAAATTTTTCTTTTAGATGATGAGACTACATGTTATTTTTCAAGAAAAATATGAGGGGGTGGCTCTTCACCATCCTTATGAATGTTGGTCTTTATTGTATATACTTATAATGATTATTTCCTTTTTCTTCGGTGTATAATAGAAACTTCAACCAATTTAGGGTGGCTAAGTAGGATGAGAGCTTGTGAGGATTTTCTCTATTTGCTTAGTTTTTCCTTCAATATTAATACTTGTTTCAATGGTCACATGGTAGGTCAAGGTAGACGTTTTAGAACTTAATTCTCTCTGATTTCTTTTGAAATACTTGTAAAAAAATTGGCATATCCCATAGATTCCAAGTGAAATGAAAATATACCATTAGGGTCAAATCCCTGGAGAGATTCAACTTCTATTAAAATAAAATATTTCAATAATTCAACAAATTTTATGAAATGGGCAGAATTTATTACAATAATATATCTCTCAATATGAGGGAGTGTAAGTAAATTTCCTTCTCATTTTCCTCTCAAATAAAATCAACCATGGGTGGTATTTTATGCATACTTCAACAACAAAGTATCTATAAAGAATGAGCTTAGGGAGTAATAAGTATTTGCCTTGATATCTGTATATTTTGATGAGAGTATTATTCTCTTACTCCCCATATTTCCCTTTTTCTATCAAAAGATCTACGACTTCATCAAAAATTGTTTTGGGCTCTTTCCTTGTTCGCATAGAGTTAAATTCATAAACAATATGATCCCATACTTGATAAAAATGGAGCAGGTGTTTGTGTTTCCATAAGATAGGATACTAGAAGTAAGCAAGTTTCATAGATTAATGTTATTTTTACAAGGTACATGGTGGAAAATATTGCATGAGACCATTTCCATTATTAGGTAGTCCATCATATGGAATTTTTAGGTCTTTGGGAAATTAACCAACTAATATTAAATCTAATTGGAAATAACTTCCCCCCAATCAAACATAATGTCATTTTTTAAAGAAAAATACAAAATATATAGTACTGACCTTGGAACCATTATTATTGATTGACACCCCATAACTCAGGAAAATAACTAGGGAAAATATATATATGGCTCGATAAAAATATAAATATCTATAGAATAAAGGCTAGATAGGATGGGTGCATAAGGAAATATAAATTCTTCTAGAATATTCATCCTATCACCATGTAACTACAGGAAAGAATCAACTTTGGTGCGCTTGAGATTCCTTTTGGTCTTTGGAAACTTCAAAATTATTTTAAAAGCCTTGGGAGTAAGAAGCACTCAACTCCAAGGAAAATTTTAAGGATGGAAAATTATCTTGAAGTTTAAAAACATTGGCAAATATCACTAGTCCCTAATATGAAAACTATAAAATGTTATTGATGTATATGTAAAATTATTAAAATTTATAATGATTATATATATACTCTCTATATAATGTTGGAAACTTTTAAGGTAAAAAAAATTTATATTTTAAAATTTGGGTGAATCATTTTTATAAAAATGGAAATTGGCAAATCTTTTTATTTGGAAAAATCATGAAAACTAGCCTAGATTTGAGTATTATAGCCCATAAAATTTTCCATTCTCAACTCTTCTCAGAGTTGAGCTTGATGGTTATTGTCCTTGAATGAAACTTCCTTGCGCACCAACACATTATTTCCTTTAAGTCAGAGACTTTGAAGATGCATGCAACATTTTCCAACCATGTGTTCCAAATTTTTTTTCTCTATCACTCTTATGGGGCCAAGTTTAAGTATCATTGATATGCAGTAGACCAATGGAAACTTAGCTAATCAGTTGGGTTTTTCTCCACAAAAGTTACTCCCTCCTTCCTTTATTTTTCATAATAATCATTGACTTAATGTATTTTGGATACATGTGGTGTATAAATGGTGCCTTAGTGGAATTCTTAATTTTTAAATCCTTGAGTTACGACAATATTTAATAACATATCACCTTTTCATGTACCACCTTCGTCGGGCCATGTAAGAATGATAGTGGATGTTAATAGCTTACGACCAATCGTAAAGATATCCCACTGAAATTAATTCATGTAATACAATATCACATGGTCATATTGCTAATGCACTCAGTAGAAGAGTGCACGTTGTGCATGCTATAACCATTATTATGTTACATTAGATTTAAAAATCAAAGTTTTAGAATTTATTTCCATGGATCAACATTACCTATAGGTAAAAGAAAATTTATAAAAAGAGTAAGTGCCATATAAATTTAAATATTAAAAGCTACATGGATATGGAATAATTTCTATTAAAACAAAACATGTATGTTGCTAATTATCATGAATTAAGGAATTTGATTATGAAATAAATGCATAATGTTCCATATGCAGGGCACCTTGGTTATAAAAAAATAATTTTTTTTTTCTAGGAATGAAGAGGGATGTAGATAATTGTATTGCTAGAAACATGGGATGTCAAAGAGTGAAAGTTGGGATTAGACACCCAACTGGTTCACTATCCATTACCAAATCTAGATTGGAAATGGGATTTTGTAATTATTGAGTGTATAACCAATGTTCTTGGGACAACAAGGAAAAATAACTCGATAATGGTGGTAGTGGATAAATTGAGAAAGGATGCTCATTTTATTTAAGTGAAACTCAATTGTAAGGCAACTAACATTGCATAAATATACATGAAGGAAACTTTTATAATGCATGGTGTATGAAAAGTGATTGTTTCAAACTGAGATCCAAAGTTTATACCAAAATTTTGGAGAGTATTATTTAAAGGATTTGGTACATGTCTAAAATTTATGAAAGCTTATAATCCAAAATAAAATGGAAAAATAGAGAGAGTTAATCAAATAATTGAAAACATGGTGAGAATGTATTTGATGGATAAACTATCCAAGTGGTAGGATTATTTGCATTTGACCAAGTTCACCTATGATAATGGGTATAAAGTTTCTTTGAAGTGAGAGCCTTTAAAGCTTTATATGGAAGAAAGCGTAATAATCTGTTGAGTTGGGAAAACCCAACAGATAGAGTAATATGTGGGCCAAAATTTCTTAAGGAAATGGAAGATAGAATGATTAAAATTAAGCAAAACTTGAAAGCATCCCAAGATAGAGAAAAGAGTTATGCATATAAGAACATGGCATCCAAATAATTTAAAGTGGGAGAGCATGTGTTTTTAAAAATGAATCCAAAGAAAATATCAATGAATTTGGGTGTTTTTGCTAAGTTCATTTGAGATATTTCACATGATAGGACTAGTTTAATACATGCTTGCATTGCCTACTTCCATGAAAGTGCATAATGTATTTCATGTTTTTTTTTTTGTTGAAAAGTATGTAAAAGATCTTAGCTAGAAGGAGACTTCTAAGCAAAAATAATGTGTATAATGTAAAGGAAGTTAATGGTGCTTTGAAACAAATCCATCACATGGGTCAAGGTATAGCGGACTAGCTACAACTTGGAAGAGCCGACATGGGATCTTGAATATGCTATCCAGGAAGCATACCCACATTTATTTTGAATTTTTTATGTAGATTTTTATATGTGTACACATGCATAGTGTTGTGCACTAAGGATAGTGTTGAAATAATGGGGAGGAGAATTTGATACCTTGGGTTTTGATCCCCAATTTAATAATGTATATTGTGCATAATGAAGGGCTAGAGATCTCAGCTACATAATGGTTTTGAATATTAATAATAAAATCACCACCAAATGTAGATGGATGAGGATGATAATATATGGGTCTATAACCCCATTATAGGGGGTAGACAAACAAGCTAGACCTTTTTGGTTTGTATTTTTATTACACCCATTTTTGGGAGTTTAAGGGAAAATATGGTTATGTGAGCTTCTTGGGTGAGGCCATGAGGAATTTTCAAAGCATGCATATTTAACCATACCTTTTTGTTTGTTTGGGAGTTCTTTTTTTTGTGATGTTCTTACTTCTTGAAAAGAAGAATAGTTATAGAAAAGATACATTATGTGGTTATTTTTTTAATATTGGATATGTTCCAACTAAGAAATGCCCGAGCTCTTGAACCCATTAGTATTTCTAGTAAAATTGTCCATTAACTGTGAATCTTTGGAGCTTATAGAATTTTTATTTCCTAACCAATAGTGCTAGATCCTTGGAGGTAAATGGAATATCCTAAGGGACAAAATTGTAAAGAAAGGGATTCATTTCCTTAGGCTTTCCAGGTTGAAAGGGAAAGAGAGCTATAATTTTAGATTTCTTTTGGGATTGTTTGAGTATATTTGGTAGCTATGGCCATTTTGTAAATTGTTTGAATAGAGAAATCTTGAAAACTAAATATCTGTGAGAGTTAGAGTTGGCCTAGACACCCATCCTTGTGGTCATATCCTCATACCATGGGTGGCCTATTTTAGAGAGTGCATGTGAAATAAAGCCTATACTTTGGTGGAACATATGTCATCTACAACCAATTGGTGGATCTTTCAATAAAAGATAAGTTCTTTCTCTATTCTCATGTATTTAGATATTTTCTATGTAGATTAATTTTTATTATTGTTTTATGGCGAGTATTCTTATAAGCAATCATATTTATTTTACTTATCTTTCTTAGAATTTTCATGAGTTTCGATGTGGCATGTATGGTTTCTTGAATTTTATTGCATAATAAAAAATTGTATTAGATGTTAAATTTAGCCAAGGAATAGATTTTTTGAGTGCATGGGGCATGGGTTCATTACAATTTTGTTCTCTGAAGGCATCAAATAAAGTCCTAAAAATTTCAAATCTCAATCATTAGCTAGAAATAACTAGGAAAGTGATACCCATAACAAACAACATAAACCTATAAAGAAAATACCTTCCCAAAATCCTTCCAAAACATAAACCTCCAACTAAAATTCCTTACTAAAATCCTTCCAAGATGTAGAGGAAATAGAGGAAAGAACATAAACTTACCCAAATAGTCCATAAAAAATATACACTACTCCAAAGACCCAAATGCTAAGTCATAACGCACCATCTAGAGCAACGAGCCACCAATAGAAATGATTGAACGACTACACATAAAAATTTGATACCTGAGAATTTATCCCACCTTGGAGATGTAGGATTTGAAGCATTCATTCATAATTATTCATGAAATATAGTTGAGGCATGCAACATGGGAGTAGTTGTATCACATAAAGGATGAAACCAAGAGATTCATCAGCTTCATTGTTAGACATGCATCACATTTAATGAGATCCTATGTGATTTGGCATATATCACCATGGGATTACTTGGTGTTAAACTTGGCTTCTTCTTCTTATTTCCTTTTAACTAGAATTCAAAGATTTTGTATTATAAAATATTGGAAAAAAATTGTAGTATGAAGTACAAACAAAATGAAGCTATGTAGCTTGTCCATGATTACATATAGATCCAAAAGCTCTCATAATGTCTTATGTAAATATTATGCTGATAAGTGTAAAACTTGTAAAATAAACCTAAAATATTAACTATGTTGAAAAACATACATAAAACTTGAGATAAAATGTGTGAAGAGATTCATTTTACACATTTTTTTGTTTATTTTGTCCCATTTTTCTTATTAGGTATCTTGTATGGGCTGATCCTTGTAACTTATTAAGTGCTAAATTAACCCCATAGAGCTTTGTACCCACAACTTGCAATGGTGTTTTGAGGTGTTGCAAGGGGGAGGAGGGCATGGAAATATTTTAAAGTATTTTTTTCAAGGTGACCTCATGGTTTATTTTTAAGGTCCCAAATTTTATTTTGGTTGCTTTGTTCACTAATTTATGTGCTTCATGTATGTTATTTCATGATATCTGATAATAGCTTAAATGAGAAAAGGAGGAAATGAAATGTTAGGTATGGGATAAAAATAATGTAATCCTAACATCCAATGTGTTGGATCCCTTAATCACATGCCTAATTATCATAAGTAAGTCCCCAATCATTGTCAATCTTTTTATATTCTTTGCTTTGTAAAATTTTAAAACTTGATATAATTCGTCCACCTTTTCCAAATTGTTGGTTGTAAGGCCAAGTCACCAAGGAGAAGTAGCAACATATGTCCCTCTGTGGTTGTAGATAAAAAACCTCCCAGGTGTGCCTACACCCCTAGTTAGTGGTAAGCCTTGTTATTGATTAAAATAAAGCATTATTTTCCTATGGTTTCCTTATTTGCATAATTTTGAACTTAGTAATTTTTTTTTGAAATACATGATATAAATTGAATTTGGTTGTGGAATTCATAGCTTCTTTGGTTCTAAATAATATTAATGCTAAGTTGAAATCTAGTGAATCAATTCCCTGTTGGCATTGTAGTGTTGGAATTGATGTCAAAAGGTTTATGGTGTTTCTTTCCATGTGCATGTGTGATGGATTTTTGGATCGATGGTCTTGTTAGTTGGAATTAATGTCAAACTATTTATGACTAGACTTAGTGGAGATGACGTTGTGGCTGCTGAGTAGAGATGGATTCCACATGTAATGATTGGATTGAGGTTGACACGTTGTATTTATTGGATATTCTATTGTAGTTTGAGTGATGCTCTAGGTGTTGCATATGTATATACATGTCTTGGAGGCATTGGATATGTTGCTATATGTGTTGAGTTGTGGTTGCTTGTGTTGGAGGTGCCTCCATCAGTGTTGGAGGTCATTTGGAAGACATGATGATGTTGCTACGGGATTTGGACATGTTGCTATAGGTTTTATATATGTTGCTATAGGTGTTTTATGTGTTGTTAAGTTGTGGTTTTTCCTTGAGGAAATGGAGGTGATTATCTTAGTGATGAGGTTGGCAAACTAGGTCCTGTATGTCACTGACTTGTTCTTGGCCTATGTCATCAATTTAAGACTTGTTACAAAGACTTAGAGGTGTGTTTAGAATATTATGTAGGCATCCCTAAAGTTTGGTAGTAATATGGGATGAATTGGTTTGAGTTTTCCTCATCATCTTCCCTAGTCTCATGGATGATGGGTCATTAGTGTGACTGAAAATCTATAGTCGCTGGGAGACATGCCTATGCATGTGACCAGTCAAATTCAGTCAGTGTTGTGCATGTGATCAAGTTTTTTCATGATAATTTCTTTGCATTACTCGTGTTGCTCAACTAATTTTTTTATTAGTTGGATAAAGTTGTCATTGATGTCAATAAGTGGGTACCCTAGGATATGTTTTGAAAGAAAAACCTAACCCTAATGTACATTTATGGAAGGGTGTTAATGGAAAACCCTAGAAGGTTGAAGAGTATGTATTCAAATTTATATAACATCCCCAAGTTTATGAAATATGTCAAAAAAATTTGCATAATAATGTCAATATATGGCTACGGAGAATGACCTAAGTATGGGGTATACATCATGAAGGCTATATGCAAAGGACCTGAAAGGTTGCTGAGATATGAGAAAAAAGAATGTTAATTGGACCAAAAATCATATATATATATATATATATATATATATATATATATATACCATTTATAACATACATTAGACATTAACCATATATATAATATATCATATATAACCAACATTATATATCAGATATGTAATATTCCCAATTTTTGCAGCTAATCGGAATATTACATTTTATTTTCATTTTGCCTTATTCATGAATAAAATATGAGAAGGAGGTTTATTAAACTCCTAAGTTGAGAATAAATACATGCCCAATGTGAAAGGAGATAAATTTGGGCTATTATATTAAATACCCCTAAGTGTGAAAAGGGGAAATTCAATTGAATGGGTCAACCTTGGCCCCACCTATAGCGCAGATTGGAGGGAAGCTTATCTATCAAGCACAACGTACTTCTAGAAGAGGATCTCATGTCTAAAAGAGGATAAATTGAAGAAGGTGGTTTAGGTTTTTGGCAAGCCCTCATGTTATAAAAAGAAGGAGAGGCAGCAAGCAAAGGTTGTTGAAGAATTTTGAGAAGTTGCTGCAGCAACTCAAGTCTCTTGGCTATTTAGCCTAAGGGAAGAGGATTTCCTGTTTAGGAATCCTCTCTCCTTCCATGTAGTAGCTCTTTGGAGGGAAGTGTGAAGCATCTCTCCACTGTCTGGCATTATGGCCAAGCTTCATCTCTATAGCAGCGTTGGTCCTGTTGAGGGTTTTGCAGCTGCTTGTGAGTTGCAGCAAGTGGGGAACTAGATTTGCAAGATCTAGTTGTTTAGAGGAGATTTCTCTCAGCGAGGGTGTCTTGTGACCACCCGAAAGATGATCTTACTCTCATTTCACTTTCAGATCTGTAATTTTTATCTGTTGTATCAGTTCATTCCAGCTATTGCGTAGTCTCTTCCATAAACTGCGTTATTTTCATGTACATGTTTCACTATTGTTTGTATCTCTTATTGTACTTTCTCTCTGGTGATTGAGGCTTGCCTCTCCCTTTGAGATTTGTAAAGTAGCTTTCTGATCTATTCATGTTAAGATCTGATATGTAATGTAATGAAAGCCATCTTCATAAATCTCTGAATTTTTCTATAGTTCAGTGTATTAAAAGCTAGAACTACACTTTGTTATGCAATATTTTGATAAAACCCCAAGGGGATCTTGTTAAGAAGGCTGAGTAGTTTCCAGATCTGGTATGGATATGATGTTTCAGTCATATATCAGTTTTAGATCTGAGTTTTAACCTACATTAGTTGAAGCTCCTCATATAAAACGCTGTCAATTCTTTCTGCAGCTTTTCTATGTGTTATTGCTATAATTTCTGAAGGATTCTTGCTCTTGCTTCATGTATATCTAATGCTTCTACAAGGAAAATTAATTATGGATCTGATTTCTTGCTGCCATGATTTAATATGTATTCTATGGCTGATTTCCAGTGACTCCTAGCAGAAACTACGCAATTCCTGAAGGAGGGTTTCTCTATTAACCCAGCTCTCTCCTTTAGCTGATTTTCAGCTAGTGTTGATTGTGGGAGATATTTTTAAGCCCTCTAAACCCATTTTTTTTGCTGAAACTCTGCATGGAGGCCCCACATAGCCTAAAATAAGGGAAAAAAACCATGTTATATGTTATTCTAGCACTGGCTTGCTTATACATCGTCCTCTTTGAGCCTATTTCATATTTTCCTGAGAGTGGAATTTCCCGCTTCTCCCTTGTTTTCTTTTTGCTTCTCTTTTGGATCCATTATTTAGATCTATAGATATAAGGTTCCTAAGGGCATAAAACTCTAAGAGGAGTGTATGATTTCCACACTTTTTGTGTTTCACCAATCTTCTATAGACAGAGTCTGGAACAGGCCAGGAAGCCTCTGGTTTTCACCCTCTCTTTAGAGGTGATATAACCAGTAATTCCCTACCAGTCTATATATAGTTTAGATCTATTGGTTTGATCCCATATTTATGTGATTCCATAGTGGAATATCTTAAGATATTCCCTACTGAGCCTATTTTTCCCCATTTGGAACATTACAGTGGTATCAGAGCATGATCTCTGGCACAGCCTGTGACATCAAGCTACCAGTGAATCAAAGAGAAGAAGTAGAGAATATTTTGATGGAGCAGATGATATTATTCTCATTATTTTTCAAATATAAGAAGGGCCTCTTCCAAGAGGTAAATCATAATAAAGAAAGGATAAGCACCGAGACTCCTAGAGGGTTTCGAGAAGAAGCAAGTTGCAGTAAGAGTTGCATGAGATTTCAAGAAGAAGAAGGAATCCCTAGCACTTCCTATCAGCAAAGAAGAAGATTGGAGAATTCTAGATCTCCTCATAGATCCACTATGCCCACTTTCTTTGAGGAAGGTGAGAGGTATAGCAATGAAGAAAAGAGATGCAAAGAAACTCCTAAAGGGTTTCAAGATGAAGAGGAAGAACCGTACACTTCCTGTTATCACAAGGCAGAGAGAATGATTCAAGAAGGGATCTCATTGCTTATTTTTCAAACATTGAAGAGTATTGAAGAAGATCTCAAGGAGTTTGTGGAGGAGAGGAAGAATATGAGCTACAAAGAATACATCTCCCAAGGAAACAAAGGAGAATGCCAATCTTGTCATTTTGGGCAAGAGATCTCCATTTTCATTACCTGCTGCTAAGGAGCTTGCATCCAGAGAAGAGGCACTTGCATCTTTGAAAGGTAGTCTTGAGTTCTTATCATATGGGGTCCCATGCATGAATCAGAAGATGCATGAGGAGGAGAAGAAATATTCCAGTGCTGGTCTATTCGAAGAAAGGAGGCCATCATTCTTACCAGCAGTTGGAGGCATCATTGATCCGGATGGAGGAACTCTTGTGTTCTGTCAAGAGGTTCCTACATGTCAGTTGATCCAAGGTATGCATGAGATTTTAGCACATATTATTTCAATATCCATGCATAGCCAAGGGTTAGATCAAAGTGATGATTTGAAGCAAAGGTATATCATAGCACCGTCATTTAGTGGTTGTGACAAAGAGGCTTCATCATTCTTGGAGCACATTGGAGGTACTATAGATCCAAAGCTTCACTGGTTTTGGAAGATCATACATGAGAGGAAGGTCTCACTAAGAGATCTCAACAAAGATGCATTTCATTATTCCATGAGATGCAAAGTTCTTCAGTGGGTTCAAGGAGATGGTATTTTGCAAATGGAGAATGCCATGATTTTGCAGCACATCACTCAACTTCCATATTTGAGTGAGTGGATGAGGATGGTGAGAAAGGGGTCACATGATCACTTGCAGACATATATGGACCAACAAGCTTGGTTATGCTGGTTGGCCTTGGGAGACTCCTTTCACTCTCTCAAGGCACCTATTTTTCTGATCTATGCCTTGAAGAATAGTCATCAAAATGAATCAGGAGGCATGGAAATTCTAGTCGCCTTGGTTTGGGCATGATCTCTACCCAAAATATTCCCATTCTCTTATCTCATGCTTGGTACATCATTAGTAGATTATATGAAGAGGAAGCATGGATGATGTGGTTGTTAGAAGGAGATTTTTACATCACAAAGTTAAATCTTATGTCCATATATTCACCTATGCTTGAAGTATGTCTCATATGTCCACATGCATTTCTGTTGGAGGTATATTTCATGCATGAACTTTGGCTTGGGAGGAGGAATGACTCCCACATGATGTTGCATGAGGAGCTTGTGTGTACTATGTTGATGAGGAATTTTACATTTTCATCATTGTGTTGTTGCTCCAAAATCCACATGTTGATGAGGCAAGAAGGCTGCAAAGTCCTTGTTGCTATGGCTACTTTTGGGTGAGTATGGTTGCTACCCAATAGCCCATTATTTTCTGAATCATGCCTTGGATTTCAATGTTATGTTGCAGCAAGAGAAGGCATGTACAATTTTGTTTCACTTGAGAAGGTATGGCCACCACATGAAATATCCTATGTCTATGTGTTTTGCATGGTGATAAATTTGGCATGATCATCTCAAGATGTGCATTGATGATGGTGTTTTGTGTTGGGTTGATGTGACATATCATATGTCCATTAGCATGGTTTAATTTCATAATGCACATAAGAAGGAAAGAGGGAAGCAAGATCCCTTGTTGCTTTGGTGCTTTTGAATGAGTATGGTGACCACCCCATGGCTCATAAATTTTCTGGTTCATGCCTTATGTATCAAGATCAATTACAACAAAGAAAGGCATGCACATCATATTTTTGGAAGCATGGCTTGTCCATCTTACATGGAGGAGATGGAGGATGGTAGAAAAGGGCATTTCTTTGGTGTTTTATTTTGGGAGAGTATGGTTTGACATCTTTTGTTTACCCATATTACTCCTTTCCTTCTTCTTTGCATAATGCTGCAATGATGGAGTTTGGATCCTACAAGGCCAACCGAGCTAAGAATGGAGGTATAGAAATGCTTATTCAATTTCACAAACATGGGATGGAGGAATGTTCTACATGATGAAGCTTTTCCTTTATGGGAGGAGCTACCTTAATTTATGTCTCACATGTGTTTGTGATGGTGTTGGACATCATGTATTTGTCATCTTGTGCTTCATGGTAAGAGGAGGACATCTAACCTCACAGTTGGAGGTCATCTCATGAATTGGTAGAAGACAAATTTGGAACCAAACATACATAATCTATTGCAGAAAATGGAGGGAGCCTTCCTTATGTGGATGCCATTTGGAGGGGAGTAGATGATTTGCATCTACAATCAGAGTTGCTTGAGGGCAAGCAACATTTTTCCGGGGGAGACTGTAATATTCCTAATTTTTGCAGCTAATGGGAATATTGAATTTTATTTTCATTTTTCCTTATTCATGAATAAAATATGAGAAGGAGGTTTATTAAACTCCTAAGTTGAGAATAAATACATGCCCAATGTGAAACAGGATAAATCTGGGTTATTATATTAAACACCCCTAAGTGTGAAAAGGGGAAATTCAATTGAATGGGTCAACCTTGGCCCCACCTACAACGCAGATTGGAGGGAAGCTTATCCATCAAGCACAACGTACTTCTAGAAGAGGATCTCATGTATAAAAGAATATAAGTTGAAGAAGGTGGTTTAGGGTTTTGGAAAGCCCTCATGTTATAAAAATAAGGAGAGGCAGAAAGCAAAGGTTGTTGAAGAATTTTAGAAGTTGCTGCAGCAACTCAAGTCTCTTGGTTGTTTAGCATAAGGGAAGAGGATTTCCTGTTTAGGAATCCTCTATCCTTCCATGGAGTAGCTCTTTGGAGGGGAGTGTGATGCATCTCTCCACTATCCGGAATTATGGCCAAGCTTCATCTCTATAGCAGCACTGGTCCTGTTGAGGGTTTTGCAGCTGCTTGTGAGTTGCAGCAAGTGGGGAACTAGATCTGCAAGATCTAGTTGTTTAGAGGAGATTTCTCTCAGGGAGGGTGTCTTGTGACCACCCGGAAGATGGTATTACTCTCATTTCACTTTTAGATCTGTAATTATTATATGTTGTATCAGGTCATTCCATCTACTGTGCAGTCTCTTCCATAAACTACGTTATTTTCATGTACATGTTTCACTACTGTTTGTATCTCTTATTGTACTTGCTCTCTGGTAATTGGGGCTTGCCTCTCCCTTTGAGATTTGTAAAGTAGCTTTCTGATATATTCATGTTCATATCTGATATGTAATGTAATGAAATCCATCTTCAGAAATATCTGAAGTTTTCTACAGTTCAGTGTATTAAAAGCTAGATCTACACTCTGTTATGCAATATTTTGATAAAACCCCAAGGAGATCTTGTTAATAAGGCTGAGTAGTTTCCATATCTAGTATGGATCTGATATTTCAGTCATATATAAGTTTTATATCTGAGTTTTAACCTACAGTAGCTGAAGCTCCTCATATAAAATGTTGTCAAGTCTTTCTGCAGCTTTTCTATGTGTTATTGCTATAATTTTTGAAGGATCCTTGCTCTTGCTTCATGTATATCTAATGCTTCTACAAGGAAAATTAATTATGGATCTGATTTATTTCTGCCATACTATAATATGTGTTCTATGGCTGATTTCCAGTGACTCCCAACAGAAAATGCACAATTCCTGAAGGAGGGTTTCTCTATTAACCCAGCTCTCTCCTTTAGCTGATTTTCAGCTAGTGTTGATTGTGGGAGATATTTTTAAGCCCTATAAACCCATTGTTTTTTGCTGAAACTCTGCATGGAGGTCCCAAATAGCCTAAAATAATGGAACCCATCCCTTTTTTTCATTATTCTAGCACTGGATTGCTTATACAACGTCCTCTTTGAGCTTATTGCATATTTTTCTGAGAGTGGAATTTCCCTCTTCTCCCTTGTTTGGTTTTTGCTTCTCTTTTGGATCCATTATTTAGATTTGTAGATATAAGGTTACTAAGGGCAGTAAAATATTAGAGGAGTGTGTCATTCCCACACTTTTTTTGTTTCACCAATCTTCTATAGACAGAGCCTGGAATGGGCTAGGAAGCCTCTGGTTTTCACCCTCTCTTTAGAGGTGATATAACCAGTAAATTCCCTACCAGTCTATCTCTGTTTTAGATCTATTGGTGTGATCCCATATTTCTATGATTCCATAGTGGAATATCTTAATATATTCCCTACCGAGCCTATTTTTCCCCATTTGGAACATTACAAAATATAACCATCACTATGGTCCCACATATCAATGTTCACATATCTCAACATATGAATTTTGTTGTAGCCTCTATGGTTCCCACAAAACCCATGTCAATGCTCATCCACTTTTGATTTACTCTAGATCAATGAACAAGAGAGGGTACACATTTTTAACTGTCTGATCACGCTCAATCACTCACTGATCATGATCTATCTACAAGTCACTTTAAGTTAGTTTATTTTCCTTATGTTGGCCATCCATCTCTAATCGACGTGTATGTTCGAAGATATATATATATAACTTGGGCATTCATATGTGGATGAATCACATCAAGAATTAGATCATTTGGCAAAGAAGAAATGAGTTCACTATTGGGGCCTTCGATTTTGGAATAAGGAGAAATTTTGAGACAACTAGAGGGGAAGCGGGTGGCAAGACACTCATCGTGGAGTCGTGAAAGTAACAAGGAGTAATATAAAGTAGGATTTTGAGTTATTGTTAGTATTAGAATGTGTGGAATTTTAAAAAATTTCTCTGATAATTGTGTATCTCTTACTCTTTTCGACTTCATAGCATAGTTAGAACTTGCGAAATGAGCCCTATGTTGTGATGAATATGTATTAATAAGTAATGGTTGATGATGCTTATGATTTCCTCATTTCAACTTTTTAATCTTAGTAAGGCCGTGGCATGTCTTGGGTGAGACTCCTTACTTAGTCTTGGGTAATGTGAAAATGTCGGTGTTGTCCTAGACTACAATAGGGCCTTGTTAGCCCTTGTGCCTGAAACTGGGTCTTCACCCAGTTATTATTTTCAGCCAAAAAATGGTTCTTTTTTTGGGACCTAAAAATTAAAATAAAGTTAGAATATGGTCTCAAGGATCTATGAGAGAGAACTACGAAGCTGGTGAGATAACCATGTAGATCGGTTCATCTCACAACAAGCACAACTCTGAAAATAAAATGAAAATAAGTTGAAGGAAAAGATCCTATATTCAGATTCAATAAGTGATCAGTATGATATATTTTGGGATAAATTCCCTGAAGAGCTTTACAATTGGTTGTGAAGGTTGTAGATCAAGGGAAAAAGTGGTGAGCGAAATAGATCTTGTCGCACGTGGGCGCAATCAGATCTAGTCGAATTACATCGTTTAGACATATATATGATATGAGCGGTGAATTTCTAGGTACAATACATGCTAGAAGGATCTATTGTTTAATTTTCTACGGAAATCCACTAGTCATTTTGAAAATTTGAAGACATTTTCAGATCATGGTTGCAAGGAAATATATTGAAGGAGATCTCGTTGTGGATTAAAGTCATTATGGAGGAAGAAGGTTTGTTGATCTTTCCAGTCCTAAGCATGGAAGCTTAAACACCCATTACATGGGGAAGGAACTAAAGGAGGGATGGTACGGGGAAGGGAGATATGAGGAGATTGAAAATATGGACGTAGATAACTCCAATAAATCTAGATATATAAGGGCACATCGGAGAGCACAAATAGCGGAAAGGTGGCGATAAAGGGAAATGGGGGAGATCAATGGGAAAAAGGAAGATGTACACCAAGTAGGAGAGGTGTTGCAGAGTTCGATAGAAGAATAAGTGACAGTGGGACCGGCAATAAAAGAAGGGTATGACAGGAGAGTTAAGAGTCAAGAAGATAGAAGGAGCCCATACCGATTCGCGAAAGAGGAGGTGTCATACATAATGAAAGGTACAAGCTCAAAATATGACTCAGGTGGTGAAATGCACGTCGTGATGGGAAGATTATTTTTGTAAAAAGAAGCATCCAAGACACCAAGCAGTACAATCTCCCCATGCCCAGGTAGCACCATTCCTAACCTTCCCCTGCTACTTTACAAAACCCTAATCATTTTTTTTCAAATCTCATTAAATTCATTAGATTTCATAATGTTCAGACTACATTTCAAGCTAGTACTAGTATCAGTGTTAATACTAGAAATATACGGCAAGGATCATCATAACCCGAATCAAGAGGATTTGTACTTCTTCTACAAGAAGTGTTAGAGATGTCAGGGTCATTCACGTGGTATCCATAATTCTTAGGGAAAGGGAATGATGATTTGGAGCAACATTGGTACTTGTGTGAGGCTATATGGAGGGCCTGCCAAATACCAAATGCTGCCAAATTGATTAAATTCCAAACCATGTTTAGGGAGAGATCCTTGAGGTGGTTTATTAAATGGTTGGAGATACATCAAGATCCAACATTGGATGACATGAAAAGAGAATTTTTAAAAGAATTAAAACTCCCTCAAACGAACCAACAAGGATTATCTAAACTATGGGAGATTAAGAAATGAGAAGGGGAAACAACTTGGGAGTTGATTAGGAGATTCAAAGATGCAATCGAAAAGTTGAGCTACCCAATACAACCAAAACATCAACAAGATTGGTTCATCAAAGAAATTATTCCTATTACAAGAACACCTTCAACTTAGTAGAAGATCGATATGTTGCAAGATGCTTTAGAGCAAGAAATGAGAATTGAAGCGATGCTGGGATCCTCACACGAATTCAGAGGAGGAGCAACAACAAAAGATACTTATGTATTAGGTTTTCAACATAAAATTGCAAGCCTAAAGGAGAAATTGAAATATATGCATCTTGTACGACCAGTAAGACAAAATGTATGGTGTATGCACTACTTGGTAGAAGGACACCTAGTCACAGAGTGTCCAAGTTTGTGTGGGTTGGGGAATATATCGAGACCGAGGGGGGGGGGGGGAATCAGGTGCTCCATCGACTGTGGGAGTTGCGTAGGAAGGGATTCAAGGTATATACCAAGGCAAAACATAGTTCCATGGATTCTCCAATCAACAAATCCCATCACCCACTAATTACTGAAATATTGGTTAGGCGTTTGGACACCTCCCATGGCTCTGCCCAATTTTACATAAATACTCGAATGTTCCCAACAACACATACTGTGAGTTTTGTTCCTTGCCAACTCACCATACATACCAATGTAGATCATTGGATGCATTAGCTGACAGGATGGACATGAAAAATTACAGGTTCAATGAAGCTCCTCGGGGATGAGGAGGGCCAATAATAAGGGGGGGCAGGACTGGAGGAAGGGGGCCAATGCGATGTTACAATTTTGACCAGGAGGGGCATGTTGCAAGGGAATATCCTTTACCTAGAAGGTCTTGGTGTTCTCAGTGCAGAGTGAACATGTATGCAACATATGATTGTCTAGAATTAATCAAAATATGGGAGGAATGAACTAGAAAAAGGGGGGCCAATTTGATCAATGCAGATCCAAGAATACCAAAAATTGAACCCCTTTCCAGTGTAGCTATAGTGACATGCAGAGGAAATAAAACAAGAGATGATGCAAGAGAAACAAAGCAACCTAATATTATAATACAAACCTTGCCAAAGTGCTCCTATAATATATAACAACATAAACAATATTATAAAGAAGAAATGGAAACATTCACAAAGTTGAATTAAAACAATGAACCACAGACATTACAACCTATGGTGGGAAAGGAAAAAGTCCTATATTTGGCACAACCTATAGAAGAGTGGTTCATATTATTTTTTAACATTTTTAATGATGAGCATATGCTCAAACAATTGCGGAAAAATTTCAAATTAGTTATTAAGGAAGGGATAGGTCACGACACCACAATATTTTCTAATCTTCCAGAGAGGCACTCAAGAAGAGTCCAAACAAACAATATAAGGATAGGGAAGGAGGGAAGGAGTTAAATAGTGAGGCACAAATTGTAGGGTTTTAGATAAGAGATAGCATATTGGATCTGGGTTCAGATGTTAACATGCTTCCGAGGAAAATCTGGGAAGCACTGGGGAAACCCAAGCTGGCATTTTCTCCGATATAGTTGCGCATGGTGAGCTAGTATTGCATCATACCCATTGGGATATTAGAAGATGTGGAAGTTGATATTGCAGGGGTTAAGATCTACATAGATTTTTAAGTCATAGACATAATGGGTGATAAGTACCCTTATCCTAAAATTCCTGGGATAGACTGGAAATTTGAAAACTATGTAGTGATTGAATTAAAGAAAGAACGTAATATTTTAGAGGTTTAGGGGGTTAGAGTCCTTCAGCCCCCGGACCCCTACCAAGTTCCAAGATTCACATAACTAGATAATAACAGATAGGATCTTGCATTACTGAATCAACTATACCATATCAACCCGACGACCGAAGGTTCAATCAGCTGGCGTAATGTTTAGAGTTCAGACATTGGATTAGAGGTTGCTTGGGACAATTGGCAACAAGGAGGATACAAAATCAGCACTCGACGATGTGCCAAAATCCAAGAGGTTAATTGGATCAGAACAAAGGTAAGAGGATATCGTACATTTACTAATATGGAAACAATTAATAGTTTCATTTATAAAGTCGATGAAATTGTTCTTGAAGTGCACAAAGTACCCTTAATGAATGAAATTTTACAAGAAACACCGGTCTGGTGGTGGGAAACCCATCGCAAAAACCTTAAGAGGTGGGATGAAATATCAAGTGCATTAAGGGTCAAATTCAGATCATCCAGGGTTACACAACCAAATGTAAATTATAGAGGTACTTTAGACCTCCAATTGCATATAAAATATTGTGAAGAATGATGGTAGCTTGAATAATTTCCAAGGGAATGGTGGGTACATGACTTTATACATTCCGTGGAAACATTTTTGCAAGCCTAGTACATAATGGAAGAAAATAAGAGACATATAGCAGATTGGTATTATCTAGAAAGCATATTTGTGAGAAGTTTTATTTTAAAGATACTAATCAAAGGTTGAATGTTGGAACAGGGTTTCCGGCAAGCTGCGAAATTGGTTTGATTTTGCATATTTTTTATTGTATTTAGTCTAGCGCAGGGGTTTTGGGGTGGGTCAAAGCCCCGAAATCATTGTAATAGGGTAGAGGGTAAACCTGGGGTCCGAAAACCATGGTTTGCGAAACATAGGAAAGGTTAGGAAAGATTGTTATAAATAGAAGAACATTTTGAATTGTAAGGTAGAAAAATAAGGAGATATTGATGTGAATTGTGGTTTAGTATATCTGTTTGGGTTTTTGGGGAAAGGGCTCCTGCTGGCTATGTGCACGGAGATCCAGAGTATTACTGTGTGCGGACCCTGCTGCTGTGTGCGCGGGCTAGGACGGGTATTGTAAGAGGGAATTGATGAATTGATGAATAAGAAAGGTTGTTTGAGAATTGAATCTATGTGTATTGTTTATGCGAATTGTTGTATTTTGTATTCAGCTTCAAATGTTCTGTGTAAGTGTGTTTACTGCATCTGGATCTATTTTGTTATTTTTTATGCAATACTGTGCTACTGTCATAAAAGTATATAATTATTAAACAGTATAGTATAGTTGACCTTGTGCATGTGGATGCAAAAAGAGACCTATAGATCCTACTTCGAAAGAGGCGATCTGGGCATCAGAGGGCTAGAAATAGCTCTGCTTGCCTTACCTACCCTTTCTCAGGGTGTGAAAACCTGGTTCCAACACCCACCCATACTACTTCGGGTCAAACTTTGACCTGCGCAAGCGAGTCACTGCCGAAAGGGCCAGTAAACTTGAACTCCGAACCTGGGTCAGGACCCCTCGAAGTAAAAAATGGTTCTATTTCCGAGACTGGGGGCATGTTGAGAAGGGGATCGGGTAATGCCAAGAGAAGTATTGAAGGCCTGACAAGAGAGAAGAGCAGGTACGATTGAATGATTTCCAATCTGGATGAAAGTACAATGTAGAGTAGTAAGTACTATTGAACCAATCAGGAAGGGGATAGACCTATCTATAGCCCGCTGAAAGGAGCAACTGCGTAGAGCCTGCCAGCTACACCACCTTCAAAACCGCGTAAGGGTAAAACCTCGCCCAAATTCCCACCAGAAGAAGATATGGCAGCACACTTGAAATTACCTACCTTTAAAGGTGCAGGAGATGAGGACATGGACTGATTTTGGTTTGTTGCAGACTTGGTATGGACTGCGCAAGGTGTGGTAGGTGATACTATGAAAAGAGTGCAACTATCCCTGGCCTTCGAAGAGAGAGAGTTGGACTCATATATGCAGTACATATATCAAAATGGGAGCGCATCCATTCAAGATATTAAGGACGCCCTAAAACAACAGTTCTAGAAACCTAAGTCTTACTCTCAGATCGTAGTAGACATAAAATATTTCAAGCAAGGAACAATTGAGTCTGTATGGGAAGCTAATTAGAGACTAAAGAGAGCAATCATAGAGGGAGGATTTAAGTATGATGACAAACAGCATACGGAATGGTTCGTCGCTATGCTGCTACCTCACTTGCGTGTACCTATGGGCCACCAAACCTTTGAATCACAGGAAAAATATTTGGAAGCCGCCATGAAACTAGAAGCCGTGCTTAGAGAAGACACTTCGATAGGAGTACATCAAATTCAGGAGCAGCTCGGAGATATGCACATGGAGATTCAGAACCTACGGAAGGAATAGGGAAAAGGAGCTAGTGCAGACCTATGGTGCATATGATGTTGGGCATTTGGACATACGAAGGATCAGTGCCCACTACTGGAAGATTACATGTAGGCAGGAGGCCATAGTCCATTATATCTAGGTTCAAGCGGATCTGCGTTGTGGTGTGATGACTGTCAGGTAGCAGGACTGCATGATACAAACCATTTCCCCCAGATAGGTGCGGGTGAACTAAAGAAACAATGGTGTAGATTATGCCGGTCAGTAGGACATGATGAGCAGAACTGTTGAACTTACGAGCTGGTGATAGATCGAGGAAACTTGTATAGGGTACAATCAGACTCTGCGTCGCCTAGATCTCCTGCGAGCTTTTGTGGCTCTCCAGCAAGGGGTAGGGGAGGTCAGGGGGGAAGCACAGGACGAGGACGTGGGCAGTAATATGTTACAACTATGGGGAAGCAAGACACTTTGCAAGGGACTGCCCAAATCCTACAAGGAAATCCTGCAAATATTGTTGGCAGTTGGGCCATGAGATTGAAGACTGTCCAATCTTGATAACAAAAATGCAATAAAAACAACCAACATCAATGCAGAATGTACAAAGAATTAAGGATGAACTACGGAACATAAATCCAAGTACGAATGTTGCAACACACAGTGGGATGGCCACCAGGGAGCCTACGAAGGAGGTTGCAAGGTATTTTCCAACCCAACAGGTGCCTGTCAACCAAGAAGGGTTGGACCGCAAACCAGGACAAGAAAAAATTTATGCAGTCCACTAGGACATTATTGAAATAAGAGAGTCTACTAGGCAGACGCCCGCGCACCTCAAAATGGGTGATGAGATGAAACAATTCTTGCAGGTGTGTATAAAGCTATTACGCCACCTGCGGACTGAAGAAAACCGTCAGGTAGTGATAGGTAGCTGCGTGGGGCAGTACCACCTATCTCCAGAATTTTGAGATGTGCACAAGTTAGGAAAATATAGGAAACACATCGGTAGGGAGATGAGATTGATTTCCCAAATCGGTAACTATGAGATGGATCAGGTTATCTTAGACTTGGGATCAGATGCAAATTTGTTACCTAAGAAAATTTGGAAGTAAATGAGAGAACCTAAATTGGAATGGTCCACCATCTAGCTACGCATAACGAATCAAAAAAATATCATCCCTCTAGGAAGGCTGCCAAAAATAATGGTAGATATCATAGGAGTAAAGGTCCAAGCTGAATTTGAGGTAATATAAATCCTGGAAGATGCAGATCCCTACCCTGCACTCCTAGGACTGGACTGGGCCATAGATATGGGGGGTGTTATCAGTCTCAAAAAGCACAGAATGGCATTTGAAAATAATGGCACACGAGTAATAATAACGTTGGATCCCGTGAAAGGAACACAGTATACAGAGCTAGCGCAGGATGCAGAGGAAGTAGATCACATCTACAAGATCACTACGCAGGACGAAGATTGGATTAACCCCATGGTGGAAGGAGTACTCTGCTAGGAGGCAGATAGTGAATACTTCTCTAACTCTAATGAGGATATGGAGAATTGGCAAAACCAGTTGCATGATGTCTCAGCACTACAATGTCTTCAAGTCACGAGGGACCTCTGCAACATTTCTTCAGAGGTAAGAGATCTACCCCATTGTGATGTGTCCGGTAGCATCCAAGAATTCCTAAGAACACTGGAAGCTACGGTTCCAAGGGAACGAAGGTATGGGCCCTTAATCTAGCTATGCGCGGAACACCCACGCGATGGTGGGACACCCACAAGGAAGCATTCCAGGACCGGGAGACATGTCGGGATATGATGACCCTACGGTTCGCACCTCCGGCTAATGTATGCACCAAGATGTTCCTCGAACCTAGAGACCCCCGCGCGCATCTACTCACCCGGATGGACAAATGGTCGAACTAGACTATAGATGAGTGGGTTCATCTATTTATTCATGCCTTAGGGCCTATCCCCGTCGCATGGTATTTAGATACGAAGCTACATCGGCGCACCCGCCATTGGGAAATACTAAAAAAATGACTTTATAGGAACGTTCGGGCTAATTGGGGGAATGGAGGCACTCGACGAAGCTCTGCAGGACATCGATGATTTTGTATTTAATGACTCATGCCATCATGTTGCACCAGAAGTCCTGACATGGGAAGCACAAATGCAAGACATAGTTGACTACTGAAGCTTGGCGATAGAAGAAGAGGAAGATAATCCTCGGAACGTCTCTGTCCTAGAATCCTAGGGAGAATGCACCTTTATTGGACCCCCACTATAGAATATTGATGTAACTCAACCTCTCAAGCTACGCGAAATTAATATCTGGACGGAAGAACATCCTAAGTTGGCCAAAATTGGGGACTATTAGGATGAAGGAACCATAGGCAAAATTGCAGAACTACTTACGGAATATCAAGACTTATTCCCGACAAAGTTTTCCAAGCTCAAAGGAATCATGGGGGACCTAGGTGTTATGCACATCACTCTGAAACTAGAGGCACACCTCGTAAAGCAGCGACCTTACTGACTGAACCCTAAATATAAGCAAAAGGTTAAAGAATAACTAGACAAAATGCTGGCTGCAGGTATCATTGAACCGGTTGAACAATCGGATTGGGTAAGTCCGATGGTCATCCAGGAGAAGAAAACATAAGGGGAGATACAAATCTGCGTAGACCTACGCAAGTTAAATGATGCCTGTGTACATGACTCCTTCCCTACGCCTTTCTCAGACGAAATCCTTGATAGCGTGGGCGGACAGGAAGCCTATTCCTTCACCGATGGGTTCTCAGGGTACCACCAGATCTGAATCGCACCTGGAGATTGCAGTAAGACTATATTCGCAACAGAATAGGGGTCCTTTTAGTATACAATCATGCCCTTTGGTCTCAAGAATGTACCCACTATCTTCTCAAGTGTAGTAGTTTCTGTATTCAAGGAGTTCATCCATAAGTTCCTGGAATTTTATTTCGATTTCTGGACAGTATTCGGCTTGGTAAAGGAGCATGTCTCCAACCTGCGCTTAATGTTGGATGCCTGCCGAAAGTACTATATTTCCTTAAATATCAAGAAGTGTATCTTCTGCGTGCCTTTTGGAATTTTTATCGGGCACATAGTATGCCGACAAGGGCTGATGGTTGATCCTGCGAAGGTAGCCATAATTATAAACCTTGCAGTCCCAACAATGGAGAAACAGTTGCGCTCGATTCTCAGACACACAGGCTATTACAGAAAATTCATTCAGGGGTACACACTGATCACAGCACCCATGGAAAAGCTTCTTAAAAATTATTTTTCCTTTTTTTGGAATGACGAATTTCAGAAGTGTTTTGAGCTACTCAAAGAGAAGATGGTCTCTGCACCCATACTAATATTTCCTGATTGGTCAAAGGAATTTCATGTACATGTGGATGCATCAGGCATCGCCTTGGGTGCTTTCCTAACTCAACCTGGGGAGGGAGATATTGATCACCCAGTTGCCTTTGCTAGTCAAAAGCTCTCGGGCACAGAGCGCAACTACTCTACCACCGAATGAGAGGGGCTGGCTATGGTATGCGCATTACAGAAATATCGACACTATTTGTTGGGTAGACACTTTAAGATGTTTACTGATCATTCGACTTTAAAATACCTTGTGAAAAAGCCTGTGTTGGGGGGGAATATTTGCCGATGGTTGTTGCTATTTCAGGAATATGATTTTGAAATCATCGTCAAGCCCGGAACGCTGAATGCGGGTCCAGATCATCTGTCCCACATTGAGATGGGTGAAGAACCCATTAACTTGGAGGAAGGATTACCATATGCACAGTTGTTCGCCATTAAGGTTGTTGACACACACTTCGCTAATATCATTCAGTTCCTAACTACAGGCGTAGCCCCCACATAATATTCTATGCAGCAGAAGAAGGAGTTGGTTACTTGGGCGGTGGACTTTACTATCATCGCCGCTAGTTATACAAACTAGGCGCTGATGAAGTACTTTGCAGATATGTCTTGGAACATGAACAACGTGCCGTTTTGGCGGAGGCGCATGAAGGCATCGTAGGAGGCCACTATGCAGGAAAATCAACGGCACAAAAGATCTTGAGAGCTGGGTTATGGTGGCCTATCCTACATCATGATTCTCATGCCTATTGTAAATCGTGCGATACATACCAGCAGATAGGACGACCCTCACACAGAGATGAAATGCCATTGCAACCAAAAATAGCTTTGCAGGCCTTTTACAAATGGGCCATTGATTTTGTAGGACCAATCAATCCTCCATGCAAGAAGACAGGTGCACACAACATTATTACTGCCACTGACTATGTCACTCGATGGGCTGAAGCGCAAGAAATGAAGGATTGTATTGCAGATACTGTTGCACACTTCATCTTTGAGCAAATTATGACCAGGTTTGGCTGCCCAAAGATCCTAATGAGTGATAGAGGCACGCAATTTGTTAATGAAATGATACAAGCCCTGAATGAGGAATTACGGATCCATCATGCGAAAAGTACACCATACCATCCATAGGCAAACGGGGTGGTTGAGGCTTTCAAAAAAATCTTAGAGAAAGCATTGACCAAGGTCTGTAATGCTAATCATAGTGATTGGGATGTACGCATCGCCTCTGTTCTATGGGCTTACCGAATTACCTGCAAGAAGCTAATAGGAAGGACCCCCTTTCGGATGGTCTATGGCAAGGAGGCCAATACATTGTTCCTAGCCTATGCATCGCAACATTTACAAATATGGCATAACCTGATATAATGGAGGAACACCTTGTGCAACTTTTGGCATTAGAGGAAGATTGGTTCATTGCTAACTTTCATCATCAGGTTCAGAAGGCTCGCGATAAAGCTTGGCATGATTGACATATTCACCAAAACATGTTCGTAGAAGGTGACATAGTCCTCTTATACGATAGCCAATTTGCGAAACACCCAGGGAAATTCTGACAGCACTGGCTTGGTCCCTACACCATTAAGGAAATCACGAATGGTGGATCAGTCCGGTTAGCTACCATGGGCGGTGACGTGCTACCAAGATATATCAATGGTAATCGAATCAAGCCATATAGGGCTAAATGACTATATGGCCGGAATAATTGGCTCAAGCAGAACTGGCCCACTAGGGATAGGATGTTGACGCACACATGGGATAGGCACAATGGTCATCAAGTAGTTCCAAGGGAAATTGGCAGACTCACAACCACAATGACTCGGGACGAGTCACAAGATTGTGTTGGGGGACTGTTGAAACAAAGTTTCTGGCAAGCTGCGAAATTGGTCCGATTTTACATATTTTTTATTATATTTAGTCTAGCACAGGGGTTTTGGGGTGGGTTAAAGCCCCAAAAGCATTGTAATAGGGTAGAGGGTAAATCTAGTGTCCAAAAACCATGGTTTGTGGACCATAGCAAAGGTTAGAAAAAATTGTTATAAATAGAGGAACATTTTGAATTGTAAGGTAGAAAAATAAGGATACATTGATGTGAATTGTGGTTTAGTAGATCTGTTTGGGTTTTCTAGGGAAAGGACTCCTATTGGCTGTGTGCGCGGAGATCCAGAGTCCTACTGTGTGCAGACCCTGCTACTGTGTGCATGGGCTGGGACGGGTATTGTAAGAGGGAATTGATGAATTGATGAATAAGAAAGGTTGTTTGAGAACTGAATCTATGTGTATGGTTTATGAGAATTTTTGTATTCTATATTCAGCTACGAAAATTCTGTGTAAGTGTGTTTACTGCATCTAGATCTGTTCTATTCTGTTTTATGCAATGTAACTGTGCTAGTGTCATAAAAGTATGTAATTATTAAACACTATAGTATAGTTGACCTTGCGCACGTGGATGCGAAAAGAGACCTATATATATTTCTTCGAAAGAGGCGATCTGGGCATCACAGGGCCAGACACAGCTATGCTTGCCTTACCTACCCTTTATTAGGGTGCGGAAACCTGGTTCCAGCACCCACCCATACTACTTCGGGTGAGACTTTGACCTGCGCAAGCGGGTCACTGCCGAAAGGGCCAATATTATAGGGGTTTGTTGGAAAACCTTGAACTTCGAACCTGGGTCAGGACCCCTCGAGCCAATATTGAATGATGCATTGCAAGTGGTAAAGAGGATTTTGTTCTCAACATCTTAGCTGAAGGAGGGAGTAATAGACCAAGCAACACTAAAACATATTTACGAGACCAATTACCATGAAGCAATAGCTTGCAGAAGGGTGGATCAGGAATCATATGAGGATGACTTAGAGGACCTAATGTATCTATATTTTAAGGAGAAATAAGGGGAATGAGGAATCTGAGATGGGTCAATTATATAAGGATTGCATCTTCTACTTTTGCAAGTGAAAAATAACAACATAAGCCGCCAGGAAAAGAAGAAGCTAGCATCCATTGGGGACTACTGAGATGAAAAAATAACAAAGGATATCTTTGATTTGTAAATGAAGTATGAGGATCTATTTTCATCATCATTTGCAGAGTTGAAAGGAATAAAAGGAGATCTAGGAGAGATGAGAATTATTCTCAAACTGGATGCAAGACCAATAAAACACCGACCCTATAGACTGAATCTACAAGTAAAGGAGAAAGGAAAGAAGGAAATAGACAAGATTCTAGAGGCCGGATTCATATTTCTAGTTGAGGAGGCTGAGTGGGTTATCCAAATAGTCATCCAAGATAAGAAAGATGCATCAGAGATAAGAGTGTGTGTCAATTATCGCAGCCTGAAAAATGCATGTGTACATGATCCATTCCCTACACCCTTCAGTGAAAATCATATTAGATAATGTATTTGGGAATGAAACCTACTCCTTCGCAGAGGAATTCTCAAGCTAGCACCAAGTCATAATAGTAGAGGAGGATAAGAAGAAGATGACCTTCACTACAGAGTGGGGTTCGTATGCCTACCATGTGATGCCCTTTGGCTTGAAGAATGCACCAGGGGTTTTCTCTCGAATTTTAATTGCAACATTCTGAGAATAAATTCACATATTTTTAGAAGTATACATGGATGGCTAGACAATATATAGCTTATTGAATAAGCACTCTAGTCTACTTCGAATAATGTTCGATCAATGTAGGAAGCTACAAATATCGTTGAATATCAAAAAGTGCATCTTTGTTTTTCCGTTTGGAACTTTGTTGGGCCACATCTTGTGTAAATATGGAATGTGCGTGGACCCCACAAAGGTTGCGGAAACCATCAATATGGATCCACCAGGGAATTTTAATTAGTTGAGGTCATCTGCAACTACGCCCTCATCACAAATCCAATGGAAAGGTTACTGAAGAAGATAGAACAATTTATATGGACTGAGGAGTGTAATGAGGCATTGAATATACAAAAGGAGAAATTGGAAAGTGTGTCCATTTTGGTCTATCGAGATTGGAACAAGAATTTTAACGTACATATCGATGCCTCAAGTATTACATTGGGAGAAGTGTTGGCTCAACCAGGTGAGGGGAAATTTGACAATCCAATCTACTTTTCCAGTAAAAAACTATCAACAACAAAAAAAATTACACAACGAAAGAAAGGGAGGCACTTGCGAAGGTACACTTGCTACAAAAGTTCCACAATTACCTATTGGGAGGATGTTTCAAGTTTTTTATGGACCACTCAAAATTAAAATATTTGGTAAATAAACATGTATTGGAGGGTAGAATAAATTTATTTTTGCTACTGTTCTAGTAATTCATGTTCAAGTAATTGTCAAGCTAGGCTGATTAAATGTCAGACTTGATCAATTATCTTGGCTGGAGTTAGGATAAAGAAAAGGGTCTCTTGATGATAAAATACCGGATGTAGACTTATTTAGGGTAGAAGTCATTCCAGACTACTTGGAGGATTTCACAACTTTCCTAGCCATAGGGATATTCCCGAATAACTATGACATGACACATAAAATGAATATGGTAATCATAGTTGTTGACTATCAATTAATTGTAGGAAAACTCTACAATATGGGGCTAGACCAGATACTGCATAGTTTTGTGATGGATCATGAAAGAGGAGATATACTACGGGAAGGAAACTCGTGGGTTTCACGAGGAAACGTTGATGGGAAGAGTACTGCAAGGAAGATCCTACATGCAGGTCTCTGGTGGCCCACCATTTACAAGACTGCAAGGAATATGAAAATAAGTGTGATGTGTGCCAACGAGTTGGGAAGTCATCCCAACGTGACGAGTTTCTGCTACAACCAGCAAGGGATCTACATGAATTTGAGAAGTGGGCCATTGACTTCATAGGGGCAATTAATCCACTTGAACACATCCCATGCAAGATATAGCATAACCACAACTGAGTACTTGATCAGATGGGATGAAGATGCACCAGTAAGGGATTGTACAATTGATGCATCAACTAATTTTATGTTTGAAAATATGATCACAAGATTTGGATGCCCCAAAATCCTGACACGTGACCAAGGGAGTCAATTCATCAATGAAAAAATCATGTCAATGTTTTATAACTTTATGATTCAGCATCATGAGAGTAGTTTGTATCACCCACAAGCGAATGGAATGGTCAAGTCATTTAATAAGATACTAGAGAAGGGCTCGATGAAGGTGTGTTCAACCAACAGTGATGAGTGGGATGAAATAATTCTAGCAGAATTATGGGATTATCGCACAATGGTCAAAAGAATGCATAAGCAGCCACCTTTCCAACTAGTGTACGTTAGAGAAGCGGTGGTGCCTGTAGAGTTCATAGTCCCGAGTGTGTTTATAGAGAAGTAAATGCACATGTCGGAGGACCATTCAATTGCACAAATGTTGGAGGAAATATGGGAATTAGACAAAACCATGATTCTTGTAGATTTCCATTAGTCACTTGAGAAGCAATGTCAGAAAGCCTGGCATGATTGAAATATTAAACAAAAGAAGTTCATAATTGGAGGCCAAGTCCTTCTGTATGGAAACAAGTTCCAGAAGTTTCTAGGTAAGTTGCAAATGCATTGTCTATGCTTATTTATTGTTACATACATCTGATAATCAGGGGTTTTAAAGCTCGTGCAACTCGATGGCATTATACTACCAAGTTGGGTGAATGGCACAATCCTGAAACCCTCCCATGAGTAGGATATCTAAATTCTCAATTCCAATCAATCTCGAAAAGGACAAGCAAGTAGGTGTAGGTAGAGTCAGTCATATTTTTCAGTCAATAGTTGTGTCAATATAGTTACGTATAAATATACACCTTAGACTCACCCTAGTTGCGGAGAGATATTTACCTCACCGCAACTGATTATGGTCTGGGGGATATCGTACGTACCATCCATATTTTCATAATAATTACACCATAATTCAATTTTCAGTTAGAATTTGAAAAACTCTTCCCCGTATTAGAAACTTCATTTCGTAATAAATCAATCCCATCACCCCGTAATAATTACCCATTGCATTCACTCGCATCCCAACAGGCCTTTCGACAAAATGAAATGAAGTGCCATGTACATTCCAAAAAAATTCCAAGAGAGTCAAGAAAGTCGGGCAGAAAAACTTATATGACAAATACAAAACAAGGAGAGGAGGCAAGGGAGCCCAGATTGACCCCATTAACAAGTCCAATGTCAAATTTTCTTGTTATCTTATGGCCCGTAATATTATGTTGCATTACACATGGAATGAATGCACCCTTGATGTCATGTCATTCGCGGAACACTGTATAGGCGAAGAACAACTTAATTGGAGTGCATACCTAATCCAGGAACTATTTGAGGCTTGTGAAGACAACTATAGGAGGGCTACAAACTTAATTTATGGATACCTGATCATGGCACTAGCCATGTGGAAATGGTGCCCTCCAGAAGGAAGATAGTTAGTAGAAATCACCGAAGAGAAACCACTCGTGTTGCGGTATACACCTTTGAGAGTATCAGGTGATCTGAGAAACAAAGAGATTAATGAGACCTACCTCTAACGATGGTACTGAAAGATGCTAGATGTTATCAATGTGGCGGAGAGGATACCCAGATTCCTATTGAATGAATAATCTGACCAAGTCTGGTTTATAATCAGTCATGGGTACACCTAGCTAAGGCCAAAGTGTGTACACACCGAAACATTTCAAAAGAGGGCTCAGAGGTTCACATTAACTGAGGAAACATTCCACCGGGAAGTAATCTCATGGTATAGAGTTACAAGTGAAGTCTGTGGAAAATGGCACTACTACTCCTTCCATATGATGTTGTCACAACCGCTGCCATGAGAGACAAAAGTAGACACAATGCATAGTATCAAAAAAATATAGGTGCAACCAATAATTGAATAGATCCAGACTCAAATTCAAGGAATCAATCAGAAAATGGTAAGTATCAGAGTCACCTCTACTCAATTTTCATATTTTACTAAATTCAAAAGTCTGTTTCAACATCCTTCAACTGTAAGCACCCCGGTAGTCACAACAATTCCTTTCATAGGCATACATTCATAGTCCCTACGCACTCTTCCACCACTCAAGAATAAAAATGGCTCAAAGCCACCCATACCAACCCCAATGAAGAAGAAAGCTAAGGTCTCTAATGTCATCACCCAGCTTGTCGACTTAACATAAGATGATAGTCTAACCAATTTTGGATTCCTGATAGTTGAAGAAACACCGAGGAATTCACCATTCACTTCATCCATATCTAAGGAACACCAAGCTTCGATCCCTGTTCCATCACCCTCATCATGAGATCCATCCCCACAGAAAACCTCCACCTTCGCCACCATATCTGACATTATCTAGATAGGCACAATGGTCATGGCAGATACCGAAATGGAAGTAGACTCTGAGACCCCACAAGTGACCATAGTTACAAAAATTGGGGTTAAGCCAAGATATTTCTTAACCCTATTATTCTGTATCGACCATCCAATGATCGAAACCACTAATATTACCACCTCCGTCACTGCATCATCACACCAAATCTCATTACCATATCAGTCAGTCACTTCCATCCCGCTCACACTCAATTTCACATGCCATAGCCTGAACCAACCCCAACATTCACAAAAACCAGAATTACCCTAGGGCCAATCCGAGAAGTCAATTTCCAATGGGAAGCCTTTGCAAGCAAAGTTCTCGAGTCCTGAAGAGATGAGCCAGGTAGGTCTACAATATTGGTTAGCAACCCAACTATTTAATTTCATTCAAGCAGTCTCACACCAAGCAGAGCCTTTACATAGTGATCTTGTGATGCAGCATGATCATCATCAACAAAAATTGTTGGCGCTTAATAAAGAGCACAACCAATTACAACATGAGAGGAATATATATGTAACCAACTAGACCAAATCACAGATAAGTTTCAATAGTTTTGTCTTACGGTTGTAGACGTGGTCATGGCTACCCCAGAAGACATAACTACATGCACTATGGTGGAGTGTTGCGATCATATTAGAGCCGCTTGCAGCGAATTTCACAACACAAATCAAGAGTTGAGGAAAACCCTGTCAATAAGGGCAGCGCTACCAGACCAACAAAATGATATGTGGTACAAATTGGATAGAATACGGTTGAGATGAGAAAACTCAAGGAAGCCCTGAGCAACAAAACAAAAGAATCCCATGCATTGTTTGAGAAGGTTCATGAGTGGTCATGGTACTTGGACGTCAAGAACCAATCAGTATACCCACTGCAATAGTAGATCCAATAAGTATGGGCTAAAATTAAAACAAGCACATATCTCTCTGCCCACAAAATAATGTCTGATGAGTCCAAGGCCCTGAAAAAAAATATTCATATAAATGAAGATGGGTTGGATAATACAAATCAGTTGCTTCGAGACTTAAGGCCATCATTGAAGAAACACGTTGAATTGTTCCAACAGTTATATTACGTCTTAGAAGAACACTGGAACACCTTCATCTTCAATTGACTGCAACAACTAGAAGCCATAAGTATGATTCATATTGTTACCAATGCTGCCACAATCATGCAGACCTAACAGGAGGCAATTGCATAATTTCGGAACTTCAAGGAGGGGGCCCTTAAGAGAGTGCATGAGTATGGGAATTCATTTGAAAGAGAGAGTAAAGAGTAGGTACATTAGGAGGAACCAACAACAGCGGCACAAGCAGAAAAGGTAGGGGAAGCACCAGCAGGACCGATACCACTTGGACAGTATTGACTCGAAGACAAGTTAATAGATTGTGGTCAGGGCCTGTTGGGGAATTTATTTTTGGAATAAGGAGAAATTTTGAGACACTTGAAGGGAAAGCGGGTGGCAGGAAAACTATCGAGGAGTTTCAGAAATAGAGAGTAATCTAAATTAGACCCCAATTGGCGGAAGATAAACAGAAAAGGAACAAGGACAGTCGAGCTACGGAGGCAACTAAGCAGAAGGATAATAGATACTGTCAGTTCGGTTGGAAAACAGGAGGATAAGGAAGGAAAACCAGGAAATAGGAGGCAGAGGACAGTCATGAAAAAGGGAGAGAGTTGCTTTGGGTGTGGGTTCTCTGTAATTCTATATTTTTCACCCTAGTTGTTCTCTAAGAGAGAGGGATATGTTGTAATTTAATGTAATGTATTGTGCTGAATGAAATACATAGATTTTTTGTTGACCGACATTATGTGTACATGATTTGAGTTATTGTTAGTATTAGAATGTGTGGAATTTTAAAAAATTTCTCTGATTATTGTGTATCTCTTACTCTTTTCTACTTCATAGCCTGGTTGGAACTTATGGAATGAGCCCTTTGTTGCAATGACTATGTATTAAGTAGAAATGGTTGATGATGCTTATGATTTCCTCTTTATGACTGTCTAATATTAGTGAGGCCTTGGCACGCCTCAGGTGAGACTCCTTACTCAGTCTTGGGTAAGATGAAAATGTCGGCATTTTCCTAGACTACAACAGAGCCTTGTTGGCCCTTGTGCCTGAACCTAGTTCTTCACCCAATTATTATTTTCATCCAACATTCACATCTCTTGAAATGTAAAGGAGAAAAATTACAAACATATCTAAAAAATCTTGGATCTATGAAGATATATTAAATCATATTTGTGGAGAATCTATCTTTTATCTATGGAAATATCAGTGAAGACACATTCTATGGTTCAGATACCTATATCTATTGTGAACATGTGAAGAAATATTTGTATGATATCTGAAGGAAAAGTCTAAAATATACAAAATTATATATGCAGACTTGTCTCTTATTGAAGACTTGTGATATGTTTATCTAGATCCTGTGTACTTGTTGAAGATTTTTGTGACATAGATTTGCAAGCATGTGAAGGACTAGAATGGCTCATTATTGAAGACTGTGGAGGAATCCTAAAAGTACTATTCTAGAACGTGAAGGCACAATTTTTAATTTGTATTGTAAACCTTGGAAGCATCTTTGAAACACTCCTTTGATGTCTTTAGAGAAACCCTTGAAATTATTTTGATGCAGTAGGAATATTGAAGACTCTATTAAAATCCTTTTTGAAGTAGAATTGAATATCCTTGACTTGTTGGAGTAGTTATTGACCTTTATTATGAATATGTGCTTATAATGCAGATCATATTTGGCATCATAGTTCTTTGAACCAAACACATTTAAGTATAAAACATTGAATAAGTATGTGTAACAAAGGAAGCATGCTTGAAATGATACATTGGGAATAAATTGAAGATCTTTTTATTGACTTGTTGAAGCAGAGAATTTGTTGTGTATAGCATCAAGGAGTAGCATGGTTAAATATTTGATGTAGTCCATTAAGAAATTTGATTGGGTATCATGAACAGCTTGGGAGATACCTTCTACAATAAACAAAGTTGTCATTGATGAACTAGTAGATTGTTGAAAACCCATTGAAGATACCCTGGAGAAAAAAAAATCCAAGGCTTGTTGTAGAACTGTTTTGGAAGACTTGAAGGATTACTTGAAATCATTATTGAATAATTGAAGCAGTGCGTTGGAGCCCTAGAGGTTGGAGTGTGGACCAGTGGATAGGGTTGGTGCGTCATTGAAGTTCAAGTTGAATCTTGACATAGTGCAGGCCATAGCCTGGTTGATTAAAGATTGGAGTCTTCATCTGGGGTCAGAGTGCTAAACTATTATTGTAATTGATTTCTTTTAAAAATAGGATTCTATTCCTCATCATTGATTAATAAATTTATTTATATCATTGGTCATTTTTTGTTCTAGTTACAAGTGATCTTTACTGGTATAAAAAATAACAATCGTATAATAAATATTGATTCACCCGCCCCCCACCCCCCTCTCAGTATTTCCAACAATTGGAATTAGATTCAATACCTTCAATCTCATCCTAACCAGTTGGAAGGTATATCCTTATAACACAAATGGTAAAGTGAAGGAATAAAGGCTCCAAACCTTCTGAATATTTTTCTTCTTTAGTCAAGAAATAAAAATACAATCAGTTGTACAAAGCTCCCATGTATAGTGGAAAATTTTTTGAAATATGGAAGGTAATAATGAAGAATTTTTTAATGGCTCAAGGCTTTGAAGTATGGGATTCAATGATTTCTAGAAGAAAAATAGAAGAAGAAGAATCCAAAGTGCGTAATGCAACAACAATGAAATCAATTTTGTGTGGGCTACCAATTCTTATAAAGGGCAAAATGAAAAATTTGTCATCATTGAAATAGCTTTGGTAAAAGCTTAAAGATCTTCAATCTAAAGGATATTATTGGTGATAACCTCTAATCCAAAAGATGATGACAAAGAGCATCAATTGAACCAAAGAAGACAAATGAAAGCAAATATGAAGGGAAAAATTACATAAATGAAGATGATGATGAAGAAATTTTTGAAGTTGAATTTGAAACAGACCTCAAAACAAATATTACAGCCACCCTAAGGAGATTAGATAAATAAAATGAGGTACTTAAGAAGAAGATATAATATCTTGAAAATATAAAGAAGGAATTTTTCCATTTGAAGCATAACGTACAAGAAAGGGGTGAGGAATTCAAAAATCTTAAGGAATAATTGCAGCAGAAAAAGATGAGACGTCATGAAGAATTCATATGCATGACAAATAAATTGGACAAAGCAAAAAGGAAGGAAGACAATTTGAAAAATCATTTGAAACAAAGGTTTGGAAAATTGAGGCAAGTTGAAGCAAAAATTAGCCAGTATAAAGAAGAATTCACCTCTCTAAAATCTCAGTCAAAAGATGCAAAGCAACCCATTCAAGGAGCTGAAGTTGGGTACTTGAAGGAACAATTGATACTCCTTGTTAGACCCTTGTATTTAACAGTATCACCAGGGGACTGATTATTGGTTAGATTTTGTCATGATTGAAAATGATATTCCATGGCTGTCATTTATTTTCAAGAAAGAAGGAAGAAAGTGTTGCAGATAAGGTGTGATGGTGATCAAACTTCATTTCTGCCCTCATTCCATTTCATTCACCCTCTACGATCCTCATTTCCTCCATATTCCAAAGTTATACACCTTATTTATTTCAAAACCCTTCTTCAACTATTAACACCCAAATTTTATAGTTAAAAAAAGGAGCGACATTAGAATCAAAGGAAGAGAAAGTAGCAAAGAAGCAATTAAGGCAGAAAAATAGCAAAGACAAAATCATGAACGTACTGAGCAGAGTTGTGCACATTTGGTTTGAGTCGTGAAAGCTATGAGGGCTAGTCGTGAACACGGGCAAGTCATGAACGTGGGAAAAGCAGTGAATGAGTCAAAGTATTCCACGAACAACTAAGAAACAAATGGGCATAACCAAAGAAAAAAGGTTGGAAAACCACAAGAAGGGAGTAGTGAGTACCATTGGATCTAAGCAACGATTAACAGTAGAGATTCAATTGCAATCGCAGAACGCAAGTTTTTTAGGATGGGCGCAAGGGTAAATGTTAGAATCAGCGAAACACGATATGCAATGATATGGGACCCATTCACCCACAACACTTCCTTTTCATTCCATTTCCCTTAAAAAATCATTAAACTTTACCTTTCTTCGCCTTTCCACTTTATCTTTATACTTTTCCTTTTTCACCGTTATATCATTGTTTTGCCTCCGCTTTTCCTTATTTCCTGATTGCGATTAAAGTGGGCCTATTATCCCTGACACGTAACCCTTCCCCAACCATCCATCGCATTTCATAAGTTACAACTTATTCCATTTTTCCAAACATTAAAACCTGCGATCGCCGATGTGTGATATTGCATCGCACAATTTTTAAATTGCAGTTTGAAACTCCCACAATGTACTTTGATTAACTTACGATGCGGTTGGCCCCACCATAGTAGCTTCGCCCCCGCTTCAAACCATTTGAAATACGTTGATATATCATGAAATTTCATAAAATTTACCTTACCGCTAAAATCATTCTCCGCTTTATAACTCCACCAATACAGTGGGCTCCATCCTCCTTGCCACATCATCCTCCAACAAGACAAATCACATTTCACATGTTTTAGTAGTTAACCTCCGGCGCTTATAAAGAAAACTTAAATTTTGCAATCTGCGGGCTGCGGTTGGGTCCCACCTTCCCTCCACATCACCTCCTTCCTCCCCGCACTTTGCACTTTGCATATTTTAGATTTTACCTCTATTGCTTCATGTTAAAGAGTTATGATTTGCGGGCTACGGTCCAGTCCCACTTTCCCTCAACATCACCTCCCACTTCGCATCACATCGTTGATTACATTCTTCATAACTTAAACTATAAATATTGCAAAGTGTGTCGATGCAACGCGGCTTCAGAACTAAAATCTAAAAATTTTCAAGTCCAGGTAGATGAGCCTTTACGTTGTTTTGTTTGAAAAAAGGGTTGAAACATGGCAATAATTATTCAGGCAGCAAAGGGCATTCATGAAGAATTTTTATGTTATGACGGTAGAAATGGAAAAGGCAGCAAAGCACATCAACACAGTCTTTAATCGATGAAAAGTGGTTAGCCCTACACCAGACTTAATTTCCCAATGCCGATATTTTGAAAAGCAGGGATAGATGTCAAAGCCATCATTCATTGCCTCTTTGGGATCATCACATTCCACCTTCAAACCTACTTTTGATTTACGAAGATCCACTTGAGTTTTTCATTCTTGAAGAGTTACCAAAATTAATTCCATAGGTGGTGTTTTTCCAGAGATTTTCTTTGTTCGGGCCTTTCATGGTCATAACTATTTAATTTTCAGTTGTTTCTAATAAATGAAGTTTTTCAAAGTAGATTAGGGAAACTGACTCAAGTTTTAGTTAAATACTACTTGAATTTTCATAATCAAGGGTTTGAAATTGGACCCTGTTGAAGCTTGCATTGTAAGAAGTATTGGAGCACTGTAGCTATTTGAGCTAGGCATCAATAATAAGAGACCATTCACTGGATTCTTGAGCTATGTTAACGGTGATGTTTCTCCTCTGTGTTAATGTTTTTCCTCTATCTTTTCATGCTGTGCAACAATTTATCTAATTTCAAAATAGAAAATTTAGATTAAGATTTGCTGAGAGAGTGTTGCACTAAAAAATTTCACCTTGACATTCTGCTGACTGTATGAGCTCATTAACACTCATACATGCCTCCTCTGCAAGTCTTACAACCTTTACTCCTCATGTCAAGCCTTAAAACTGGAGGAAAAACCTTAAAAATCTCTGAAACTTTGGGTATGCAGGTAACATGAAGCCTGCCTGTGTTCCTAGCTTGGGTACGCAGGTAATACACTGCTTACCTATGTTTCAGAATGCAGTTTTCCTTTGAAATGTCTGCATACCCTCCTCAAAGTCAAAAAGGTGAGAAAGTAATGTCAAAAAAGTGGTTTGAGGTCAATTCTAGAAGGTTCTAGATGAGAATTTTTGGGGATGAGTACACTTTGATAAGGTGCATGTATCCCTCACCTTAAGGAACTAATCCCTTGATGTGAGGAGCCTATCCATTTGAAGGAGGATTATATCCCTTCAAAGGTGGAACTCTAACCTCCTCATCTACTCTATAAAAGGAGGCATTGGGTAGCCTCAAATGGTTAGATTTTGGAGATTGAGAATTGGAGTTCAAGCTTTATGTGTGATTGAGTTGAAGTGATGTTGAGATTTAGTCTTCTTTCTACTGAGCTTTTGAGAGGAAAGATCACATACCTCTTTGTTCTCTCGAAGGAAGAGTGCAAGAATTATCAAAGTAGAGGAGATTCCTGCTTCGGACCCCGGGAAGGCCTTTCGAACATCAAGGCTAAGGTTGTAAGGTTCTTCTGTTATTTTAAGATTAATACAATCAAGTTTTGTTTTTCTCAATAAATTGTCGTTCGATTGTCTATTTCAATAAGCTGTCTTTTGATCGTTTATTTCATAGATTCCCTGATCACTATGATAGGTATGTTTTATAATTATTTTTTATACAGGTGCTATTTAATATTTACATGTTTGTGATTGCAAGTTGACAAAAGACGACACTTTGTTGTGACGAAAGAACTCTTGTTGCAACGGAAGGATTATTGATGTGATGGACGCACTACGACCGCAAATAAGCATTTGGATCTAAGGTAGGATCGACACCTTCATAGCATTTATTTGTAAAAAAAATATATTTAGAGAAATACAAGCTTAGTTTTTTTTTGTTGCTAGATTGTCTTCTGACACTAGGGAGATCGATCTTGTCCGCAAGATCGATTTATCCGGCCAACAAATTGGCGACTCTGCTGGGGAATGATTGGAGTTTTTATTTTCCTTTGTTTTGATTTGAGAAAATACTTTTTTCTGATTTTTGATTGATTTTTACGAGCTTGGGTAACTTATATTTACTTTTCTTTCAAAGTTTTGAAGTATTTTTTGTTTTTCTTGAACTTTTCTAGGGACCGCACATTGTTGCAGACCCTGTTAAAATTATTGAAAATTTTAGATTTCTTTTTCAATTTAGTTTAGATTTGATTTAGGATTCTTAGTGTCTGCCCAAATCTGTATGTGTTTTCTGTCGAAAAGCTCTTGTGAATGAGTTTCTTTCAGCAAATTTTTCATCTCATCAATATCCATTAAGTTAATTGGGTGTTTTGAGTCTCTTTTTTGAGAAATTCTTAATTTGATTTCCTTTGGTCATTACTTGGAGGTTTGTCTCAGTCTTTTTAAAAAATTTCATCTTTTTTCTTTTTTGTATGAGTGTATGAGTGTTAATCGCCTTTGAGTGTTTTTTGATCTTTGGAACTCTCACCCAATTTTCTTGACTTGCACTTGATTGGTTCTTAGATTACATTAGAATCATCTTGTGTTTGAGAATTCTCTTGCATAGATCACATTTGCATAATTAGAATTCTCATTTTCAGAATATCAGTGAATTATTCATAGATTACAATTGCATAGTTTACATTTTCAAAAATCAATCGTAGATTTAGATCAGTTTTATTTCTATTTCATTAAGCAGGTTGTCAGGGTAACTGTTCCAACTGCCTTTTCTGTATTAAATTCTATGATGTTGGATTTCATCACCAACTAGTGTTTTTAGTACGGGAAGTTACTATTTGTGTGTGGTTTGACTCCTATATTTGATAGCGCGTGTTAATTTGTTTGTTTTTACTTTTAGAGACCATAGGTGTGAATTGTGAATTTTAATTGTTAGGTGTGAATTGTGAATTGTTACTTTTAGTTTTAAATTGTTAATAAAATTTACTGGAGTTGAATATAATGGAAACTGTTCCAGAATTTACCAACCAAGGAACCCCTCTTAATGAGAATCCTAGTACTTTTCCTTGCTTTGTAAATGTTGTTCCTCCTTATATGGCTACTTTTTCGTTACCTGAATTTACAATAGGTTTACCGATATGGTTATTTTCAACTTCGTTGACCCCGAATACTCCAATTTTCCACCTCAACTAGATGCTTCACCTCAACAGAGTTCACCATATCAACATCACCAACCTTGTGTTGACCCTTTACCTTCTTTGCCTAATATTTCTTCCTCCATTTCTTCCTCTTTGCTTGGTAAAAGCCTTGATGCTAGTAACCAAGTCACGAAGAAGGAGAAGAAGAAAGGGAAGAAGAAGAAGAAGAAGAAATATAGGAAAGAAGTAAATCAACCAACCATGGTTGTAAGTGTTAGTTGTGTTGAGGAAACCTCCAACATGCATTGTAAACCCAAATACCCTTGCAGGCTTTGTAAGGGTGACCACTTCCTTATCAATTGTCCCGGTATTCCAAAGGTCTTGGAAGTATGGTCAGAAAAATCTTATCAACTTTTCGTTGATCCATCAACCAGTGATAGTCAGGTTCCTGGGAAAAAGGGTAAAGTTAGGTTTCCTTGTAAGTTATGCAAAAGGAGTCATCAAACTCACATTTTCCCTCACATGGATGAAGCCTCAAAATTATTGGAAAACCTTACTGTTCCACAACAAGAATTTCCAACTGGTTACCATAAACTTTCTCCCAACCTATCATCAACTGACGGAGTGATTGATCTAATTTCAAGTATAGTCGATCCCACTCTTCCATTGGAGAGTGAAACTCATATCACTCAGGTTGATGATCCATTAGTTGATCAAGTGGTCGATTCTATTTCACATTCGGTCGATCCCTTTCTCCCTGTCGGGAGTTAACTTCATATCGCTCAGGTTCTTCTTGTTACATCATATTCTTCTATGCTAGGGGGCATTTCACCTGTTTCTATAGAACCCCCTCCAAGTACTGAGGTCTTTTCATTTGATTGGAATAGACTGACAAAACCTCGTCTTCCTTCCTCCATACCTTTCCAAATCATTGTGAAGTTTGGTGGTAGGGACATACACCGCACACAGGTAGATGAAGGTGCTTCTATTAGTATTTTATCCTCAATTGCTTGGAAAGCTTTGGGTTCCCCTCAGCTTATGCCTATTACGCAGAATCTGAAAGCTTTTAATAGAACCATTAGTGAACCTTTAGGGATCCTTCCTAAGTTCTATATTACTTTGGAAGGTAAAACTGTCTATATTGATCTTATGGTAGTTCGAGGTCCCTTGGATTTCAATTTACTCCTTGGACGAGACTATGTCTATGCAATGAAAGTTTTCGTATCGACACTCTTTCGTGTGATGTCTTTCCCTCACAATGGCAATATTGTGACTATAGACCAGCTTTCGTTCCCTAGTCTTGATTCAACTACCAATGATCCGACATCCCTGAATCTTCCTCATATGCAGGTGGTATCTACCCCGCCACGGGTTAATTATGTGGCAGCTAGTCCCATGTTTTCAATTATCGATGTAAGTGAGCCTCTCACTGTTTGCTCGTCTTCCTTTGACTTAGATTCGGTAATTGACATGGAAAACTTTATGGGATTATTTGAACATGATGTTGTTATCCCTTTTGAGTCCCTTGACATGTGTTCCTTCCAGAGAACTATTCTTCCTTCTGATGAAGGCCTCTTGGAAGCCATGATCAAGGTGTGTCCATTGACATGTCTTTCTTCCAGTTAGAAGCCATGATCAAGTCACCGAGGATAGTTCCTTTTACTGTGTTAACCTTGTTAAAAAATGAATCAATGAGTCCGAGGATAGTTCCTTTTACTGTGTCAACCTCGTTAAAAAATGAATCAGTGAGTCCGAGGATAGTTCCTTTTACAGTGTCAACCTCGTTAAAAAATGAATCAGTGAGTGTGAGGATAGTTCCTTTTACTGTGTCAACCTCATTAAAAAATGAATCAGTTAGTCGAGAGCATAGTTCCTTTTCTTGTGTCAAGCTTGTTAAAAAATGAAACAAGCTTCTATGAGGATAGTTCCTTTTATTGTGTCAACCTCATTAAAAAATGAATCAGTGAGGCCGAGGATAGTTCCTTTTACTGTGTCAACCTCGTTAAAAAATGAATCAGTGGCCCATGAGGAAGGTTCTTGTTACTGAGTCAACCGCATTAAAAAATGAATCAGGTATGAGGACAGTTCTTTTCCTGTGTCAACCTCGTTAAAAAATGAATCATTTGGTGAGAGGATAGTTCCTGTTACTGAGTCAACCTCATAAAAAAATGATTCAGGTATGAGGACAGTTCTTTTCCTGTATCAACCTCATTAAAAAATGAATCAGTAGGTTATATAGGTCGATTGTAGAGAGTAGATTTGAGGATAGTTATTTACTATTTCAACCTCGTTAAAAAAAATGAAACACGTTGCCATGAGCATAGTTATTTTCCTGTGTCAAGCTTGTTAAAAAATGAAACAAATCCTCCCCTAATTGAGTTGAGTCTTTGACTAGATCTTGTAAATGTTAAGTCATATATTTAGGTTAGTTATTTCAGTTTTTGCATAAATTTCTTACATTTTTAGGTCGGGTCTTTCATATGATCTCATAAATGAACCTTCATTCCATCCAGCTATTAATTACCAGCAGTGTACTTAGTTGAATGAAATGAAGTTGGGGGGGCATGCGCTCTAGCAGTTACGCTTAGGGGGCATCAAGCACAGTTTTCTCTCTGTTTCAAGCTTGTGTAAAAATGAAATCACTCTGAAGCATAATTTTTCTCTGTTTCAAGCTTTTGTAAAAATGAAACCTATCTTGAGTCAATTTCGGTTACTTTCAAGACTCGTTAAACTCATGAAAATATCAAGCTTATTTTGCTATCTTTCATTCTCGTAAAACACATGAAAATGTGAGTTCTTTCCGTCTTTTCTTGCTCGTAAATTAAATTTAAAGTCGGCCACATGAGTACATTTTTATCCTTTTTTCGAACTCGTTAAAACTTACGAAAAAGTGAAAACCATGAGTACATTTTTATCGCTTTTTCGAACTCGTTAAAACTTACGAAAAAGTGAAATTTTGAGTCCTCTTTTAAGCCCTTTTCAGACTCTCTAAACATGAAAAGATTGCCAAGCACTTGATTATTTGAACTCGTTAAAGTAAATGAATGATCATCCTTTGAGTATAAGTTTACCCCTTTTACGGATTGAAATGGATTATTTACGAAAAAGGTATACATTGACTAATTACGGTCAATAGAGTTCTCTCCCACATTATTTTATCCTTTTTCGGGCTTGAGAGACTAAATTTACGAAAAAGTACACCACAGATTTTTCTTAAGTTTCTCTTCTGACTCCCTAAAATTGAAAAACACCGAGTTTCTCCTATACTAGACTCGTTAAAATTTAACAATAAAGGACCTGTTCAATTCTAAAACAGGAATGAACCACTCCTTCTTAGGGTTCGAATCTTAAACTAAGTTGGACTCATCTGAAGGATGAGCTTATAAAAAAGAAAATGTTATCCTCCTCAAGCTTGTCAAAAATAAAGAGGTACTTGCCAGAAATGGTGGGGGAAAAGAGAGAAAAACGAACCTATTTGTTACATTTTGATTATTTGGAAAACTGTTAACCACTCTTGAACACGACACTTTTTTTCACCTGGGTTGGGAAAATCCTTTACCTAACAATTAATCAAACCATATTGAAAGTCTTCAGCCAGTTTCTGGGTATTAGCTTTGGGTCAATTTTCACCAAACCATCTGTAGTGTAGTTATGTGTTCAAGAGGACAGTCCAAACAAACCATTCATTTGCGAGATATTTGTCTTCCATTTTGACCATCCCTGAGTCAGTCCTTGCCAATATATTTCTTCAAAACTTGATCTATGATTTCGTGTTGTGGGCCTGCCTACGACGGATCACTTTCTATTGACGACAACTCTTTATCTAGGAAGTTGATCCAGAAATCGTCAGTACCCTGGAATTTGCATACCTTAATGGCAGGTTTCTCGCCTTCGACAACAGGTTACATCATTGACCTTCGATCGAATGATTCCGTGACATGTTCGACTTTAGCTCATTCATTCACATTTCATGGATTGTACTGAGTACTTTAAGAGCCATTAACATTAATGGTGGTTACTCTCACATTTGTTAACAGTTTACATTATTGACTGGTAATCAAGTGGTTTCTACCATGTTCGACTTCGACACATTCATTCACATGGATAGAATCGTACTAGTTTGACATGCGGAAATCAAGATCCTGGATCTAGTTTCTACCATCCAGGCTACGAGGAATTTTGTTATTCATTTATATAGTGGACTATTCATAAACAGATGGCTACATCCATGCTGTGTCTACATATTTATATACTATTGATGTATTCAAAATCATTCTTGTATCAGAACAGTTTGAATCAGTTTCTAGTTAGTTTTGATCTGAGTATGGGAATGCCTACCTTAGCGATGATATGAATACATATATATTTTTTTCATTGAATTCTTTTACAGGTTCCGACCGGGGTGTCCACAGGATGATCCTTGAAATGATAAATTACTTCACTCTTCATATATGACAGACTTCATCTTCATCTATTCCAGACTTTGCACTTTAGGGGGAAATTTGTTACACTAAAAACTGTCGCCTTGACATTCTGCTGACTGTATAAGCTCATTAACACTCATACATGCGTCCTCTGCAAGTCTTACAACCTTTAATCCTCATGTCAAGCCTTAAAACTGGAGGAAAAACCCTAAAAATCTCTGAAACTTTGGGTACGCAGGTAACATGAAGCCTGCCTGCGTTCCTAGCTTGGGTACGCAGGTAATACACTGCTTACTTGCGTTTCAGAACGCAGTTTTCCTTTGAAATGCCTGCGTACCCTCCTCAAAGTCAAAAAGGCGAGAAATTAAAGTCAAAAAAGTGGTTTGAGGTCAATTCTAGAAGGTTCTAGATGAGAATTTTTGGGGATGAGTACGCTTTGATAAGGTTCATGTATCCCTCACCTTAAGGAACTAATCCCTTGATGTGAGGAGCCTATCCGTTTGAAGGAGGATTCTATCCCTTCAAAGGTGGAACCCTAACCTCCTCATCTGCTCTATAAAAGGAGGCATTGGGTAGCCTCAAATCGTTAGATTTTGGAGATTGAGAATTGGAGTTCAAGCTTTATGTGTGATTGAGTTGAAGTGCTGTTGAGATTTAGTCTTCTTTCTGCTGAGCTTTTGAGAGGAAAGATCACATACCTCTTTGTGCTCTTGAAGGAAGAGTGCAAGACTTATCAAAGTAGAGAAGACTCCTACTTCGGACCCAAGGAAGGCTTTTCGAACATCAAGGCTAAGGTTGTAAGGTTATTCTATTATTTTAAGATTAATACAATCAAGTTTTGTTCTTCTTAATAAATTGTCGTTCGATTGTTTATTTCAATAAGCTGTCGTTTGATCATTTATTTCATAGATTCCTTGATCACTATGAAAGGTATGTTTTATAATTATTTGCTATACAGGTGCTATTTAATATTTTCTTGTTTGTGATTGTAGGTTGAAAAAAGACGACACTTTGTTGCGACGAAAGAACTCTTGTTGCAACGGAAGTATTATTGATGCGACAGACGCACTACGACCACAAATAAGCATTTGGATCTAAGGTAGGATCGACACCTTCATAGCATTTATTTGTAAAACAAATATATTTAGAGAAAGACAAGCTTAGTTGTTTGTTTGTTGCTAGATTGTCTTCTGACACTAGGGAGATCGATCTTGTCTGCAAGATCGATTTATCCGGCCAACA
>JAXQQM020074633.1:0-12289 GCA_034641835.2 Pinus albicaulis | reverse complement strand
GTGACAACATCATTTATCTTTGTGATTCGTGATCGTAACCCTTTTTTTATTATAAGAAACCTGCCATTCCTTTGATACAGATCATGGATCTTATTTCTAATATTCATGGTCTCCCATAACTACCTCTCTTAACGATAACTACCAACACAGTGGATTAGTTTCACTGTATACTCATAAAGATCCGCAAGCCATTCAGGTAAAGTTGAAGGCAGGCTACAAGCATCAGCATAATGGTCTCTGATTCAGGCTCTTTATTACTGATGATTGGGTGTTCTTTACAGGACAGACATGTTCACAAAAATATTGATGGCAGTAGCTGGTACTTTTAATGAGCCAGATCCATGTGGCTGTAGGTGGATATTACGGTTTACCGTTATTGCCACTGGTTTTATGACTTTTAGTTGGTACCCATGGCGATCTTGTATTCTTATGGTGGCTAAAGTGACCATTATTTGGCGTGTTGTCTGGAACCCTATATGGACATTTTTTATTAATTTTGGTGGCTACCACTATACCGCTAGGTGTGGAACTAGTCATTGCGTTGTTGGATGTTTAGGAGTTGTTATAGGCAGTTGGTCAGTTACGTAATGTTGGTGTGTAAAAGCTCGTGTTTGGCTTACTTTCTGACTCTGTAGGGAGATATTATGTCTGCATCACCGTTACCGCAGTGGGTGGCTCTAAACCATCCACTAGTTCTCTCTCGTGAGTGAAGAATTCCTTCAGTTTGTAGCATCTTTTATATACATTGAAAGATAGTAACATGCTACTATTGGGAAATTTGAGCTTCCAGTAATGAGATTGAGATTGGCATCTTGATTATCTTCTTGTTTATTCTTGCTCTTTGTTACTTTCAGATAAATGTATATTAACATTTCCTTTGATCAGAAGCCCGAGGATTGTGGTGAGATGGTTCTACATGTGGTTCATGTGGTGGTTTGTGAGTATCGCGCGATGACATTGGACTAATGTTTAAACAAGAATGTTCTCTGCTACGAATCTCTTAGATATTGACCGAAGCGGCATAGTCAGAGGTAACAAGCGACCTAGTCAGAAGTGCCTCAGGCCCAAGTTATTGCTGTAACAATTTTTATATCTCCCGGCCTTACAAGAGTGTAGGCTGCAGATTTCGTAAGAAATGGTGGTCCTTTCCAGGATGCTTTTGCTGCTGCTGCTGTTCGCCAAAGGTGGGATATACATGTTGGTAAATTTCCGGTAGTCTGTCCTGGAATACAGGATTGCCCGGTGATAAGTTTCAAAATTTGAAATATATCAGGTATTATTTTTATCTGGTTGGCACGCAATGACGGTGGAGCGCGGGTCTGTTTTGACATTAGGTGGGATCTGGCTGTACTTCACTGAATGCAGGTGCTATATGGTCTAAGATATATCAACGTATTAGTTTGGATACGTCATGATGATGGTCAATCCCTGATATGCTTTGGGGATCTGAGCTTCCATTATTTTATTCCCTACCTCTTTAAGGCATGTACACCGGATTGTGATACGTTACACCTACCGTTTATAGCTGGGACGATGGTAGGCGAGGATTATTATGTTTGTGGTATGACATATGTCTATGCTCATATTACATCTGGCATGTACATATCCTAATATTTACGGATTCAAGGTCCTCGGGTTACAAAACATACTCATTGGAAGAATTACCACGCTCTTATATTGGATTATTCTATTTGCCACTTTAGAAGCGGCGGCTGGCAAGCGTGTGGGCACACTAATCTTGGTTTGGCTTACTGTATCGGCTGACAGATACTTGGACGACAGCACACTGCCAACTCGGTGGAGGTGACCTCGGGAAAACAGGTGACATTACTTCAGGATGGATGTTTCCAGAGATGAGAATACGCGGGAGGACAATTCGTCTTATGTTGCTCGGACGCCCATTGTCGACTTTGATACTGATGATGCCATTATCAAACATGCGTTCCATGTTTCTGCTGAGACTAAGGTAAATTGTATACAGCGACCTAGAAGACATAAATCTCGTGGGGCTGGCTGTGGTGTTCGCAAAGGGAAAAGGAACATCCTTAAACATAGGATGGATATCAAGGAAGTAAACCTGGATTATGAAGACCTGTGCACTAGGGTGGCGAGATTACAGAGAAGGGTTGTTGTTGGGAGGTGGGTGTTTCCGGATAGAGAAGATTTTGACACTGCTTCTTGGATCAACCAGAAGTGGAATTCCATTATCGGCTATACGCCAAAGTTTAGCAAACTGTTGAACGGTTGGTTTAGTGTCCACTTCATGAACCAGAATGATGTGTTTAAAATCATGGGGCGAACCTGGGTTCGCGACAGGAGTTTCATGCAGATTATCCCATGGTATATTGGTTTCAATCCCGTTCTGGAGGCACCACGTAGTAGAGTGGTATGGGTAAAACTACCGGGTTTACCTCTAGAATTTTGGACTATTAAGGCCTTGAGATCGATTGGGGATTCCATTGGATCCACCAAATATATAGATCCGAGCATAGTGGGGGCTGCTAATAAGAGGATTGCATGGCTTTTGGTGGAGGTGGACTACTTGGGTGGGCTTCCAGGTGATATTGACCTCATATGGAGTGACAGACGACATCGACAACGTATTGACTTCTGGGGAATACCTTTTCGATGCTTGATTTGCCACAAAACGGGCCATCTCAAAGATCATTGTCCGCTGAGATTGCGCATCGCGAGGGCGGACCAGTCGGTGGGGGCCTCGGACGGTGAACGTCGACATTTCAACGCAACTTCCTTGGCGGCTGGCCAACAACCAGGTATTACTGTAAACTCTTCCTCTGATGATGATGCTTACATTACGGCAGATGGACAACATGAAGTCTCGGTTCCTGATTCTGTTATCCCTGCTAATCTGGCAAGTCATCCATCTATTGCTGGGAATCTATTTAGGGTCCTCCATCCTGAGTCTCAGCATGATACTAATCCTGCCCTTTCCATTCGCAATGATTCCGATGGCCCGGTATCATGTCCTTATTTTGCCCCCTCTGCCCCATCCTTTTCTGCTAAAAATGCCATTTCATTGCCCGCTCAAGGATGTGAACGTAACCCCGAAAAGAGGCCTATGAATATGCCCGACTCGGGCTATAACAGATCTATGGTCCCTATTCACCCTGCTGGCACCTTTTCCACTACTATTGACCCTCCTTTATTTAAAACGTCCAGTCATGTCGGAAGGAATCATTCGAGTCGGAAGATTGGTAGCTTGTTAGACGACTGTGATGATTTTGGGTCTGTGCATGTGGGGGGTGAGGCTTCGCATTTCAATGTCCGTAGTTTGCTTGATGACAGTGAGGATGAAGGGAAATATCTAGGGTCTCCACATTGCACTCCGGACAAAGCTGGGAACATCAAATTTTCTGACTCCTCTAGGAATTCCATTGGTAGTGATATCGACTTTCTTATGAGAAACTCCAACTTGGACCTTGCTGCCTTGACGGTTTTTGACAAACCAATTTCCACTAAAACTAAGCAATCTCCTACCTTATCGGATGCATTAAAGTCCATCAAGAAGAAGGAAAAGGGTGCTTGTGGTAGAAAAAAAGAGAAACTTAAGTCAATTTCTTTGTTCGCGGATGATGATGCGGGCCTTTCTGAGACCCCCATTCACAGTAATTTCGGGGCGAGTTGCAACACGAGGGCACTTAGAGCAAGTAACCCTTGTTCTGCTTCACCATGAATCATGTAATTTCTTTAAATATAAGGGGTTTGGGTGATGCCCCTAAATATCATTGCCTGAGGGATTTACTTGTTTCAAAGAATCCGTTTATTTTTTTCGGACAGGAGACCATGTCAGATAGAACTAAGGCCATAAATTTGTTTTTAAAAATCAAGAAGAATTGGCACGTTGCTGCGACAAATTCCTGCGGTAGATCTGGGGGTATGTTGGTTATGTGGAATCCTGTCCACGCATCTTTTAGAGCTTTCAGTTTTTTTGGTGGTATATTGTTGTCTGGACGCCTCAGAGGTATGGATTGCACATTCAACTTGATCAACTTATATGCGCCTTATGCAAATAGGAAGGCTTTCTGGGACATGATGCTCGTGACGGGTATCTTTACCCTCCCTAATCTTATTATTATGGGGGATTTCAATTCTACACTCAATGCTGATGAAGCATGGGGCAATAAGGCTCGCTTGGACCCACTGGATGGCTATTTGAATGACATCTTTTTTTCACACGGACTGGTGGATATCAGGCCGCACCCACTGGCGCCCACATGGACCAAAAGAAGAGCGGCGGAAAACTACATTGGGAAAAGGTTGGATAGGGTATTGGTTACGGATTCAATCATAGACATATTGGGTGGTCCCAGATCTTACGTCATAGCATATGACATCTCCGATCATTTGCCCATTACCTTCACATGCACTAATCTCCCTATGGGTACGGGATGCCCTTTCAAGTTTAACAGAATTTGGTTGGAGGACCCGGAATATATCAGTTTGGTGGAGGGTATTTGGAGAGAGGAATGCGAGCCTATGTTTGCAGGGATCTGGGAATCTTTTTATCATAGGCTACAGAAAACAAAGGCTATGACTAAGACTTGGGAACTAGAGAAGAAGATGAAATTAAGAGCGGAATTCAAGTGGGTACAGGTCGAAATGGAGAAGATTATAAATTCTTTTCTCTCTATACATCCTGATGAACAAACACTTGATAGTTTGAGAAGCCTGGGGGCTATGAAAAGAGAAATCCTGAGGATTGAAGAGATCACATGGAGGTTAAAGAGCAGAGCTCTTTGGCTCGCCGAGGGGGATCGAAATACTAAATTCTTCCATAGATGTGCTAATGAGAGGAGATGTAAAAATGCCATTTGGCGTATCAAAAATTCGGACAGATCCTTTGTGCACACCAGCCAAGATATTCAAAACGAGGCTCTCCAATATTTCGCTACCTTTTATACTAAACAGAATGACATAAATATGGAGAATCAGGTATGGCTGCTCGAACACATCCCTCGTTTTTTTGATGATGATGCTATTGCCTTACTGGATAAGGCGATCACTGGGAATGAAGTTATAAAGGTCCTAAAAACATTTGCAAGAGATAAATGTCCGGGGCCGGATGGTTGGCCCGCGGAATTTTGTGTCCATTTCTATGATTTGTTGGGAGAGGATTTGACTAGGGTGGTAGAGCAGATCCGTACTCGGGGTTACATTCCTCCCAATCTTAATTCCACTTTCATTGCTCTAATTCCAAAGAAGGATGACCCCCAAACATTTGCAGATTTCAGGCCGATTGCCCTTTGCAATGTCCTCTACAAGATAACATAAAAAATTATTGCTGAGCGTTTAAAGGACACCTTGTCTACTTTTATCTCAAAGGAGCAGTATGGTTTCCTCAAAGGGAGATCCATTCATGATGCCACGGCAATAGCACAAGAAATCTTACACTCTATGCATACGTAGAAAAGGGAGGCCGTCATGGTGAAGATTGACATTTATAAGGCTTATGATTCGATAGACTGGGCATATATCAGGATGGTTCTCATGAAGGTTGGGCTCCCTATTCGTATCATACGGTGGATCATGGCCTGTATTTCCACTGTTAATTATGTTGTCATTATTAATTGGGTTCCTACTACCTTTTTTGTTGCTGGTCGGGGACTCAGACAAGGATGTGCGCTGTCACCATTAATTTTTATTTTAATCATGGATGGTTTCAACTGTCTTCTTCGGAAGGCGGTTCAGCAGGGACACACTATGGGCTTCTCCTTCTCCAACACGGTTGCTTGCACGCACTCACTGTTTGTTGATGATTTGCTACTTTTTGGTCATATCCACAGGGGTCATTGGCTCTATGTCCACCATATATTCAATCGTTTTGAGTCGGCTACAGGGCTGGCCATCAACAAGCACAAGTCCTTTATCATTTATGAACATGGAGGCCAAGGGGAATTGGCTTACATTGCTGATATATTGGGTATGGAGTTAAGAGAAGCTTCGTTGGGTTTCACTTACTTGGGTTTCAATATCAAACCATGCGGCTACAAGATCCGGGACTGGATGTGGCTCATTGACAAGTTCAGAAGGAGGATGTTCAGATGGACACACAGGTGGTTGTCTATGGGGGGTCAACTCATTATGATACAAGCTGTTCTATCCCAGATGATGGTATATTGGGGTCATCTTTATTACTTGCCAGATGGTATTATCAGACTTATTAACTCCATTATTGCAAAATTCCTATGGGGCGGGGTGCAGATGCCACCAAAAATTCACCTATGCAAATTACAGAAACTGTGCAGGCCAAAGGACCATGATGGATGGGGAATTCTAGACACGAGAAACTTCAACAAAGCACTGCTCATCAAGTCGTTCTGGAGAGCTCTGGGCAGTGATGGCATTTGGAATGAGGTTATCAGGTGTAAATATATTGTGGGTGACATTTATCATCAGATCCTTACCACTCAATTCTCACACCCAAGATGCATATCCGTCATATGGGGCAGTTTTAAAAAGGTTAGCAGGCTTATGGCAGACAGGGTAGCTTGGCTTTTCCGAGATGGTAGACGTATTCCTTTATCTCATATGAAGGTTATTGGTTTTCCTCCTCAGCACGGACCATCTCCACAACTTGTTCACAGGCTTGCTCATCGTGGCATTATATATCTTACACAGACCATTTGCGAATGGTCCTACGGGGCCCCTATTTTTAAATCGGCTGCTCAATTGGATTTAAGAGCTCTGGAGGATGATGAATGGGAGTTCCTTAGGGACAGGCTTCGGGCTACGGGTCTATGCTGGGATTCCGGAGGTGATAAGATTGTTTGGGATGGCCCCATGAAGAATGGAATACCGGTGGTCAGAGACATATACAGGAATATTAACATGGTTTCATACTTGGAACAGCTTAGTAGATCTTTCTATAGGTTTTGGCGGAGGAATATCCCTACGAAGAGTATACTCTTTGGCTGGTTAGTGTGGAAGGACAAGGTCCTGAATGGAAATAATTTGATGAAAAGGGGATATTCTGGCCCTTTCAGATGCCATATTTGCTTATCGGATATTGAATCCACAGTACATCTTTTCTTCAGATGTCCTATTATTATCAATATATGGAGACTCTTCTTTGTACATTTCATGGGCCCCTCATGGTCTCCGGTTGATTTCATATATGTGGTGACGGATTGGGACAAATTAAAAGGGAAATTCATATCTCTCCCCTTTTTCTTTTTATGGGAGGTATGGCTTGGTAGAAATAAAATGATCTTCGAAAATACACCCTTTCAGATTCCATGTATTTACTTTGCTATTATTAAATGGATGGAAGATAGCCCTACAATTACTAGGCCTATACTGGACTGCTCCATACGCATTCGGCCACATGAGGTGGCTATCCCAGCAGTCTACTTTGATGGTGCTTGCATGAATGGGGTTATGGGATGCGGCACATGGATTAAGATATCTCAAAGGGAAAGGGTTCATATTCATTTTAATGCCGGAAATGTTACCAACAACAAAGCGGAAATCATTGCTCTTTGGGGAGGCCTGCATTTCGCCATCTACTTACAGCTCAATGATATTCATGTTTATGGTGATTCAAATATTGCTATTGGATGGATCACTAACCCACAGGCTCTCGTCCCAACTGGACTACAAGGCTGGGTTTCTCGTGTTCGGCGTTTATGGACAATGCTCAACAAGCCTGCTATCTGTCACATTTACAGGGACAAGAATACAAGGGCAGATGGCCTTTCAAAGATGGGTTTAAATACTGACTTTGGTATCGTGCAGGTTCAGCTCTTTCGAGATGGTGCCATTTTCTGGAAAAATGCTATTGCCATTCCATAACGCGGTTGTAGTATTATATTTTGGTTTTTTGAATATCTATTTGCGGCGGTGAAGTTTTCATATGCAGGTTTATGTTTTTATTTCCACCTCCTACTGGCGAGCGTGGGCTTTTAGTCTATATCTCTTCTACAGGCGAGCGTGATAAGAATACACAGGCTGGCTACATGCCATTATATTCCGAGGTTCATGTACACTGGGGGAATGACTAGTTTCTGTTTACACATATTATTATTATCTCGGTTTTCTCCTGGAATGCGAACTCCATTATTACAAGTGTCGACCATGCCTATCCCATATGTTCGCGATTTTTCTCTTGCACAGGGATGGTTATGAGGATTTTATCAAGCGAGCATGCGTTTTACTCTCAAGCGAGCCGGTCTTATATTTTGCTAGGGACTGCAATGCTTCTGCTATTATCACTTGTTTCTGATATGTCCCTTCTTTCTTTTTCACATGAAAGCCATATGCATATTCTTGCTATTCCTAATTTTCCTATTATGGCTTTATCTGGATCGATGTCTTCCGATCTATCTGTCTACTTTTGTCATTGGCATATACTTTGGTCTTTCATTTACTGTTTATATCTTTTGTTAATCAGTCCTATCATTACCAATTTCCTCCTCCAGCTCGCTTCTTCAGCTGAGCATTTGATCTGGACGTTATTCGTTCTATGTTGGGGTGGCCATTCTATTGGCTGCCTTTGGTTGTTATTCTCGCTGTTCCTTCTCTTTGGAGAATGTATAGTTAATCTTGTTTTCTGTTCTCATAACAGCGTTTTTCTACAGAAAAAAAAAAAAAGGTATTAGGTAAATGTGGTAAAGATAAATACTAGATACTATTTAAATTTTTTTGGTTGGAAAACTCATATTAAGCGACTTCAAAGTGAAATAAGAAGCTATAGGATTGAGATATATCATAGGCAATTGATTAATGTGATTCATTTCCCTAGTTAATCACTATTTATGTGGTGAGCATCACGTGATGTAATGAGTTACTTGGTAAGGTTTTGCAAATGGTGTAGCAAGGTAAGTGGGCTTGATTGTGGTGAAAACTCCATAGCGTTCCATAGTGGGACGGGTGACCTCTCATCCATCCCACTATGATTGACACTATGTGATTCATTTCATTAGTTTCAATGCCACTTCTTCACTCCTATAAGCATTACCCCATACAATGAATGCAATAAGTGTTAAGTAGACTATTCAAAAATCATGAAAAATTAGTCAATTACTATTAAATCAGTCACTTACCTCTCATAAAAATGATCATAGATAAATAATTTATTAAAACAGTTAAATTTCAAAAAGTAATACGTAATAAAAAAAATTAATAAAAATATTTTCTCTGAAAAAGTAATAAAAATATTCTTCTTATCCTTTTAGAGTACAAGACATACTTCCTCACGTTGGATAATATGACGTGGCCGGATCCTGAATGCAGGAAACGCTGAATTGTCAAGTTTATTTCAAAAGATTGAAAGGATTTCCTGTATGGCACGAAGTTCACTTGTCAAAACATTTTTGCAATGGAGATAAAAAGATGGAAAACAAAGTTGTACGATCAAATTATCTATTTAATTTTTTAGATGGGTTCTCATTAAGGAGTAAATTATTTATTTAAGGTTGTTGGTGGGATAATCTCACAGCCATTTACTTGGTTAACACCACGGTTCCAGTTTCTGGAAGTAACACTTCAACTTGATATCTATAACTTTTTCAAACATATTATTATTTATTTTAAATTTTTTAATGTATTTGTATTTTAATTTTAATTTATAATATATTAGGTAAAAACAATTCATAAACTTAACTTTTATATTATTTAAATATTATTTTGAAATAAAACCCTACTCTTTGATTGTTGGTCTAATTTCTCAATGACAAATGAAAAAACTTATGTTAATGTAATTATTTTTAAAGATCAATAAATTTATATATATATATATATATATATAATTTAAAATATTATATTAAATTTATTTATTTAAATTTTGATGGATTATAAGATTTAAAATTTTACATAATTTTAATAAAAAGTATAATATTTTTTTCTAACAAATTATATCAACGTGTATAGAGAAAATTAAATCAAGCTTATTTTAATTTTCTTTTATGTTTAATGCATCTATATTCTTATGTATCTATATTTTTATGGTTGTTTGCTGTAACCATGGTGCTATATTTTTGCATTATGTTTGGTTATGTAAAAATATTTGAACTTTATTTATCTTAAATATATTAAAAAAAATTAGAATATTTTTTTTCATGTATATTTTTATAAAATATTAATAATTTGAAGTCATGTTCTAACAGTCAAGAAATCTGTTTCAATATTTTGATTGTTGTAGCAACAGTTCTACACGAATTTGTAAAAACTTCCACAAGAATATGTACTAGAATGTTTGAATCAATTTTTTAATGGTGGAAATGGATTCAATACCATCAAAATCCAACACCATGTGTTTAATAGTTAAGAGAATGTGTTTCCTTAAAAAAAGGGTCGTTTAAAAATGCTACAAATTTATCTTGACGATAGTTTTCTTACCTGAATCCTGTAAAAAAATTCAAAAATTCTTAGTGCTGGAGTGTTTGAATTTGTAACCCGAATTTTTCGTCATAATCTTGGGGGAATTTGTGGGCTTTTTCGACTATGCTCATAAAAAGTTATAAGTTCAAATACATAAAGGTAGATTATATACACCTTAGTAGACTATAGAAATTAAATAGTAATACATAAGTAAATCTTCTATAACCTTAAAATTAGATTATTATTATTACTAGTACAACCAGATTAAAAATATTAATGTGGTTGATATAGCCTAAGGCTTCATAAACATATTAAAAAACTATTTTAACAAGAATAATTTCTTACTAATGCACACATTTGTTTAATTAACCATGTATAAAAATGTTATGGGTCAACTTTAACTTAAGAAAAAAAGGAATTACACATTTTATTGTAAAATGGATCATTTTGCTAAATAAAATTTGTTAAATATATAAATGAATGTTATAAATAATAATGAGGAGCTTATTAAAATTGGAATAATCTCAAATCCCTAGGAAATTGGTGGGTGGGGAGCCACGAGACACCAATCTAATTTTTAAAATTTATTAAAAGTAATGGACCATTTTGCTAAATAAAATTTTCTTATATATAAATGAATGCTATAAATAGGAGTTGTCTACGGAGGCAATAGAATATTGTATTTTTTTTTTTCAAAAAACCAGGTAGTTGGAGTGTTTGAATTACAATTTTTATGGTGGAAATGGATTCAACACCATGAAAAAACCCTTAAGGCACCCAAAATACTGAAGTTTAACGACTATAACCCAGATTTTCAAAAAATTACATGAGTAACTTAAGGTGAAAATGTGAAGCTGGGTTACACTTTTTGCCCTTTTTTGAGAAAAATTTTTCATTTTTTTCGGTTCTTCAACTTTCTACAAACTATAACAATTTTTTTGTGTAGAATTTCATTTTGCGATAAAAATAAAATTTGTGAGAAATTTTGTTAGCTTTCTATTACTTATTTTTTGAAATTTTTTTATGCAGATTTGATATGTCAACTTAGCATTTCTTTGAGTGTGTGTTTCTTAACAATCAAAGAATTCATAAGAAGTCATGTTATGTTGCAACATTGTATTCATTGAAAATTTGTGTTTTTGAAAAAACAAAATGTGTTACAACAATCTAGATAGAGTCTACTTTGGTTTTGTCATATTTACAAAGCCAATGGATGCATATCATAATTACTAGAATTTTTTGAACTGGTCCAATACGAAAAACTGCGTATTTTTGATATGTTTCGCGTGGCAACAAATTTCTTAAGATATAAGTTATAAACTAAAAATCTAAAAGCTACCCATTAGAGTCAACGGACCAATGTAATGCCCCATAATTTTTTCAAATTTTTTACAATGTATTTTGGGAGACACAAAATTTTGATTTCACTGAATCACGATGACCCTCAAAAATTGTTTGCACTCATTTTATTAGAAAAATAATTAAAATTAATAAACGTTTACGAAATTCCATAAAATTTATATTTCCTGAAAGTAGATTCAATTTTGAAAATGCTTGTCTTGGTTCCGACAGTTAATTAACAACTTTTCATGGAGTTTAATCAGTCCAAAGTTGCAGAACCGTTTTCAGAGCCTGGTTTTGCGTAATTGGTGACGCGTTAGTTCGGCCGAACTATTAGTGAAAGTTCGGCCGAACTATGTTTTCCGCTTACGAGTCGTTAAAACTAACGTCTTAATAGTTCGGCCGAACTTCTTATCAAAAGTTCGACCGAACTATTGTGTAATTCTCCGTCGGCCGGAAACTTTTGTGGAGCCCCCTACAAAACACATATTTCGAGTCAATATAAATTGCCGCGAAATGATTCACAATTTTCGCACATATAGCAAATCTATGAAACATATTTTTAGTTACTTTTGTTCAAACTTGCGTGACGAATTTGTTAAATTTTAGA
>JAXQQM020077270.1:0-146878 GCA_034641835.2 Pinus albicaulis | reverse complement strand
ACAAAGGAAGGAGGCCATCTAGAGTATTCAAGAGCCAACACTTTTTAGTCATAAAATTTTTTCCTCGAAGGCTCCAAAGAGTTCTTAGCCAGCATTTGGTATAAAAAAATTTATAGCTGCCTAATAGGCGGAAGACGGTAAGTTTAGGGTCGAGAAATTTAACAGCCAAAACTTCCTGCTGTGGAAGGTGCAGATGGAAGATTATCTATATCAGAAAGATTTGTACCTACCATCGAGCGGAAAAACAAAGAAGTCGGTGGCCATGACAGACGCGGAATGGAAAATCCTCGATAGAAAGGCACTCGGAACAGTACGGTTGTGCCTTGCGGCGTCAGCCGCCTTCAGTATTTCGAAGGAAACAACAACAGAGGGTTTGATGCAGACATTGGCGAAACTATATGAAAAAACCTCGGCCTCAAACAAGGTATTTCTTATGAAACGACTATTTAATATGAAGATGTCGGAAGGTGGATTTGTTGCAGACCATTTAAATGAATTTAATACAGTTACCAGTCAGTTAAGTTCTGTAGGGGTAAACTTTGATCATGAAGTTAGAGCTCTGTTATTCTTGTGCTCATTGCCAGAGAGTTGGAATGGTTTAGTAATGGCCATTAGTAACTCTGTCTCTGGATCTAGTACTTTAAAGTTTGATGATGTTGTTGGTGCTATCCTTAGCGAGGAAATGCGACAGAAAAGCTCCGGTGAGACATCGGGTAATGCTTTGAGTGCAGAGTCTAGGGGAAGAAGAATGGAAAGAGGAAAGAGCTCGGGATATCGCAGTAAATCAAGGAAAGGAAAATCCAAGTCTAGATTGGGGATAGTGTGCTGGAAATGCGGAAATAAAGGACACCTAAAGAAAGACTATAGATCTCGGAAGGGAAAAAAAGGAGACACACAAAAAGAAAACAATCATGAAGCAAATGTGACAGGTGATGTGTTACAAGATGCTTTGATTCTTTTGTTCGAAAATGTTACTGATTCTTGGGTTGTAGATTCAGGGGCTTCATTCCATGCCACACCTGATAAGAAATATTTTCATGACTATGTTCAAGGAGATTTTGGACAAGTTCGTTTGGGTGATGATAAACCCTGTAAAATTGTTGGAATGGGTCAAGTTCTTGTAAAAAAACAGAATGGAAACCAATGGCTACTAAAGGAGGTAAGGCATGTTCCAGATCTGAAGAAAAATATGATTTCAACAGGGCAGTTAGGCAGTGAAGGTTGTGTGACAACTTTCACAGATAAAACTTGGAAGGTCACCAAAGGAGCCCCGGTAATAGCAAAAGGCGAAAAGGTTGGTACATTGTATTTATGCAATGGTATTTCTAACTCTGTTAATGCTTTAACTTCCAAAGGAGCAGATGCAGCATTATGGCATCATAGGCTCGGACACATGAGTGAGAAGGGGATGAAGATTCTTCACTCAAGAAATTTGTTGCCAAGTTTGAAGAATGTTGATTTGGATTTCTGTGAGAATTGCATTTATGGAAAACAAAAGAGAGTTAGATTTCTCAGAGTTGGGAAAGAAAAGAAGAGTGAAAAATTAGAGCTTGTACATACAGATGTATGGGGACCTGCTTAGGTATAATCTCTTGGTGGCTCTCGTTATTATGTTACTTTTATTGATGATGCAACTAGAAAAACCTGGATTTATTGTCTTCAGAATAAATTTGATGTATTGGATACTTTCAAGAAATGGAAAGCTTTGGTTGAGATTGAGACAGGAAATAAGTTGAAGTGTCTCAGATCAGACAATGGAGGTGAATATTGCAGCAAAGAGTTTGATAGGTATTGTTCAGAGCATGGAATTCGTAGAGAGAAGACAATTCCAAGAACACCACAAGAAAATGGTGTGTCAGAAAGGATGAACAGAACAAGCATGGAGCATGCAAGGTGCATGAGATTGCATGCAGGATTGCCTTTACAATTTTGGGCAGATGCTGTGCATACTGCTATTTATCGAATAAACATAGGGCTTTCAAGTTCCTTGGAGGGTGGTATTCCAGAGGAAGCATGGACAGGTAAAAAGGTAAACTACTCCTTTTTAAAGCCTTTTGGTTGTGAGGCCTTTGTCCATATTAATAAAGAAAATAGAACAAAGCTTGAGGCAAAATCAAAGAAATGTACCTTTATTGGATATGGTGTTAATGATTTTGTTTATCGCTTATATGATTATGAAAATCACAAAATCATTAGGAGCAGAGATGTAATATTCAATGAAAAGGTCTTGTATAAGAATAAGTTGCAGGAAAAGAAACAGGAAAAAGAAAGCAAGGAATACACAGTTCTTGATGAGATAACTGAAAAAGTAAAGGTGCTTGAAAATAATAATAATCAACAACCACAGTAGCAGCAACCACCACAACAGCAATAGGCACCTCAAACACCTGAAAGTGGTGTTAGAAGATCTACCAGGATAAGTAGACCCCCTGAACGATACTCTCCTTCATTATATTATTTATTGTTGACTGATTATGGTGAACCTGAATGTTATGAAGAAGCAATGCAAGTTGAAAGCAGGAAGAAGTGGGAGCTAGCCATGGAAGAAGAGATGGACTCCTTAATGCATAACCAGACTTGGGACTTAGTCAGGTTGCCTGCAGGTAAAACTACATTGTAGAATAAATGGGTTTACAAGCTGAAGGAAGAAGATGGAGGAAAACAGAGGTACAAAGCTAGACTTGTGGTGAAGGGGTTTGCACAGAAGAAAGGTATTGATTTTGATGAAATATTTTCTCCTGTTGTTAAGATGACTTCAATCAGAACTATCTTAAGTCTTGTAGCAGCAAAAGATTTACATCTTGAACAGTTAGATGTAAAGACAACATTTCTCCATGGAGATTTGGAGGAAGAGATATACATGCAGCAACCCGAAGGATATGAGGTAAAAGGGAAAGAAAAATTGGTGTGCAAGTTAAAGAAGAGCTTGCATGGGTTAAAACAAGCTCCAAGGTAGTGGTATCTAAAATTTGACAAGTCACATGTTTGAACAAGGTTATACTAGATGTCACTCTGATCATTGTGTTTATCTTAAAAGGAAAAATGATGGCAGCTATATTATATTGTTATTGTATGTAGATGACATGCTTGTTGCAGGGTCTGACATGCAGGAAATAAATGTGCTCAAAAGAAAATTGGCAAATTCATTTGCAATGAAGGATTTGGGAGCTGCAAAACAAATCCTTGGTATGAGGATAACTAGAGATAGGAAAAATCGCAAATTAACATTGTCTCAGAATGAGTACATAGAAAAGGTGTTGAAAAGATTTAATATGCATAATGCAAAACCATTTAGTACACCTTTTGCTAGCCATTTCAAACTTAGTAAGGAGATGTGCCCCAAGACCCACGAAGAAATGGAATATATGTCTAAAGTTCCATATGCATCAGCAGTTGGAAGCTTAATGTATGCAATGGTCTGCACAAGGCCTGATATTGCACATGCAGTGGGAGTTGTAAGCAGGTACATGAACAATCCAGGAAAAGAACATTGGATGGCAGTAAAATGGATTCTCATATATTTGAGAGGTACCACAAATCAAGCATTATGCTTTGGTGGTTCAAACATTGCTCTACAGGGATATGTTGATGCAGATATGGCAGGTGACAGAGATAACAGGAGGAGCACTATAGGATATGTATTTAATGTAGGTGGAACAACTGTCAGTTGGGTTTCAAAAATCCAAAGTGTTGTTGCACTTTCAACAACAGAAGCAGAGTATGTTGCTGCTACAGAGGCTAGTAAAGAAATGATTTGGTTACAAAGGTTTATGGATGAATTAGGTAAGAAGCATGATATGGGCACGTTATACAATGATAGCCAAAGTGCCATTCATCTTGCAAAGAACTCAACATTTCATTCTAGGACTAAACACATACATCTCAAGTACCATTTCATACGGTCAGTATTGGAAGATGGAGAGTTGAAGCTGGAAAAGTTACACACTAGCCAGAATCCTGCAGATATGCTAACAAAAGTTGTAACCAGGGAGAAACTGAGAATGTGCTCAGTTTCAATTGGTCTTCAAGGATGACGATGAAGATGAGAAACAACCAAGTCCAAAGAGGAGTCATTGTCCAGCAAATGAAGCAGCGGTGGAGTTGCTACAATCAGTCTCCAAGTGGGAGATTGTTGGGTGTGGAGCCTGATTATCTTGTTTACTTTGTATCATAGCATTGGACCCCTGTACCTTAAATGGGGCAGCAACGCTGCCCATAAATTAATCGCTACCGTGGGGGTCCAGGGGGGGGCGGCAGTGACTTTATGAAGCCCCCCGTGGTGGGGGGTTTCGGGGGCAGTGCCCCTGAAGCTAAAAACATATGTAAAATTTCCTTGTAAAAGTATAGTAATTTCTAGTCAATCTGGGCCATTCATTAGGCATATGATATGACGGTAGAAGTTATGTTTAGTTTAGGGTTTTTTGCCCTAGAAGGCAACCCCTAGCTTTTATGAGGGTATTGTATTTCGGTTGTGTATTGTATGTGTGTATTCTCGGAGCGAGAAACAAAGAGGGAGACTGTGAGAGAGAACAGAGGATATTACAACGGATCTACTGTAGGTTGTGTCTCTTCATTTTGCTGGATAATAGAAAGGAAGGACTGGTTGTTCGGGGTGGACGTAGCCCAAACTGGGTGAACCACGTATATCTGTGTCTCTCTGGTTTTATGTGTTTTGTGTGCTTCTATTTTCCGCATATTTTATGGGTTGCATTGCTCTGTAATATATAATTTTCTAACAATGTGTATAATATCAGCTTTTGTTTAAGAATTGTAGTATCAGAAAACATCATATTTGAAATTTTATCAATTGCTTTCTCTCCTTCAAGTGCCATTCCCTGCTCAAGGTTATTCAATAAAAAGAATGGCTATTTTAAGATATTGAGAAGTAGCTGCTTTAAATATTGGTTGGGAAGAATGCTTAAAAATGTTGAAGGGTGTTCAAAAAAATGCTCAAAAATGATAAAACGCTCAAAAAATGATCAAAGATGCTAAAAAAATGCTAAAAAATGGGTATTTTTGTTGAAGGAATAGTCAGCTTGTTCAAATATGGAACAACAGTTGTTTCCGAATGGAACAACACAAGCAGAGCGGAAAAAAATGTTTAAATTTTGATTGAACCGTTGTCGTTCAGAAATTGAATAGCAGTTGTTCTTGGATTGAGCAGCAAAGTTAAAAAACACAACAAAAACCTGATCAATTATGTTGAACTGCTGCCGTTCAGGGATTGAATAGCAGTTGTTCTGGATTTGAATAGCAAAGCAGTTGTTCTGGATTTGAACAAAAAAATTTAAAAACACAGCAAAAAGCTGTTCAAATTGGTTGAAACGGTGCTGTTCGAAAATTGAACAGCAGCTATTCTGGAATTGAACGACAAAACTTAAAAACTCGACAACAGGTTGTTCAATTCAATTGAACAGTAGCTATTCTGGAATTGAACAAAAAAACTTAAAACTCGACAATAAGCTGTTCAATTCAATTGAACTGCTGCTGTTCAAAAATTGGACAGCAGCTGTTCTAGAATTGAGCAGCAAAACTTAAAAACTTAACCAAAAAGTTGTTCAATTCAATTGAACTTCTGCTATTCAAAAAGTGAACAGCAACTATTCATAAATTGGACAGCAAAGTAAGAAATTAAAAACAACACAACCCTGTAGAAGAATGGATTGTAAATGGGACGAATATACAATTATATACATAATTTACAAGTGATGTTTTCAAACCTCTCATGTACCTGAGTTTGTGGGGTTGTCACCCCCTTGTGCCACAACTCGGATGGTGGGATCTTCTCGTGCTTTTTGACAAAAGGATTGCTTCGTGAGAGGTTTTTGATAGAGGCATACTCTGTGACCGTTAACTCGGAATGTTGAGCTGGATCCGTCTATCGTGGTCAAAGTGAGGGTACCATAGCTATGCACTTCCTAAATCTCATATGGACCAAGCCATCTTGTTTGCAGTTTTCCTGGAAAGTCTTGGAAGCTGGAATCATATAGGAGCACCCAATCTCCTTTTTGGAATACTTTCTTTTTTATTAGATTGTCGTGCCACTTGTCTCGTTGTTGTTGAATGATCATTGTACGTTGCAAGGCAAGCAGTCAAATTTCATCCATTTCATCCATTTCATTCATTTTTTTAAGTCTTTTAGTTTGAGCATCCGTTAAGTCCAATCCTACTTCCTTGGCTGTTCTCAGTGTTTTAATTTCGAACTCAATAGGGAAGATAGGTTCTCTCCCAAATACTAGCTGATATCGTGAATATCTAGTGGTATTTCTCCAGGTTGTTCGATAAGCCCATAAGGCTTCTGGCAGTCTAGTGGCCCAGTCCTGGCGGTGTGCTGCTACTGTCTTGGTAAGGATTTCCTCCAAGACTTTGTTAGTGCTTTCGACTTGTCCGTTTTCCTGCAGGTGGTAAGGAGACGTAATTCTATGAATGACATGGTGATTTTTTTAAGTAGATATGATCTTATTGCCTATGAACTGTGCCCCCCTGTCAGTTATCACTTCCCTTGGTAGGTCGTATTATGCAAATAGTTCGAAGAGAAATTTAATTACTGATTCTTCCGTGGCTCTTAGCAAAGCTACTGCTTCCACCCATTTGGTAACATAATCTGTGGCAACTAATATGTGGGCTTTCTGGTTTGATGGCAGATTAAATGGCCCAACGAAGTCCAATGGCCATTGTTCAAATGGTTCTACCACCAATTGCCGTTGCAGCGACATTTCATCAGCTTGGCCTGGACGGCCCATCCTTTGGCAGTTGTCACAGGACTGAACGTACTTCTTTGCATCTTTAAAAATTGTAGGCCAAAAATAGCCTAATTGTAGTATTTTCTGCCCTATCCGTCAGTCTGCGAAGTGACCACCGTAGGGTTCATCATGACAGGCACGTAGGACATCATGGATTTCATCCTCCCTTATGCATCGGCGTATCTGCATATCAGCCCCTGTATGAAATAAGTATCCTTCAATCTAGGAGAATCGTGAACTGCGTTGTACAATTAACTTCCGTTCTCTTGTCGTCAAATGTTTGGGTAGCTTCCTAACTACCAGATAATTTGTGACATCTGCATACCACGGGGTTTTGACTGCTACAACAAATAGGTGTTCATCCATAAATTGATCGTCGACTGTTGATGCGTCATCTGTTTTGGGGACTCTTGATAGAAAGTCTTCGACTACGTTCTCCTTCCCTGGACGATCTCTGATTGTTATATCGAATTCCTGTAATAATAGTAGCCAGTGAGTTATTCTTTCATTCATGATCGTTTTATTTGCTAAATATCTGATAGAAGAATGGTCAGTGTACAGGAATACTTGATATCTTGTTATGTAGTGCCTGAATTTATTGATAGCATAAATTACAGCCAGGAACTCTTTCTCGATTACTGTGTAGTTTAGCTTAGCGGGGGTAAGATTCTTGCTAATATAATAGATAGCATATGGTTTTCGGTCTTCTTCTTGGCTGAGGACTGCTCCTATTGTTGTATCAGATGCATCGGAAGAGATATGAAAGGGGAGTTTCCAGTCAGGACCTCGCAACATTGGTACTGTGGAGACGAGCTTCTTTAATTTTGTAAAAGCAGTGTCACATTTTTCAGTCCACTGAAATTCAACATTGCCAGTTAAAGCATACAGAGGTGCAACTATCTGTGAATTTTTTTTTATAAATCTGCGGTAATATCCTGCATACCCCAGGAAACTACATACCTCTTTTTGTGTACAGGGTGTGGCCAACAAAAGAATTATCTTTATTTTAGCCAGGTCTACTTAGATTCCTGTCGCAGAAATGTAGTGGCCTAGGATTACCCCTTCAGTCATCATCATGTGGAATTTATCGTTGCTTAGACACAATATAGGAGCAATACTTCGTTCCAGTACCTTGTCTAATGTTTCTAGAGCTTGGTCAAAATCTTCCCCATAGGGTGTAAAATCATCCATGTAAATTTCAAGTCCTTCATTTATTAAATCAGAAAAAATACTAATTATGGCTCTTTGAAATGTTTCCGGAGCATTACATAATCCAAATGGTAACACTCTGTAAGAGAAAGTGCCCAATGGGTAGTTAAAGGTTGTCTTATCTTGATCTTCAAGGGCTATTTGTATCTGATTGTATCCACTGAATCCATCAAGAAAAGAGAAAAAACGTTTTCCAGCTAATGTGTTAAGGACTTGGTCAATAAAGGAAAGGGGGAAATGATCTTTCTGAGTTACTTTATTTAATTCTCTATAGTCTACGCAGATCCTCCACTTCCCATTCTTTTTAGGGAAAACCACCAAAGGGGAGACCCATTTTCTGTCTGATATAGGATAAACAAAATTTACATCTAGGAGCTTTTGGAGTTCTTCTTTTAAAATTTCTTTTAAATGGGGATTCAGTCTTCGTTGCGGTTGTCAAATAGGCCGAGTCTCTCTATCAGTATAGATATGATGCATGCACAACTGTGGGTCCAAGCCCTTCATGTATTGGTAGTCCCATGCGAATGCACCTTGGCGCTTTTTAAGGATTTTTACAAGTTTCTGCCTTTGGTTGTCATCCAGGCTACTGTTAATATTCAAAATCTTACCTGGTTCGATTTCAATAGGTATACTATTACAAACAGTGGTTGTGGGATTATATTGGGTCTCAAATTCTGTTACGAGATTTTATTTCCCTTCATGCTCGAGGAGTGTTTTCATCATTTGGAATTTCAAATTTTCGGTTTTGGGCAGCTGGTTCATCATGTTACTAATCAGATCATCTTTAGTTTGATTTTTAAATTTGAGAACCTCTATCAGTGTGAGGGGTAGATGGATTTTTTGCTCCCAATATGTGTCTGGGTGTTTGTGAATTTTTATAGTGGGTAGACTTGGTTTGGCAGGCGGATAGATTAAAATATTCTTTACAGAATTTCCTCTAGTGATAGTCATGTTGCCTGTTTGGCAGCCTATGTAAGCATCTGCCATGGCCAGCCAAGGCCGCCCAAGAATAAATGGGCGCCCTTACATCCTGTTTTTCCGATTAATGACTAAAAAATCAGCAGGGTATTCCCATGAGTCTACTGAGACCATAATGTCTTGCACTATGCCTTCTGGTCTAATAACAGATCTGTCAGCTAATTCCAGGAGTGTGGCTATAGGTTCGAGGACCGATATGCCTAGTTTTTCACAAGCCTTTGTAGTTAGGATGTTGATGGCTGCCCCAAGGTCAACCATTGTATTTGGAAATGAATGTCCAGAAATTTGTACGGTTACAATGGGGTTTCCTGGGACTTCATATTTTACAGGTGATTCTTTTCCTAACAATAAGTCAGACAGAGTTCCTACTACATGAACGATAGGTGCAGCCATTTTTTTCCTAATCTGTTTCTTTCCACATAACTCCTTGATTATTTTTGCATAGATTGGAATGTCTTGGATGGCCTGCAGAAGAGGAATTTTGACACAAATATTTCTTAATTCCCCCAGGATGTCAAACTCTGAGTGGATTATAGGTCTGGGTAAGTTTAATCTCTCACGAAATGGTGGTGGATCTATTTTAAGATATTTAGGTCTTTTTTGTTCCATTATTTCCTCGTCTTTGCCTGTTTTTGTTATCTCTGTTGAGCTAGGCCCTGTGGATGTTTCAATTTTGGATTGAGGTGGAGTTGGGGCCTTTATGGGCAATATGGTACGTCCTAATCTCAACTTCAATTCGTTACATTGTTTTTGTTCATTGTTGGGTGTTGGATTCTCTATGATTTGAATTAATTGAACTGGTCTATTATTGGGATTGGGATTGGGTTGGGCTGGTAATTGAGGTCATATGACAGGATGCTAGTTATGCTGAAGGGGGTAAGGGGCTGGTAATTTTGGATTTCCTGCTCCTATCGATAAATTTCCCATCCCCGTAGGTCGTTTCCAGTTCCAGTTGTTGTTTTTTGTAGGGGGTTTTGGCCATTGGTTTTGATAAGGGATCTTCTGCCAATAAGGGGGAGAACTAGGGAAGTTTTTTCGGTTACTTCCTGATTAATTTTGTGTAGGCCAGGGTGGAATAGGAAAGGTTTGGTTTGGCCAAGTTGGGAAGGGCTTTTGAGTCTAACAAGTTTTTGTAGGGTTTTTCTAGTTGTACAGGGGCATTTGAAAGTATTGAGGTAGGTCTTGCGGTATGCCAGGTCGACCCTACCATTGCCGACGTTGATTCATTAAATAGACTGGTTCTGTTTCTTCTTCTGCTTCTTTTTAGATGGCTTTCAGCCTAGGGAGTGAAGGACACTAGTCTGTAGTATGATCCTTAGTGCAAATAGAACATGTATGGACCATGTCTAAAGGACACTCCCTTTGGCTGTGCTTCTTCCGACATTTTGGGCAGAAGACGGCCAGATATTGTTAAGCTATTGCTTGTTTTTTTTTGGCTTGCAGAACATCAAGTTGTGCGGTCAAAGTGCCCAAGATGTCGGTTTTGAAGTTTTCTAAGAGATTTCCAAATTCTGCCCTAGTTACATTGATACTGGTCTGCTTAAGATCGCGCCCAATAGGTTTGTTACGTGAGCTACCTCGAGAGAATCTAATACATAAGGAGATAATATCATCATATTCTTCCTGATAAAGATCTCCTTTTCCCATTATGTTAAGTAATTCAACCCATTCTTCCTTCATCCCCTTAAGTATTGTGGCTTTCAAAATGTCCTTGGACAACATAGTATATGGGGATCTTTGTAAATTGTATTGAAATCTTACTACGTATTCTTCTAGTGTTTCATTGTCTTTTGCAGTCATGTTAAAGATTTAATTTTTTAGGTCTCGGGTTCGGAAATAGTCTTGGTATTTGGTAAGAAAGGTATTCTTCATTTGGTCCCAGTTTTTTATAGTTCCCCCTCCTAACCCCATGAACCAGTGGAGAGCCGTCCCTTTCAAGGTGGAGGGGAATAATTTTAATTTCTGGGGATCGGTGGTGTAATCATATCCTCTGCATAAGACATCAAATTCAAATAAGAATGCATCAGGATCTTCTGTGGTTAATCCATGAAAGGTAGGGATGTTATGCAATGGAATGGCTTTCATAGGGGCATTGGCAGCATGATCAACGATGGGGTACTCCAATGTTGATGTCTGCCTCTGATTTTGATTTTGATTATTTTCCATTTGATCAAAGAGGTGCCAGAAATATTCAGGAATTTCTTGATCTGAGGGGGAGATTTTAATAGGCTTGGAAGGTGAATGTGGTGAAGGTTTTACAACACTTCCCTGATCTAGGATTCTAAGGAGTTCTGTTTCGATTACTTCTTCAAGAGATTTAGGTATCTCTATGTGAATTTCTCCACTAGTTTCTCCCCTGCCTTCTTGCAAATTGCAAGAGCCTCCCTCTTTTGAAAGGTCAATGTTTTGATGAATGGCAGTCTGTAGGCTTTGCTCAGACCCTTCTGTCTTGCTGTGAATCTTGGTGTAGGCTACAGATGGTGAGGCTGCTGCCCGAGGGGGTATGTTAGGATTTTGGATGGGAGTGGTTTTTGATCCTATAGATGCCTGAGATTCAACTTTCTTAATGATTTCTTCTATATATGTTGTCCTCCCAAGGATCACTGGTCCTTTGGGTTGTGGTCTTGACTGATTTTGAGTTGTTTCTATCTTTTTCGTAGGCATAAAACAGGAGCACCTATCCTATGGTTCCTGTACAGATTACTAGCGGGCGGGCTAAAGGGCAATCATGTTTCTTACCAGTACGCAGGTTCTTACCTTTCTCTTTCAATACCCAATTCCTCACAGCAATGGAAAAAGAATGAATTAAAGGAGATAACTCTCAACACTCTCCTCGGCAATGGCACCAAAATGTTGAGTCAGATAGAGGTGACTTTTTGTGACAACTCTATTGTACCTTCATTTAATTATCAACCTGGGGTAAGTCTTTTATTTCAAGAGTGTCAGCGCAGTATATGCGAGTTAACTGATCTACGGGTGCTCTTTGTCAATGTTCAGAAGGAATTACTAACTTTGGAAGCTTGTTGGTCCTAAAGAAGATGTCTTAGATGGATCTTTTAGCCTAAAGCTGAGTAAGGGGATTTGAGGTTTCTCTACTGGAATAAAACAATAGTTCTATTAAACTGAACAATGGTCTAGATAAATGAAGCAACAACTGAAATGAAAGTAATGAAATTAAGCAGAACATTAGTCTAACTAAATTTTTTCAGACATGGAATTGAATTGAATCGATGACCTAGCGATATAAGCAGTAATGAAGCAGCTATTCGGCTAGCAATATAACTAGAATAGTGACTAGCTGTGTAATAATGAAACAATAGTTAAGCAATATGACTAGCTGTGCAATAATGGAACATCAGTAGAACTAAGCAATATAACTAGTTGCGCAATAATGAAATAGCAGTGTAACTAAGCAATACGACTAGCTATGCAATAATGAAACAACAGTAGAACTAAGCTAGTAGCAATGAATAGAAATAGAACCGAAGCGGGTCAAATAACTCATACAGCTATCATTAAGTAATTTTGCAATGGATTTCTCTGTAAGAATTAATTAAACAACATTAATCAATTGGTTAATTGCTTTATTATGCCACACAATGCATGGAGATGCAGAATGTTGAAATCAATCTTTCTACGGCCTAGAAATTAACTATCATGACAATAGATGAACTAGTATTAAAAAAGCATTATCAGAAACGAGATTGCACTTGTCTCATTCTAAGAACGCAATTTCCAATGATTCATTAAAGAAGAAGAGTTGTAATTATATCAATGGAAATATGTATTAAAACTGCACCAAGTTTACAGATATCGATTCTATAACTTTGTCGAACATGGAAATGTGCATGGAGCTCCCGGAGGTTGGGCCCAGACCTACAGAAGCCTCAGCACTGAGGAAACTTCAGAATATAGTTACTCAAAACTCTCTGTTACATCCAGGAATGCTACGGAATATAATTAGACAAACTGTTATGGATTTTATATTATCGGATTGCCCTCTCATTCTGTTCTTTGCCCCTCTAAAGGCGATCTTCAGAATTTCGAGAATGTATCTCAATCGACAGCCCGCTATGCGTGGCTGTCGTTTGAGTTCTTAGACTCAATCTACTCATTCGCCTTCTATTGTCCATTTGGACTGCTTTGTCCTTGCGTCCGTCGATTGGCTTTCTTTTGCTATTGGTTTAGGCATTCCTAGTTTCCTACAGGTAAAGACAAAAAAGATTCAATTCCTTATTATAAATCGTCCTTTCTATCATTAGTCTGATTGTTCCTATTTTCATGATTTTCATTCCTTATTGTCAATATGAAGAGGGATTTTCTTGAAATTACAATATGATTTGCAGTATTTAATGTGTGAAAATCATACCTTATTCTGGACCCAACAGTGTGCATTAAAAATCAATATTACTACATGACCAACTTGGTGGAGACTTTCTAGAAAAAGGAAAGTCAAGATACATAATTACAACTATTAAATAATTCTTTGGATATTAGTGAAACTAAGTGTAAGAATCTGGAAGAAAAGTTCAATGAAGTAAATAAGGAACTCAAAAAGAAGATAAGGTACATTTTGATGGAATTAAGAGATTAAAAAATAGTCTTGATGAAGCATTAAAGAAAGATTCATCAGGGAATGTAGACCCTGATAGAGTTAAGATTCTTAAAGCTAAATTGGATGGACTAGAATAACAACTAAATATGAAATATTGGGACTAGAAAATATTATTGAAAATGAGGAACAAAATAATTGACGTATTGCAAGCAATGTTGATAGAAAAAGATGAATAAGTTAAATCTTTGCAAAAATGTTTGTAAATATATACTTTAGGGGAGAAGACCTTACTCGAAGTCAAAGAAAAAGTTTGGAAGATGATTAATGAGAAAATATTTCAGCTAAAACCATATGTTAAGATTCTAGCTAATTGTGAAAGGTAAATAACTCTAAACCTAAATAATGATATCAAGAAGATGACTCGCTTAGTCAAAGAAAGGTATAAGGATTTTGATTTTATTTATGATATTTTTAAATCCTTAACATATGAATACTTGGAGCTTCTACATTTTTCTAATAGGGGGGAAAGCATTATAACCTTAATGATAATCAAAGAACGCAAACAAATACTCCAAGAGACAAATGATGAGATAACCAAAGCTATGGAAAACATCAAACGTTTTAAGGCTGAGTGGAAATATATTCAACGATTTGGCTTTCCATCCTTATGGACTAATTCAGATTTAATGCTGGGAGAAAAGGACTTCCGAGAAGTAGTGGATAAATTGAGACGTGATATCAAAAAATATTCATATAATGAAGAAGGAGTTATTTCTATTCAAACTATTTTTGACTCCTCCCTCAAAGAATTTCCGAGAAGTACTGGATAAATTGAGACATGATCTCAAAAAAATTTCATATAATGAAGAAGGATTTATTTCTATTCAAACTATTTTTGACTCCTCCCTCAAACAATTAAATATTTTAATACTTCTTGATTGTTGGAGTTAATGCTTACATTCCATATTTAAGAAGTTGGTTTATGATGATTGAGAAATTCTCTCAACCTCTCTCTCTAAATTAGGAATAAGTTGGATCTCAGAAAATCTATTTAATAGAGTAATCTGATTGTAATCCGTGTGTGTGCACATACACCATTTGTGCATAATATGATTGTGTTTCTGTAATTATGTGTTTTTTAGCTATTTTCATCATGGTATCAGAGCCATATCGACCCACTGCCAGTTGCTGAAGAGTCACTACCTGCTGCTGCGTGTTGCAGTTATAACATTCAATTCAGCTTGGACGTCGAGAGTTGGAATAGACGTTGATTTCTCCCTGGCTACAGTGTACCGCATCTGAAAAGGCTCCTCCACTGATCGACCTTCTAACTGCCCATTCACATATGCTGCAATGAAATGAAGCGTTACAGGTAATTCGCTGAATCAATGATGAGATCTATGAGTTACTAAAATTTGAAAACGAGAATGAGATCGATGGGTTAAAAGATAGGAAAACCCGGTTTGTTGAGAGACCAAATATCTTTTATATAAAGGGAGTCCCACCATGCTTGCTTAATTTATGTGAAATGGGTGTATGAGTATACAACAGTTCTGGACAACAACAAAATAAAAGGAATCAGTGCGTACAGTGGAGAAGAAATGGATAACTGTAGGCCAGGGCCGAGGGAACTCCAAGACTCTAACCAGGAAATCTGTTGAAGTATGAGAAAATCTTTTATATTTTAAATATCTTTTTGGAGTCTTTTGGGTGGTAAAGGGCAGTTAACGAGCGCAATCTCTGTAGGGAGATTGAGGTGAGGAACGCACGGATTTTCCCAAAGTCTGTAATTTAATTTTTCCTCAACACGATTTTCTCGCCATTTTATAAAAGGTATTTTATTTTGTCTTATTTTATCATGGAGTTTATGGTGTTAGACAAATTCAGTGGTTTGAATTTTCCCTCGTGGAAAGTAAAAATACAACTGCAATTAATGAATAAAAACTTGTGGGGAATAGTGAATGGTTCAGAAGCAGCACCTACAGATGCCAAAGAGTTACTTGAATGGAAAAATAGAGATGACAAAGCTAAGTCTATTATTGGACTTGCTCTTTCTGATTCGCAATTACATCATGTAGATCTTACTAAAAAATCAAAGGAAATATGGGAACATTTGGCTCAGTTGTTTGGTGTAAATCTACAAATGCAAAATTTTCCATAAAACTGCAATTATTTAGTCTGAAAATGAATGTGGAGACATCTATGTCCAGTCATGTAAATAATTTAATGTCTCTTTTAAGACAATTAAGTGAAGCTGGGACTAAGGTGGAGGATGAAGATGCTAAAGCTGTATTATTAAATAGTCTTCCTTCAAGTTATAGTAATGTTGTTTTCACTTTGAGTCAAATGTCTACACAAACATTGCAAGAGACAATTGCAGCACTTCCCGTGGAGGAAAAGCGACTGAAACCGGAGGATGCAGAAGAGAAATCTCATGTAGAAAATTCCTTGTGGACAAAGTCAAGGATGAGAAAGAAAAATGCAAATAAAGGTGACATTGAATGCTACTATTGCAGGAAAATTGGGCATACAACGTGGAATTGCAGAAGTCGTGCTAGTGATGTGTTAAAAGGGAAAGAATCAGCAAATATAACCACAGATGAATACCAATTGAATTCCGATGATGAATTCAATGAAGAGAGTGAACCTTTTAAACTCTTTTAAGAATAACCAGCAGTTCAACTATGTGTCTGATGCCAGTACTTAAATATCAAGTGGCAGTAAGGCTCAATATGGATGGTTGTCCAGATAGTATGGCAGTTGCGGATCTAGGGAAGGATCCCTCATTAGTGGTAGACATGGAAGTGGTTTCCTAATGAGTTTATGCGACAGATTGGGATGCTGTCCAGTAATTGACTTTGGGAGGTCCTTGATTCGGGAGTTGAGGAAGGGAACTCGGGAATCCAACTTGCCAACTACACCTTTCCGAGGGTTATGAGGCAACTTGATGGAGCATCTACTGATAAACTTGATTATTATTTTATTTTCATGTAATGTAATCATTAAGGGGGGGTGTTGGAGTTAATGCTTACATTCCATATTTAAGAAGTTGGTTTATGACGGTTGTGAAATTCTTTCAACCTCTCTCTCTAAATTAGGAATAAGTTGGATCTCAGAAACTCTATTTAATAGAGTAATCTGATTGTAATCCGTGTGTGTTTGTGTGTGTGCACATACACCATTTGTGGATAATATGATTGTGTTTCTGTAATTATGTGTTTTTTAGCTATTTTCATCATTGATAAAATGGTTCAGCAGATTCTAAACACTAGGTGTTGAATCAAATCAGAACTTATATCGATTAGAGTAAAGTTAAAAGAAGTTCCTTGGCTATCAAATTTTGAATGGGAAAATTTATGAAGTTGAAGAAATGATTCAAGCAAGTATACATCCTGGCTTCAATTACGCAGGCTGCTACATTGGTTTCACATATGCAATCAACACGTGAACAAGTAGAGATACCAGATATTGACACCCTAGTTATTTTCCATAATACTAAAATCAACAGTGTAATAATTCCATAAATTCTAGTCAATGTTCAAAAAAGAACTTGAAAAAATTTAGAAAAATGTATTTAGGATCCATCACATGAAAGAATTTTTTGTCGACATGTTTCGAACCAACTAATGTGATTCATCATCTTCTAATCGTCCTGATGATGAACCACATTAGTGTGTTCAAAATGCATCGACAAAAAGTTATTTCATGTGATGTATCCTGAAGACATTTTTCTAAATAATTCTACTCACAGAAGCCTACATTAAAAAACTTCAAAAAATGCAAAAAAAAACTTGGAAAAAAGAGAAATATGATGTAACAATCATTTTAATTTATTTTCTTTAATTAATGACTATATTTAAAAGATACTTAACCGTATAGTTACATTAATTTTGTATATAAGCCCTCGTTTCTCATTTTAAGGGGGTCAAATTTAGAAGGATAGAAACTTTTGAGTTATAAATATCTAAATGTACTTTCTACACATATCAATTGTTTTACTTTAGTGACTCTCTTATGCAATTTTGAATTTAATGTTCTGTTGTCTTTTATGTTTTTTTCTTGCATAGAGTTTTAGGATAGATGTTATTATAAACTTGATTTGTGATTAATATTGTGTCTCCAATACTTGATTATGTTTATTTCCTGATATTATATTATCGAAAGTAACGTAGTTTAGATGTTTTCATCGAAGATTATAGATTCAAATCTAAGCTTGACTTTGATGTTTTATTGTATTCCTTAATGGAAATAATCTATACCTCTTGTATATGTTATATGTTGTGTTATTATACCAATATGATTTATTTACGATTGGAAATATGTACACAAGATCATGGTTATCTTGAACAACATTAACTTGTTGCAGTACCTTTCGAGGTTCTTGTTTACCAATATTCATATTATTGATATATGATGAGTTTCCTACCCCCAATTGTTTTTAGTAGTGAAAGTGATAATACTTGATATTATACTTTCCATACATTACATGATGAAAATTCTTATATTTATAAGATCTAAATACATATTCATATGTGCTTTTATTTTTTCCTTTGTCATTTATTTGTTTGTTTATTTCTTTTTGTTTGTTGAGTAGGTGACCAAAATTATTCCTTGGATTCTAATGGAAGTTATTCCTCCACAATATAATATATGTATTTTTCTCTTTTTATCTCTTTATTCTTCCCTTTATCTCTCCTCTCCACCTTTGTGTCTATCTCCCTCCCTCTCTCCTTCTCTCTCACCTCCATCTCTCTCTCTCCACCTCTCCCTCCCTCTATTTGTCTATCTCTTCTTCCCTCTCTCTCCCCACGTTGCCTATATCTATCTCTCCCTCCATCCCTCCTTTTTCTCTCTACCTCACCCCCCAAACACACATTATTTTTCTCCATATATTTCTATCTCTCCCTCCCCCGTCTTTACCCCCTCCATCTATATCACTATCTCCCTCTGTATTTCCTTCATTTCCTCTCTAGTTGGCCCCCTAAATATACACACACTCTCTCCATATCTATTTATATCTCTCTCCATCTCTCTTACTCTCCCTCTGTTGCTCTTCACCTTGTCTCTCTTTCTCTCTTCCCCTTCTCTCTCTCTCCCTCTCTCTCTCCTTCTCTCTCTCTCTTCCCTCTCACTACCTTTCTCCCTCACTCTCTCCCCATATCTTCCTTGTCACTCCCTCTCTCTCTCTCTCTCCACCTTTCTCTCTATATGTATTTCTTCTTCCCTCCCTCTCTATTCTCCTCTAACTCCATCTCTCCCTCACTCCCTCTCTCCTTATCTCTATCAAGTCCTCTCTCTATTCCTTTCTCTCCCACCTCCCCTTGTCTTCCCCCCCCCCCCTCCACACTCTCTCTCTCTCTCTTTCTCTTTGTGTATCTTTCTCTTTTCCCTCCAACTCTCTCATTATCTCCCTTCCTCTCTCCTCCTCTCTCTCCCTCTCTCCACCATCCACCTTTATGTCATTGATGGCACCATTTACTCCTCCTGCCAATCACACTCTCGATTTTATTGGCCACATTGAAGACAAATTTAACACAAAAATATGATGATAAAAACATATCTCACATAAAATAATCCATTAGTCAATATAAGGAAAAAAATTATTCATTTTCAACCAATATATAAAAATATATTTCATGAACACTCACTATCTTCGATCATTCCATTCATTTACTCTCATCATTAAACACTTATGCATTCCCTTCATATGTTTTCATGAGATGTAAGTATTACCATTCCACTAAAATGTCAAACCTTAATATAAGAAAGTGTTCACGCAATCTCCAGCAAGTTTAAGCCTTTGATCTAAAGGCCACTACAGGAGAAGATAACCAAGTGTGTAGCTCATATATTATCTCACTTTTCCTCATAATTAGTTGTGGCCAATATCTCATGCACCCTAGAATCCTATGTGATTAAGTCGCTTCTTCCCATGATTTCCTAAGTGATTTGACAATTTGTTCTTAACTATTACAATAATAATTAAAGTAATAATAAATGTTGAAAACCATGGCCACAAAAACCCTAGGACCGTTTCACATTCTTTGCACATATGGGCAGAGTATTTTACTTCCTTTAATCATGTCAATGCACATATATTCGAATTAGTCCATTTCTTACACCAATCATAAACTAGACAATCAATACACAATTATAAATTAAATCAAAGAAAAATCAATTGGAGAATACATGCATGGTCCTCGCTATACATAAATTCGTAATAAAAAATATCCAACACAAAGAATTACTTAATTTCAAGGCATATTCCTCACAAGAATTATAGTCTCCAACACCTATTGATTACTAGAAATCATGTTCTAGTATTAGAATTACACATAAATTCCAAAGAAAACAATTGCATGCACTATCCATTCATCATTGCACTCAGGTAGAGGAAAAAATTTGAAAATAGATTTGGTCACACAAACACAGGTATCACAAACCCAAACATATACATAAGCATGTCACTAATTATCTAAATTTTCACATGCAATTCTACTCATAACATCTCATGTTCTTCACTCTATCATTGGGATTTTCCTTATTTCAAATTATTTATCCTAATTTATTGAGTTATTTACTAATTTATTTATATTTTTAGATAAATATATGTCTATAGAATATGTATGAGCTCAAATAACTACTCAATAATTTAAATTTATGAATGCACACTATTTAGGTATATACAATGACATCTAAAAATTTAGAAACTTTAACTGAACATAACATTTAAGCATAAAGCTAAGTGAAAACATTCATAAGAACATTTTATCTTATAGATATTGGATGTTCTATACAACTGTAAAATATATCACTAGAATTCTCTCAATAAAAATGTACCTGGAGCTAGGGCTATAAATCTACAAGAAGGGATAGCTCCTATGGCTAGTTATTGTCAAGTAAAAATTCCTATACCTATTTAATTTCACAATAATATAACTCCTATGGTAACTCAAATCCACCAAATATCTTCCACTCAACATGCACAACCTAATAAATGAAATTATATTATTTACCATGCAGTCCCTTAAGCTATCCCACTTCCATCTAAAACTCCCACATAGGTCAGTAAGGGAATCTCTCAATTGGTTTGGGGACTCTACGAGTGATCGCAACAACAAGCTCACTTTCTCTTAGGTAATTTCCTCTAACTACCTATTTCCCTATGCAATTCTAGTTCCAACAATCTATTTTCAATATCTACTATGGATTCCCACTTTTCCTAACACTCCCAAACCATCTCTCTTCTCTTCTTTCAAACAAAAACTATGATCCATATCTCTCATCTACCGAAATTAACCGAGATCTTTTACTTATGTGATGTTAGCATAATTGCATGTGAAAGAGTATGAAAAACCACATGTGCATACTTTAAAGAAGAGGCATAAAGACATCCATCAAATAAAATAACACACACAACTTTATAATAGATTTCACCCAATGTGGGCTACGTCTCCAGTATTTGCTCAAAGTGGGGAGGCTACTTTAATTAATCTTCAGTAAAAATCAAATTACATGCATGTACAAAAAGGCACCTTATACCTTCACTTCCAGGGATGGCCTGAAAATGCACAACTTTGCTAAAGAAATGGACTGCAATATTTAATTCCTGGCGCAAAATCGTGAAAATGACTATAAAGTTGACCCTGTTTTGACTTGATCAAAATTTGGACCCTTGGGAATCTCAAAGATTCCTCAAAATATTCATTCTCGTTGGTTGATTGGAATTGTGTTTCTCAAATGAAAAATCTAACTTCACTGTTGTGCTCCTTGCGAAAAACTGAGTAAAATGAGTATAAACTCGGCCCGGTTCTGAAACTATGAAAATTTGGCCCCAAGGGAATCTTTTAGATTCCTCATAATTCCAAAAATATTCCTCCCTGAAAGTTGACTGAATATTTTTTGTTCAGATGAGGAAACTGATTACACCCTCAGATTTCTTGTGGACAACTGAGAAAAATGAGTATAAACTTGATATACTTCTGCCTCTGTCAAAATCAGCCTCTAAGGGAATCTTTCAGATTCCTCATGATACCCCTACGTCAGGGTTCTGCTTCGTTAATTGTGCCCACTAAAGGTTTCACTGGGCACTCTCTCTTGTGTCTCGTTGAATGGAGAAAGGCTATTTTTAAAATAAAATCATGAACGGGAATGTCAAGGCCACATGGCTCGCGCATTGGAAAAATAGTAAATTGTTGTAGGGGTGGGTCAAGTTCCATACCAGCTACACCCATTTTAATGCCCAGTTATTATATTTTTTGGTTGTTTGTTGTGTTTTTTAGGCATGTGGGGTTTGTTGACACATGGGGTTGCTGCAATGGGCGGTTCGGCCATCCAGCTGAGCAGATTCAAACCCCACCGGCCCCAATTAAATAATACAGTCATTAAATGTTATATATATATATATATATATATATATATATATATATATCATGCGTTGGGTGGTGACGGGGGAGGCAGACCGCCACCCCATATTTTTTTTTAAATTTTTTGCTTTATAAAAAAAGTTATTCAAAAAAATTTGATCATATTTTTGAGTTTACCGAGAAAATTAAAGAGGCGAAAAACTCACCCGTTCTGAACATCGAAATCCGCCGCTGATAAGTTCCAAATTGTTGCCTCGTTATTGGTTTCCCATGGGCCTAGTTTGACCAAAATTTTGGCTGGCCATAACTTTCACATACAATGTTGGATTGAGGTTTTTTTTGCATCATTGGAAAGCTCGTAATGAACTCTTTGATCTAACCTTAGTTTCACTTTAACCCAGTAACTTTTAATTTTGAGATTTTCTTGAGCACTCTTGAATATTTGAGTGTCTCTAGAGCCACCTAGATCATTCCTCCCCACTGAGGAGGTTTTGATCCTACAAAATCATGAACACAACCCGTAATCTTGTGTACTCTCTTATCTGCATAACAAGTTTCTTGATAGGCCACACTTCCTTCTCCTTCACACTTGTTCTTCGAATCCATAAGTGATGAATCAACACCTACATCCTCTTCAAACCTATAGTACAATATTTGAAAACTCCATGTTCAGTTACATAACCAATCATGACCCAAGTATCCCCATACTTGCCAAGAGTTTATAAGACACACTTTTCGGTCAAGTGTAATAATAATAGAAACCAATTTCCTAGTTATCAATAAAAGGCCAAAAGCATCATCGTTGCTTCAATAAGCAATGGAAAACACATCATCACTTTTACAATTATATCAAAACACATAATTTACAAAAATTTAGCCATGAAATGCTATTATATCTAGTAAAACCATCTTTCACTCATCAAAGTGAATGGGTCATCATCTCCCTATGGCATAATCACTTTTTAAGAAACTTTTCCAACCGGTTCCTTCATAGATGGTTTCTCAGGATGGAGTCTTTGAAATGTGGTTCTTTGGTGTCCATCCTTGTTGTAGTGACCAAAATAATTTTTTCTCCTACAAACTTTCTGTATCATCTTGGAATGCTTACTCCTGGTGTGCCTCTGATAAGTTCCCATGGAATCCTCACTATCACTAGATTGTGACGAAGCACTCTAATCATCTGTCGTTGGTAGGTCACTAGCTGTCTTGGAGAATTCCCCAACCTTTTTTCTGACATATGCAAGTCCTGCATAACAAGGAAATTCCTCCACTTTGATGGGATTCAAAATGCCTTAGCCAATAGTGTCGAGGCCTTCCTTGATATCCCATTTTATTCAACAATTTTGATCCAATTCTTGTAGTATGTTTCTAAAAAGCAGTGAAATCGTGATCATAAAAAGAACATGAAATTGAAGGATCACTTTTTACCTCGGGCTTGTTATGCTGCAATTTTTCCAAGGTCTCCTCCTTGGCTTGTAGCTGACATTGCAAATTTTGTTTCTCCTTCTCTGCTTCTTGTAGGAGTCGCTTTAGTTCAACATTATCCACTTGAATTCTTAGGTTGATCTCTTCGAGTTCTTGGAGCCATGCCTTCTTTGCTTCCTTTATCACCTTTGGCACAATGTCTGCTCAAATATTTGTCTCATCATCTGAATCGGAACCTAAGTCAATAGGTCCACCATCTACAATCCCAAGAGTTGCAATCTTCATTTCATCACCAGAGTCTGATCCCAGGTCAATTGGTCCAACAGTTGCAAATCCTGTAGTTGTGATATTTTCATCATCCTCTCATTTTGATTCTTATTTTTTTTGCAGAGTTGCAAATGTCTTTTGCTTATCTTTTCTATTGTTCCTCTTTGGCCTCAATTATGGATGCAATTTACAACAATTCTCCTCATCATTCCCTTCTTTCTCACAATGAGTGCAAGAGGGATTTTCTTCCCTTCTCTTACTTGTTTTTGTCCTCTTTTGGCGGTCTTCTTGCTCATACTTCCCCCTGCTTTCAAGATGTAAAACCTTCACACTAGCTTCCTAAAGAGTTTTAGGTTCAAATAATAATAATGAATGACGCAAATAACTATGCAAAGAGTTAATATATTTCATCAACGTCTCAGGAGTGTCTACTAGAACATTCAATGCTAATGCTTGTTTCCTAAACTCCTCTGTAAAATTCTGAACAATTTGACCTTTAATTTGTTTCAAATGTTGCCATTCCATCATGGCTTATTTCTGTAACCCAATGGGTAAAATTTTCCTCTTAAATTATAAATGAACTCATACCAAGATGAAATAATTTTATGACTAATCTTACCACCTTTCTGCAACTTGCCTTCCCACTAGACGAGAGCATTGCCACTCAATCGAAGGGATTCTAGTTGGATATTGGCTTCATCCTCTTTGATTCTTTGTATGCGGAAATATACCTCAACCTATCTAATCCATTTATATATATTTTTTGCATCAGACTCTCCACTAAAAATAGGCAAATCAAATTTGACATCTAGCTTGAAAAAGGGATTTTTATGAGTTCTTATACCTATAGAAAGATGAGAAATAGATAAAAAATAAATTTCGTTACAAGATGGAGAGGGAGGTTCAGGAGGATATTTTCATCCTCCTTCATGATTTACTGAGGCATTATCATCTGTTTCTATCTTCTCTTTCTTTATTGTCTTCTCATATTCTGCAAAAAATTGTCCACTTTTTCTGCCATGGTGTAGAAGGCCTCACAATAATTTCGGTTGTCCTCCATCCGAGTGTCTTCATCTACCATTTTCCTTCTTTGTGTTGCACGCCCCGCTTTTGGATCAAAGGACTTAAGTTTTCCTTCACCTCTTTGGAGCTTTCCCCTGGTTATCATACACTTGTAATTCACATCAACAAAAGACCTGCTCTGATACCAAACTTGATCTGGATCTCTCAGCTACCAGAATTAACCAAGATATTTTACTTTTTTTGTGTTAGCATAATTTCATGTGAAAGAGTATGAAAAACCACATGTGCATACTTTAAAGAAGAGGAAACATAAAGACCTCCATAAAATCAAATAACATAGACAACATGCTAACGAAGTTCACCTAGTGTGGGCTACGTCTCCGAGCTCTTCTCAAAGTGGGGAGGTCATTTTCAGTAATATTCAACAAAAATAAAATTATAGGCATGTACAAAAAGGAACCTTATACCTCCACTTCCGGGGATATCCTGAAAATAATGCACCTCTGCTAAAGAAATGGACTGCATCATTTAATTCATGGCACAAAATCGTGAAAAATGACTATAAAGTCGAACATGTTCTAACTTGGTCAAAATATGGACCCTCGGGAATCTTAAATATTCCCCAAAGATTCCTTCTCACTGGTTGACTGGAATTTTCTTGCTCAGATGAAAATTTTGACTTCACAACTGCACTCCTTGCGAAAAATTGAGTAAAATGTGTATAAACTTGGCTTGGTCTTGAAACTGTGAAAATTTGGCCCGAAGGGAGTCGTTTAGATTCCTCGTGATTCCCAAAATATTCCTCCCTTCAAGATGACTGAAGATCTGCTACTCAGATGAAGAAAATTATTTACACCATCAGATTATTTGTGGAAAACTAAGAAAAATGAGTATAAACTTGATATACTTCTGCCTCTTTCAAAATCAACCTCCAAGGGAATATTTCAGATTCCTCATAATACCCCTGCGTGAGGGTTCTTCCTCGTTAACTGTGCCCACTCAAGGTTTCACTGGGAACTCTCTCCTTTGTCCAGTCAAATGGAAAATTAATGGTTTTTAAATAAAATCATGGATGTGAATGTCAAGGCCACATGGTTGGCGCTGTCATACCAGGAGATAACTCCACAAAATAGGATATGAATTTGATAGAGGGTGTACATGAATTTATACATGGAGGTGAGACCATTGGGATTAATTTCCCAATGTCTCTTAGACTTCTTTATTTCCTAATTTACACTATTATACAAATTCACCCAAATCCCTTAGGATTAGGTGTCAACATTCCCCCCTCTTAACCTGAAGGGATGTTGCTGAGTCCACGCTTCGTTTTGAATTTTTCAAAATTTTATCTTCCAAGCGCCTTTGTGAAGATGTCTACAATCTACTCATTTTCGGATCAATGACGTATATGGATAGTTTTGGCCTCAACATGATGTCGAATTGGATGGTATTTTTTGTTGATGTGCTTCGTTCGATCATGGAACTTTGGGTTCTTAGCTAACTTTTATTGCAGCAGTGTTGTCAATCATGAGTGGAGTTAGATGCATTTGTTTCATTTGTAAATATTCTAGGATTTTATGAGCCACACAATTTCCTTTATCGCTTCATCTACTGGCACATATTCTGCCTTAGTTGTGGAATCTGCTAGAACTATCTGTTTGTGTGATCTTCAGGAGACAGCTCTTGATCGAAGAGTCATAGTATAACCTGAAGTAGATACCGCAGTTTATTTGTCTTCATAAAAGTATGAATCAGAGTATCAGATCAAGTTGAAGTCGCCCTTCAAGTACTTTAGAACTATTTTTTTGCAGCAGACCAATGTCCTTCACAAGGTTTTTGTATAAACCTGGAGAGGACTCCAACAACAAATGAGATGTCTGGTCTGGCAGTAGTTAGGTAGATGAGACTTCCTACAAGTTGTTTATACTTCGTTGCATCCTAAAATTCCTTCCCTTCAATGGATGTGAGCTTCAAGTTTTGTTCCATTGGAGTGGTCAAAGTATTGCATTCATCCATACCAAACTTTTTCAAAAGATCTCCAATGTACTTCTTTTGAGAAAGGAATATAAATTTATGATGTTGAGTTAATTCAATACCAAGATAGTAGTGAACATAGCCCAAATTAGTGATTTCAAAACCTTTTCTTCAATTCTTTCTTTATGGATGCAATAAAACTCTCATTGTTCCCTGTCATCAAAAGATCATCTACATACACCACAAGATATACAACTGTTTTCCCAAATTTCTTAACAAACAAAGTTGCATCATCAAGATCAAAATGTTTGAAATGAAGTTTTAGAAGATGCTCAGTTAATTTCTCATACCAGGCTCGCGATGCTTGCTTGAGGCCATACAAGGATTTTATAAGCTTGCATACTTTGTATTCTTGGTCCTTCAAAACAAATCCTTCTGGCTGGGACATAAAAACCTTCTCCTTTAGATCTCCATTCAAAAAGGCGGTTTTTACATCCATCTGATGGAATTTCAAACCCTTCTGAGCTGCTAACGAAAATATGTCTGGATGGTGGCCCATTTTCCTGTGGGGGGGGAATTTCCTATCGACCCCTTCTTTCTATGCAAAACCTCTTGCCAAAAGCCTGGCTTTGTGCTTGTCAAGTGATCCATCTTCTTTGTACTTGTTCTTGTAGACCCACTTCTAGCTAATTGGTTTGGTTCCCAATGGAGGATCAACCAGCTTCCAAGTGCCATTATTTATTAAGGCATCATACTCCTTTTGCATCGCTTCATTCCATTCATCATGAGAAGCGGCTTCTTTGACGAAATTCGATTCAAGATCTATAGACAAACTCAATTCATAATTATAAGAAATATCCATATCAATAGGTGAATCAGAATTATCTATGTCACCTCCATTTTTCTTGGTGGAACTTCTTGTTCCTGTTTTTCCAACCTCATCGGGATGAAAATTTTCTTGTGTCTTTGTCAGCCATTTTGGGGGACCTTTCTGAGATGGCCCAGGCTTCTCATTTGGCTGAGTTGGGATTGAATCAAGATTCAATCTCCAAATTCTTATATCAATCACAACACTCAAGGTGCCATCTGTGGTTGGTTCTTCATGTGGGGGAGAGAGTGCTTCGGAAGATGATTCCATAAATTGATTCTGTATAGGAATCCTCCCTTCAAGATGTGGAATTTGATTATCAAATTCTTGAAATGACTTTTCATGTGCGAATCTATCCAAGCGATCAAGTTTCTGCTCAACAACATTGTCAGTCTTGGAAGATTCATGGACTATGACATCTCTAGATACTACAACTTCCTATTGACTTCATCATAGAGATGATATCCTTTGGAGGTATTGGAATTCTCCAATAAGATACATTTTCGACTTCTAGCACCAAGTTTATTTCTTTGTAACTTAGGTATCAAAGCATAGCAGGTGGAACCAAAGACCCTGAAATGCTTTAGCAAAGGAATGTGGCCATGCCACATTTCATAAGGAGTTTTGTTTCCGATTGAATTAGAAGGACACCTATTATTTATGTACACAACACATAGAACTACATCAGCCCAAAACATCAATTTTACTTTCTTAAAAAACATCCTAGAGTGAACCATATTTAAAAGTGTCTTGTACATTCTTTCATCTACACTATTCTGTTGTGGATTATAGGGGAAAGTTGTTTGATGTTTGATCCCATGTTGGCGAAGATATTTTTCAAATTCATTTGAAGTGTATTATTTTCCATTATCAATGCGCAAATAGCCCATATGAGTTTGTGCATCATTTTCAATCCATGCATGAAAATTATTGAATGTTTGAAAAACGTTAGATTTTTTCTTCAATAAGTAAACCTAACACATTCTTGTGTAATCATCAATAAATGTCATCATATATTTATTTCCATTTGCAGAATAAAAATTAATGGGGCCACATAAATCTGAATGAATAAGCTCAAGTTTTCTATGTGCTCTAGAAAGTGAATCATGAAAGGATTGTTTGATATGCTTTCCTAGAATACAAGCATCACATTGCTTAAGTTTCCTAGGAATTTTAGGCAATCCAGTAACACCATTTTTCTTCAACAACTGAAGGTTGTCATAGTTTAAGTGTCCAAATCTAGCATGCCATAAAAGACTTGATGGGAATGTACCTTCATCATGATGAGAGTTGAATTCAAAGTTTTGTGCATCAACAGAGGTACCTTGCAGCTTTAGGAGTATTCTTTCTTCTATTCCCCTCATGACAAGTGAGCGATCTGATGCTTTTCTGACCTCAACCTTTCCATCAAACATGTGAATGGAGTGTCCTTGTTGGTAGATGTGGACCAAGGACAACAAGTTTCTCCTCAACTCATGGACGTATAGAAGCTCATGTAGAAAATGATATGGAATACCATGCAACTTAAGCCTGAGTGTGCCAAGCCCTAATGGCTTGAGTTTAGATTTGTCTACAAAGTATACTGCTCCATCAAACTTGTCAGTAAATTCTTCAAAAAAATATTTTCTAAAATTCATGTGACATGTTTCTCCTAAATCTAGCAACCAATAATTTCTCCAAGAAGTAAGTGAAGCATCAAACAAGTCCTCGGTTACTCCAATGTTACAATGTGATACAACATAATCAGTGGATTTAGGTGCTTTACCTTTGTCTCTGTCATGAGTTTTTCCTTTTTCTTGATTTCTTTGCTGCTCAATTTTCTCCCAAGGCAGTGTGCATGTAGATGCATCATGCCTATATTTATTGTAGCATATGCAATGAAGATTAGATTTTTCACTTTGAGTTTGTCTGCCCCCCCTCTTCCTCTAAAACTCATTCTTCCTCTTTCTCTTCAGTCACCTCTTCCTTTGGAAGAATCTTGAGCATGATTTTTCTCTCTATGTGTGAAACATACAACTTCTTCAGAAGACGGAGGCGTTGTCTTCTTTCCAAAATCCTTCTCTCTTTCTGCAAACTTTTTCTCAAGGGAATCAAAGGTGAAATTCATGAGGTTTCCTTTTGCTTGATATGACTCAAGGTAATGTGAGTAAGTGGGATACAATGCCTTAACATAAGCTATGAGAGGTATGTCAACTTATACACTAGTATTCTTAATGTCATGCATGATAGATCTTACTTCTTATGCTAAATCAAGAGGGTCATCATTTTTCAATTCAAGGCTAAACAGCTTAATCATTAATTGAACAATTTCAAGTTATGAATGTGAGTCATAGAGTTCTTTTAATTTTCTCCAGGACTCATAGGCATTTGAATGATGTAATATGGTGACTCACCTCTTCATTTACAGAATATGCAATCAAGGCATAGGCCTTGCAATTCTTGTTTTCCCAAATGGCAATCTCCTTGTTTGAGGTGGGATTTTTTGGTGGATTGTATCCTTCTCCTTCACAAATTCCTCTCCACAACTCATTAAAAATGAGAGTGTGCTTGATTTTCTGAGACCACTCAGGATAGTTCTCATTTCCAGAGAGAACAACTCCCACAATAGATATGAGAGAATGCATTGTGTCTTTTGAAAAAAAATCTGCTGGAGAAAAACTCAATTCTGGTGTAAAATGTACTTTTCTTCAAAAAACTCAATTCTAGAGTGAAAATGTGTATTATATTGTAAAAAAACCAGTCCTAGAACAAAAATGTGTAAAAAAAATAAGAAAAAAAAAAATTGTGCAGGGGAAGTCAGACCTGGGGAAGGTCAGACCTAGGGGAGGTCGAACTGGGGAGGGTCGAACCTGGGGGAGGTCGATCTAGGAGACATGGGTTAGGGGGAGGTGAGAGGGAGAAGGGGATTTGGGGAGGAGGTTGTGGGAGAGGTGAGCGGGGAGAGATGAGAGGTGAGGGGACTACAAGAGAGGTGAGGGGGGGAGGGGAGAGAGGGGGGAGCAATGAGAGGTGAGGGGGTTGCGGGAGAGGTGAGTGGGGGAGTGGAGAGAGGGGGAGATATGAGAGGTGAAGGGGTTGTGGGAGAGGTGATCGGGGGAGCGCAGAGAGTGGTGAGCACTGACATGAGGGAGTGTTGCGAGTAGGTGCAGTGAGCTGCGACTATGGCTACAGTTGCGGCTGTGGCTATGGCTGCGGCTGTGGCCGAGAAAAAATGCAGCAGGGAGAAGTGAGAAAAACTGTAGACTTTCAAATGCACAAACTTTAAAATTCAGGAATAAGATAGTCTGAAAAATGCAGAACAATTATAGGAGGGAGTTACACCAAGGGCAGGAATTTCAAAAAAAGGGTTGGCTTTAATACCATGTCAGACTAGGAGGTAACTCCACAAAATAGGATATGAATTTGATAGAGGGTGTACATGAGTTTATACATGGAGGTGAGATCGTTGGGATTCATTTCCCAATATCTCTTAGACTTCCTTATTTCCTAATTTACACTATTATACAACTTCACCCAATTCCTTAGGATTAGGCTTCAACACGCGCATTGGAAACATAGTAAATTGTTGGAGGGGCGGGTTGAGTTCCATACCCTCCACACCCATTTTAATACTTAGTTATTATATCTTTGGGTGGTTTGTTGTGTTTGGAGGGAATGTGGGGTTTTTTTAAACATTGGGCTACCGCGATGAGCGGGCTGGCCACCCGGCCGGGCGGGTTCGAACCCCATCGAACCCAATTAAATAATACGATCATTAAATGTTTTATAACTTACATGTATACGAATTTTGGTTGGGCCAATTTTTCGACTGGGGGCTCCCCCACAATTTTGTTTTATTATTATATATATATATATATATATATATATATATATATATATATATATATATATATATATATATAATACATTGGGGTTATTAAGAAATTGTAGCTATTTTTAATTTTAATATTTTTTTTTATAGAACAAATTATTCAAACAAAATTGACCATATTTTTGGGTTTACGAGGAAAATTAAAGAGTCAAAAAATTCTCCCATTCTGGCCACCAGAATCCGCTACCAATAAGTGCCAAATTGTTTCCTCTTTAGTGGCTGCCCATGGGCCTAGTTTGACCAAAACTTTGGCTGGCCATAACTTTCACATACGATGTCAGATTGAGGTGTTGTTTGCACGGTTGGAAAACTTGCAATGAGTTATTCAATCTGACCCTAGTTTCACTTCAATCCAAAAAAAAATTATTTTTAAGTTTTTCCCGAGCCCTCTTGAATATTTGAGTGTCTCTGGAGACACCTGGATCAAAATCTTCCCCCCCCCCCCTCTCTTTTACTTGAATTTTATATATATATAATGCATTGGGAGGTTGTGGGGGTGGCAACCCGCCACCCCATTTTTTTTAATATTTTTTTTTATAGAACAAATTATTCAAACAAAATTGACCATATTTTTGGGTTTACGAGGAAAATTAAAGAGTCAAAAATTCTCCCATTCTAGCCACCAGAATCCGCTACCAATAAGGGCCAAATTGTTTCCTCTTTAGTGGCTGCCCATGGGCCTAGTTTGACCAAAAATTTGGCTGGCCATAACTTTCACATACGATGTCAGATTGAGGTGTTGTTTGCACGGTTGGAAAACTTGCAATGAGTTATTCAATCTGACCCTAGTTTCACTTCAATCCAAAAAAAAATTGTTTTTAAGTTTTTCTCGAGCCCTCTTGAATATTTGAGTGTCTCTGGAGACACCTGGATCAAAATCTCCCCCCCCCCCCCTCTTTTACTTGAATTTTTTAAATGGATTCAATGATTTGGATTTTTTAAATAATAAAAGGTTGAAATATAGGGTTAATATCACCCAAACAAAAACTAGATCACTAGTACACATAGAGGGATTATTTTTACACTGGAAAATACCTCCTCATCAGCTCAAAGGAGAATATCAACTTGTACTAAAGTAAAACCCTAATTTACATGCCTATTTTCCATGGTAACACACCTGATAAACTGGAAGAAGGCATGATAGCATGGCCTAGTGGACCAGAAAAACTTGGTAACCTAGGAATGCATGCTCTATACCTTCAATAAGGTCGTGTTACCTATATTTTATGAGATCATGAAGGAAAATATCGAGTCAACTCATTGTAACTATGTAATTTACTCAAAGTTGACTCTAAAAAACTAGAAAGGATCACCTCAAACTCGTCTTTAGAATTTTCCTATCCTAACAAAGACTAAGAAGGGAAAGAGCAATAAAGTGGAGGAAACTTTTGGATTTTTCCCAAAGTGAACTAGTGAAGAAAATGGAAAAATTTGAGCATCCCATTGCCTATATATTGGAGGCTAGGCCACTATAATCAGGATCAAAATTCATGCATTAATATGTTGCCAAGATATTATTGAGAGAGAGAGAAAGAGAGATAGGAGCTAGGATTTGAAGCAAGGCCTGTTGCAACACTATAGTTGTGATATTCCTTCTATGATTTAATAATATAGATATATTGTTGTTATGTATACATCATGGTCTAATGTTTACATGCTATGATTCTATGATTTAGACTAATGATTTGATATTGATGCTTTCGATTTCTATAAGCTTGTATATGTTAGTATGTTTAATTGTTGGGGTTTATATATATTGTGAAGATCACTTGTTGTCTTCCTTGTTTGTAGGTCATGTTCTTGGAGTTGGTTGAGGGTTCCTTCTCTACCACACTAACTACTCTGGTAGAGTTGTGTGAAGGATAAGCTCCACTCATCCTTGCTTTGGAAATTCTTATCTTGTTGAAAAAATGTAGTAAGAAAGGCTCAATTTGACTTTAACCTTAGTCAAATTGAGTAAAATCAAATTTCCACATCAACAAGACAACTTGGAGGTAGTTAACTAGTGTGGCATGGATCTTGTCACTCAGTTAGCGTATTAAATTTGAGTTAAAGGGCTTGGAGTTCAATTATGCATGTGTGATTGCTAAATTTTAGTAATCCACTTCAGTTATTTTAAGTTGTATTCAATTAACTGACCTATAATTATTGATAGAGTCAGTTGAAGGTCAATTGTGCAGTGGGACAACAGTCTAAATCAAATATTTTTCAGTTAAATAATCAATCAACCCAAAACATATAGTTCATGCAAGGAATTCGAACTCCTCAGCTGAAGTGGAGATGACAAGGCAATGTAACATTAGTTGTAGACTAGTCTTGAGTGTAAAGGTGTTGCATGCAATCATTGATCAATCCTTGGGAATTGTGGAATCAATTTGGAGGAAATTCCTAATGAATAGGGGATAATGTTCTTAGGATTTTCACAAGGAAATAGGAGGCTAGGTGAGTTGATATTTGGCTAAGTGTTGGCCATAGATTGAGCAGAGAGAACAATTATCCTTTTGCAGGTTGAGCTCATAGCTGGAGCTAGAAATTGTAATAGAATCTATATTATTATGATTAATTTAAAGAGTCTTAAGGTGTTTTTCCCAGTTGGGCTCCCCTAGAAATTGCTGTCTATTTGTGTTTTTTCTTATTGCATGTCTATGCACGTTGTTCTAAATTTTGAATTTTATTCCACAAATCAATAGAGTAGAATTGTGTCTCTTTATTTTATATTGAATTTCTTGAGCAGTTGAAATTCTATAAAATTTCTACATGGTATTAGAGCCTTAGATTTCACATTAGAACCAATATTTTGAACTTGTCTCTCAAATTTTTTCGAATTTTTAGCTTCTGTGTAGCAGTTTTTCTTTAGGATAAGCAAGATGTTTTTCAACATACTGAGATTGGAGTATGACCTAGAGGGTAGTTCGAATTTCATATCTTGGAAGGATCATATGGAAGCAGTGCTCAATGACAATGGTGTGCTACAAAATGTTAAAACTGACATTTCAAAACCTCCACATCTAGATGCACAGAAATTATCCCAATGGAAGAAGGATGTTGCAAAGACCAAGAGAATTATTTTGGAAGGTGTGAGATACCATGTGGTCTCAAATATTCACGCAAAAGAGACATCATTTACTATGTGGAAGGCACTGACTTAGCTATTCAAAAATAGCAGTGACCATATAAAATTAGCCCTGAAAGAAAAAGTTCAAAACATTAAGATGCAAACGGATGATACTATTCTGCAATATCTCTCCAAATTTACACAAGTTCGGGATGAGCTTGGAGGGGTTGGTGTGAATTTTTCATAAGATGACCTGGTGATCCTATCTCTTCTAGGCCTTCCAAAACCCTGGAACAACTACAAGAACTCTGTGTATGGAAGGGAAAAATTACCAAATTGGGAAAGGTTGTGGTCTGATTTGGTTCAAGAAGATTTTAGTAGAAATAACCGGGATGGAAAATCATCTAAAGGTGAGGATGAAGAGGATTTTGAATGGGCTGTAAAGGGGAAGAAGGGAGAAGGGAAGAAGACCCAGAGAAAACCTGAGTCCAGCCAAAATAATGGAAAGAATAAATACATGAGCAATATAAAATTCTTCCACTGCCATGAGTTCGGGCACTACGTGACAAAATGTGCGCATAAGAAGTCTACCAAAAAGCCTTGAGGAGGAGAATGAGGTGAAGCACTAACTTCACAATTCGCATTATACTTCACCCTAATAGCATGCATGGCCAACATTATAATGGGGAGTGTGTGGTACCTTGATTCTGGTTCCTTTCTCCATATGATTGGGTGCAAGGAGTTTTTCATTATCTTGGAGGAGAAGGATATCTAGATGCATATCGAAATGGGGGATGATGGGAGATACAGTGCTATAGGAATTGGTATTGTCACCTTTGAGAGGGAGAAATACTCTCCTCTTCACCTCAAAGATGTTATGTTTGTACCTAGGCTGAAGAAGAACTTGATCTCTGTAGCAATTTTGGAGGATCGCGGCTATGATGTCATTTTTAGTGAATGGAAAGCCTTTCTGAAACACATAGCTACCGGGAAAGTGAAGTAGATTAAGGTTCGAGTGAATAATATATACAAACTTGAGGTGGGATATTGAATTTCATTGAGCAGTAAGGATGAAAAGGTGTAGAGTTTCAACGTTGAATAACTTTGGGACTGGATATTGGGTCATCTACACCATGGTTCCTTAAAATACATGCAGCAAATAACCATTGGTCTCCCTAAAGGATCCCTTGACTAGAAGGATGTTTGCAAGGATTACACATTGGGGAAATATGTCAAATCCACATTCCACGACCGAGAGAGTAGAGTAGATGAAATATTCAAGTGAGTCCATTTTGATGTTTTGGACCCTTTTCTACAAATTCCACAACAAGACATAAGTACTATGTTATTTTTATTGATGGCTTCTCTAGAAAATTTTGGATCTTCTTCATGCAGAAGAAGGATGATTTTTTCTCAAAATTTGTTGAGTTTAAGGCATTATTTGAGACAGAGACTGGGAAGAAGATGAAGGTAGTCAGGAGCAAAAATGGAGGTGAATTTGTTTCTCACGCTTTCAAATATTTATGTGCGGAAGAAGGTATTTGAAGGGAAATGACAACAACCCATAACCCATAATAGAATGGGGTAGTTGAAAGGAAGAACAAAAGAATAGTGGGAGCATAAAGGCCCATTTTGCATGATTAGGGGTTTTCATTACATATATGGGAAGAAGCATGAAACACTGCAGTCTACCTGCAGAACCATATTCCTCATAGGATACTTGGTATGATCACACCGTAGGAAGGTTTCTTTGGGAGAAAGTCTGATGTATCTTATTTCAGAATTTTTGGAGCTTAAATTTATTTTCATGTATCCTAGGATTCAAGGAAGAAAATTGAGCCTACAACAAAGTTGGGATTTTTTGTAGGATACATTGAAACTCAACAAAATTATTGGGTGTATTTTCCTTCACTAAGGATGACAGTTGTAAGTAGATATGTCAAGTTAGATGAGGAAAAGGCTATGAGATGCTCTTTGGAACGAGAGATTAGTATCTCAATGAAGCAGAAGATTCTAGATCCAAAGGAGGAGCATCGGGATGAGCTTCAGGAGGTTTTGGAGCAGCCATATGCAGAGGAGCAAACAATAGTCAGAGTGGAGGAAACCACTCAACCAGAATATTCCAGAGAGGGGAGAAAGAGAACAAGAGAAGTTAATATATTGTGGCATGATGCATGGGAGAATGTGGGATCCCCCACATCGCAGTGTAGGTAGAGGAGGTCACTTGATAGCTACACTCGTTACATGGCTCTCATGATCGAGCTCATTGAGATAGAGCCTTCCTCATTTGACGAAGCAGTTGCTCAACCAATTTGTGTTGATGCCATGGTAGAATAATATGAATCCATCATGAAGAAAAGTATATGGGAGGTGGTGCCAAGACCAGAAGGGAAATGAGTGGTTGGCTCAAGATGGATCTACAAAGTGAAGAATGCAGCAGACAAGAGCATCGAGAAATACAAGGCTAAATTTGTGGCCAAAGTATTCTCTCAGATAGAGGGAGTGGACTATGAGTAAACGTTTACACTAGTTGCAATATATTCCTTAATCATATCCATTCTAGCATTGGTTTCACAGATGGGGTGGAAAATCCACATAGATGTGAATACCACATTTCTCAACAGTGTTGTTGAGGAGGAAATTTATATATAGAATCTAGAAGGAATTGAGACAAATGACTAAGATTCGTATGTGTACGGACTCAAGAGAGAATTGTATGGTCTCAAATAGGCACCCCAAGCATGGTACATTCAGATCGATAGTTATCTCAATGGATTGGGCTTCACCAAAAGTGAAGCAAACGTGAAATTATATCACATTGTGGTATATGGTAAGTTGATTATTCTCGTTTTGTATGTTGATGATTTAATATTGGCAGGTGATGAGTATTTGATCCATTCTTTCAAAGATTGTCTTGCAAGAGAATTTGAGATAAAATACATGGGCCTCATGAATTACATCCTCGAGATGGACGTATGGCAGGGTGATGGTGAATTGTTTGTGTCTCAAGGCATTGAGTATGCTACCGAAATACTTCAGAGATTTCACATGGAGAATTGTAAGCCCATGGGCACACCTTTAGCTACAAAATGGAGGAATGAGAATGCTACTTCAGGTGAAGAGGTTGATGATACCATTTACAGGAAGCTTGTGGGTTCAATGATGTTTCTTGTGAACACAAGACTTGACATGTGTTATGCAGTCAACGAGCTTAGCTAAGCTATGGAGAGGCCTACCAAATTATATTGGAAGGGAAAAAATCATGTGTTACGGTACCTCAGAGGCACTACCCAGTATGGATTATGGTACAAATGGGTAGAGGGAGTGAAGCTGCAAGGATTCACTGATGTAGATTGGGTAGGGATTCCATCCGATGGGAAAAGTACTTTAGGTTCTACCTTTATTGTTCGGTCCGCAACTATTTCCTGGTATAACAAGAAGCATATTTATATGGCGCTCAACTCAATAAAGGCTTAATACATGGTTGCAAGTCAACCAACATGTGAAGCAATCCAGATGAGGAAAATAATTTTGGGACTATTAAGTCAAGAGATAGATCCAACATTGATATATTGTGATAATAATAGTTGCATTAAACTCTCCGAGAATTTATTATTTCATGAAAGATCCAAGAAAATTGATATATGGTATCATCATTTGCGGGACTATGTGCAGAGAAAAATTTTGTTGCTACAATACATTCCAGCCAAGAAGCAATATACTTACATCTTGACAAAGGAATTGTCAAGAGGTAAATTCAAATTCCATAGGTGTCAGATAGGGGTGGTGGAAAATTCCTTTTTTACTAAGAGGATGTTTTGAAAATATGTAGTAAGAAAGGCTCAATTTGACTTTAGCCTTAGTAAAATTGAGTAAAATATAATTTCCACATCAACATGACAACTTGGAGGCAGTTAACTAGTGTGACATGGATATTGTCACTCAGTTATCTCAATAAATTCGAGTTATAGGTCTTGGATTTAGCTTAGTTGTTCTTAGTTAACTGACCTCGAACTATTGATAGAGTTAGTTGAAGGTAAATTATGGAGTGGGAAAAAAATCTAACTCAAATATTTGTAAGTTAACTAATAAATCAACCCAAAATAGCTAGTGTGCATGCAAGGAATTTGAATTCCTGAGCTGAAGTGGAGATGACAAGGCATTGTAATATTAATTGTAGACTAGTCTTGAGTGTGCAGGTGTTGCATGTAACTAGTGATAAATCCTTAGGAATTGTGCAATCAATTTGGAGGAAATTCCTTAAGAATGAGGGTTAATTTCCTCAGGATTTGTGCAAGGAAATAAGAGGTTAGGTGAGTTGATATTTGGCAAAGTGTTGGACATAGATTGAACAAAGAGAACAATTATTATTTTGCAGGTTGATCTTGGATTTGGAGCTAGAAATTGTAATAGATTCTCTATTCATCTGATTAATAGGCTTGAGGGATTTTTCCCAGTTGGGTTCCCCTAGAAATCATTGTATCTTTGTGTTTTTTCTTATTGCATGTCTATGCATGCTGTTCTAAATTGTGAATTTCATTCCAAATATGAGTAGAGTGGAATTGTGTCTCTTGATTTTATATTGAATTTCCTGAAAAGTTGCAATTCTATGAAATTTGCACATATCTAATATTTTCATGATTGAATGTGTCTTGCTTGAACAACCTCAGATCCCTTGATAGTATCCCTTAGGTTCTGGGAATCCTGAGAGATTTTTCTGTCCATCCACCCATGTATTAATCCCTACAATAGAATTAGCAACTCCACTAGGGATCATACTTTGATTCCCGACTTTAATCTCCTACTAGATCTATAGCTCTATTTTATACCATGTGTTGTTCTCAGCCTAAGTTCTTGTCATTTTTCCTGCTCGCAGCTAATAACTTTGTTATCAGCCCTTTCCTTAACCTGGATTTTCCCTTTTTTCTGAGTGAAGTTGTTATAACACGCCCTTATTGTGCCTTCCAAATCATTATAACTCCCCTCTCTTCCTAGTACATAGTGTTACCCCTACTGATAATGCCCTGTGTCATATAGAGACCTATGTTATAGGCCCAAACCTCTGTTGTCCACCTAGTTTTGTGGATTTCACTATGTGACAGTCTCACTTGTTGGTTAATCCTTGGATCTATTCTATTGGCCGTTGTTTTTGTTGGCTGCATGCATGCATGTCATTATTTTTCAAAAAAAAGCTTAATTGAAGTAGTTTTGAAAAATAAAAATAAAAATAAAATTATGTTTTTTTATCATTTTAGTTGGTTTGGTCAAGTTTATTTGGGTTTTTTATCTAAGAATTGCATTTTTTTCATTTATTTTCTTTGTGTTAGAGATGAATTAGGACTGCTTGGTTTTGGAAAATGTGTATAGTTACTCTCTCCTTGTAGAAACTATTATTCATCGAAATGAAATTGGAAAACATATTTTTTGCATGGTTTGAGTTGGGTCTCACAAAATTACATACATCAACACACCTCTGAACACATTAATCAAGTACCTTTAAAATCAACCTCATAATAAATTGATCAACAACTCTTTTTTAGGATACAAACATATTATCTTAGGCTAAAATCTTGGGATAGGTTGTGTGAGCCAACTCCCTAAGACTGAAAAAATTAAATTAATGTTATTAAAGAGATAAAATTATGTTGCACTCACATCATCTGGGACCTCTCCTCTATCAAGGGATTTGAGCGCGAGGCAACATCGGGGTCTGAAACAAGGTATCTTGCCTTCGATTTCATTCTGGTGGGTATTATGTATATCAGAAATTCATTTGAGGATATTGGAGTTGAGTCAGGGACTCAAGTATCCTGCCTACATAGCATACTTCCAGCGACTGTGACATCCCCAATGGTGTATGTTATTTGAGGTGAAATTATTGGCCATATTTCTAGGGACGAACACAAGGTGACTAGGGTGGGCGACCGTGGTACCTCAACAAATGATCCTACTAAATCTTTGATTTTTTGGGAGGGTAATCGTCTCCACGAGGGTGCTTGGCCCCTTCTTACCAAGGTTTGGGAGAAGCTCAAGATTAATTGTAACGGTTAAATTATACTAGCTCTCTCTTATAGCCCTTTAATACTGGGTTTCATCTCCAACTAGTTGTGGCTATCAGACAAAGTCTTTTCCCTTGGTTGATTGTTGATCTCTTTTAGAGTTTTTTTATGTTTAGGTGTGTGCTCTTTGCTACTAAGACTAATATATATATCACACTTAATCTAAAATTTTGTTAAAATATATTATTCATCATGGCCACCTTCGGCCCTCGCCATCTATTTTAGTGACAACGCGGCCTTCCTTCACTGGTTGTGGAGGAATTGTCAAGCTTCAATGAATCGGATTTCCCCTCTACACAAGTGAATCGGTCTCGAGTATCAAATACTGAATCACATAGTACTTCCCAAGAGACTCTTTTACCAGATTAATTCTTTATTGAATGTTTTTTTCCTCATTTTAATCCTCCACTTACTGATCCTCTTGAGCTTTCTTGGTTCAATTTGCACGCTTTCCTCCCATGTCTTCGTCAGTTTCCACTCCCATTGTCCCGATGACTACTAGTGAGTTATGGTATTTTTTGGACACATTTTTTCCAGCCCCACCTCCCTTTCCTATAACTATTTCAACACAGTTAATTGGTTATCCTACTATTCAGACTACACATGGTCTAGGAATTCCAACTACACCTGCTATGAATGGATTTCAACGTCTTGATGTCTCTACCCCCTTTGTGTCAGATCTTGTACCTTCAAATATCCCCCCTATAAGTGTTGTTAGTATGAATACCTTAAACAATATGTTTGGTTGGAACCCTTTGCTAAGTTCTAATCCCCATGCAGTTATGTCTAGGGGAAATTTTTTCGACATTTACATACCCATTGCTGGCATGACAGTCCCTATACCCCCTATGGTACAATTTGGTCCTTCGTTGATTGATATGTTTCCTCCTGGTGGACCTACTACTAATGGTGGACTTGCACCCATTGCGCCTCATGTGGCCAACAATATCGCTCAACTTGGTCTTGTTGCATCTATTTGAACCTCCCCTTCTCAACAACCATTGAATCCAGGAGGAAACCTCTATCCTTAGGGAAACCGAGACTTTTTTACCCAGCCTAGTCTGCCTTATGTCCCACCACTTTATATTACCTCACCTCCACCACCAGGAAACTACTAATCATTGCAACATACGTACTTTGCTAGAAAATAGCTGATGGGGGGGGGGGCTTCTGGTCCCTCAGGTCATCCTGCTCTGCCCTGGAATGATTTGGGGGTACATATTCCTTTTCCCTTCTTAGATACTTTAGAAATCTTAGATATGTACAAGTTAACGAATGACCCCATCAACCATAACTTACTTTGACATCCAATCCTGCATAAGATTCCTGCAAATATCCCAAAGTTCAAAGGAAAACAAGGAGATGACCCAACGATACACGTTAAAACTTACTGCCTTTGGTGTGTATAAAAATCTATGATTGACGATAATATCTAGCTCAAACTCTTCCCCTACACCTTAAAGTGGTACATTGAGTTACCATGAGCTTCAGTGAATAATTTCAATTCCATTACCATGGAATTTCTAAAGCACTTTCAGCTACCTATTCTCTTTGAAACCAAAACAAAAATTTTGACTTCTTTACGCCAAGACATAAATTACACCCACATCTCCAATCACATCCATGAAAGGAAACATTGATAGAGGCTTTTCAAAGCTCCCATTCTAAAGTACCTCTTTTTAGATTGGCTATGAAAGTCTCTGCTACCTCCCATAGAAAAGGAAGTTTCCATGGCTGGCGTGGTTACTGAAGATCAATCTATTCGACATGCCCAATCTAGAACTTTATGATTTGATCACTAATTCCCCTAAAACATTCAATGCTCTAACTACTCAATTGACTGGTTCTTAAGATGACGGTATCATCAACCCTACCATTGGATCTATTGTAAAACATTTGAGCAGGAAGTGTACTGCCTCCTCTCATATCTACCCACTTTAACTGGTCTGTCGGGTAAACATGAGCTGAGGGATACTATGACATGAATCAACCTACTAGATAACCTTAAGGAAATGGAGTTTACAAAACATACCTTAAGTGATGATTGACGCTATATGATTCATTTCACTAGTTTCAATCCCACTTCTTCACCCCTATGAGCATCACCCGATGCAATGAGTGCTACGTGGACTATTCAAAAATCATGAGAAATTAGTCACTTAAAACTACCTCTCATGGAAATGGTCATAGATGAATGACTTACTTAACGTAGTTGAATCCCAAAAATGATATCTAACAATACCTTATTGACCTTCCTTAGGTGTTATAGGACCCCCAAGGGCTAAACCACCCTTCCAGGTACCCAAACCTTGAGTTAAATTTCCTTTTCACTAATTTGGACTCCTAAACATTTACACAACACTACATAATTTCGAATGTAACCCTCCATTCACATGCATTATTCCTACAAGGGAGCGAATGAAGCCTTTTTTACCTAGTTTTGTGCCCATGACTATGGGATTTGAGCCACTTTATTAGGTCTAGTCTCCATACCACTACCCAGAACCTCACACAATCATAAATGACACAAGGACAAAGCCTATAACACAAAACGTAATCGACGACTTGACCTAACCCGGTCTAATGATGACAAACATTCTGTCAAACACATAGTAAACATGAAATATATAGGTCATGAATGCATATATGAACATAGAGATCTAAAATTTATCTGAGAATCATTAAGAAGGTCTAATTACCTCTCACAATAGTTTAAATAACATCTATTAGGTCATTCATTCATTAACCATTCCTTTACAAGTAAAAAATGATAAGAGCCATAACTTTAATTTTTCATAAAACCATGCTTATAACCAGATAAATAACAATGATAGCACAATCATTAAAGCCAAATAATAAAAAGTATAATTACTCATGAATTACAAGGGAGAAGAACTCTTATCATTCATAGACAAAATCCAACTAAGTTAGGGACTTCCACGTACCACCTGACCATAGATTGAGCTGAACCAAATCTTTCTTTCATCCAATCACCCCTGTGCCATATTCCAAGCATGAATGTGGTATATCATGGGATAAAATGATAGATAAACAACCAAGGGAATCTAGAGGTGAAACCACTGCCAGCCTCACATTGTCATTATATCACCTAAACCACTTATGAGATCACAAAACCAAACCAATCTTATATGCCTCAGAAGTCCTTCACCGTCCCTTGAGGAATTTTCCTATCTCCACCTACATGTTGAGGCCTTCTCGGAGAAAACCATCTCCACCCCCAACAATTGGTATTTTCCTAAGACCACCTCACTTGGATCCAAAAAACTTCCAAAAATTGAAATCTCAACCAATAATGAATCCCATCACACCATGGCTATCCATAAATGGAAAGGCAAGGATAAAAACCATATAAAACTAGGAAAAACCCATGCAAATGGCAACAAATTAACCAAATACACACATGCATATACCATGCATTCCAAAACTAGCTAGGAAATCATACATGCAACCTTTTACCTACAATTATTCTCATTGAAGCAGCTTGATCCAACCTTTCCTTGCTTGATCTTTTATTTCTTTAAGTTTCCTTATCCTTCGTTTGCTTTCTTACTTGATTTCTCCTCTTGGCGCTCTTCTCCTCTCTGAAACCAATTCCAAAATTGAATTGACAGAAGGCTCCAAACTGATGCTTGGAATCCTTTTTATTATTGATGCCTCTAATTTATTCATTTTCCTCTATTTTCCCTCATTTTCCTCCTCACATGAAACCTCTTACCTTTCACCTTCCTTTTCTCCTATTTTCCTTTATTTTCATAAATAAAATGCCAATAATTCCTTTTTTACTTTTCAAATACTTTGCCATTTAATTTTCCAATTTTCCCTTAGCCATAACAAATAACAAGTGATTCCCACTAGGATTTTTTTCCCAACATTTAGCTTGGAATACATGTCCCATGAACTTAGTCTTATTTTTTCTTTATTAAATTTATTACATGAAATTTTAACCCAAGGTTGTTACAAAACCCTCCCCATTTGAGAAACATTGTCCTCGGTGTTCTATGACACATATGACTAGAAAAACCGTTGAAAACGAAAAGATATTTCCTATGGAGCTTTATAACTCAACTCGATGAAGTATTTACAATGAACAACCTGCTCAAGAGAAAAACCATCATGACAAACATGACAACATAACAACCATACCGCTTATTGGATATTTATAACACAACTCATTGCAATATTTACAATGAACAACCTACTCAAAATAAAAACCATCATGAAAAACATGAAAACATAACAACCATACCTCTTATTGTATATTTATAACATACATCACTACGGTATTTACAACAACAACAACCATACATAAATATGTACATATAAAAAAAACTCATTTTCCTTCACTGGAAAAAAATGAAGGATACATAGCCCACATCTAATCAACCATCTCCCATGTAGCTTCATTAGGTCCAAAGTGCTTCCACTGCACTTTAACTTGCTCGATTGCTTGGTTCTAGAGCATGAGTTTTTACCACTGCAAAAATGCACTAAGCTTCCGAATGTAATTCTTCTTTTGGCTCCACTTGTAATGAAAACCAATCTATCACATGATAAACATACTTTACATATCTTTTAAGAAATGAAACATAAAAAACATCATGGAATTTCATTGTCAGAGGCAATGCAGGCCTATAGGCCATTGGTCCAATCCTCTCAAGGATCTTGAAAGGCCCTCAAAATTGAGGTGCCAACTTGGCACATGATCCAATCCTTCATGAGCTCCTCTTGGGCTTGATGCACAAGTACACATGCTCCCCAACCTAAAACTCCTTAAATGCCCTGTGCTATTTTTCATAACTCTTCTTCATGTCTTGTGTTGCCTTCATATTCTTATTTATAACCTACATTTCCCATTCCATCTCTACCAACATGTCCAGTCCAATAAGTACCTTGTTCACTGGATTACTCTAGCTTATGGGAGTATTACAACTCCACCCATAAAGTGGCTCAAATAGACTCATCCTTAGTGACTCCTGATAACCATTGTTGTAAGAAAACTCTACCAGTGGAATACACTCCTCCCACCTTCGCTTCTGATGCATGACATACATCCTCAACATATCCTCCAATATCCCATTGACCCTCTCTATCTATCCATCTGTCTGCGGATGATAAGTTGTATTGAATTCCAACTCTATACCCAAACCTACAAAAAACTCCTTCCAAAACCTGAAAGTGAACTTAACATCTCTTTTCGAAACAATCTTCTTCATAACACCATGCAACCGCACTATACCTATGATGAATGTCTATGCTACCTCACTTGTTGAATAAGTAGACTTAACTGCTATGAAGTGAGCTACCTTGGTCAATCTATCAACCACAACCATGATGGAATCATGCTGCTTCGATGTCCTCAGAAAACCTATAGTAAAATCCATGGAAATGACCTCCCATTTCCACTCCAGAATCAAAATAGGCTATAACAAACCAACTGGGTGCTTACACTCAACTTTCACTTGCTGACAGTCCAAACATCTAGCCACAAGGCCAGCCACTTCGTTCTTCAATTCCGGCCAATGGTGGAACTTATTCACAACTGTCAACATACTCTAATATCCCGAGTGACCTAAATATGGCTTGACATGAAACTCCGTCAAGATAAGCTTCGTGAACTCACTATCATCCGAGACATAGATCCTTTTCGTAAATCTCACCAAGCCATCTTCCGAGAGATGATAATACACATCTTGTTCACCTGTACCCTATTGTAACCTGTGCCTAAGCTTCTTGTACCTATCATCCTACTGTCCTTCCTTTAATATCTGATCTTGTAAAATATATCCCATATGAACTCATAACTGCAATATGGTTTAACTACACTCTCCCGCTAAGTCCATCTGAACCTCTATTCTCCTTTCCTTTAATGTATCCAATCTCAAATTCAAACTCACTAAGGGTAGAAAACCATCTAGTTTTCCTATCATTCAATTTCAGTTGGTCAAATAGATACCTCAACCCATTGTGACCGCTCATCAACACAAACCTTCTTCCAAGAAGATAATGCCTCCACATTTTCAACGCATGAATAATAGCTTCAACTCCAGATCATGTGTCACATAGTTCTTCTCATGCCCATTTAGTTTCCTTGAATCATAGCATACTACATATCCCTCTCGCATCAGGAATCCACAAAGTCCTCTCTTGAAATTATCTATACACACCACAAACTCTTTATCTAGATCTGCAATCTTGAGAACTGGACCATTTGTCAACAACCGATTCAACTTTTAAAATTTTGTTGCACATTCCTTTGTCCATTAAAATTTATTTCCCTTTCTCTACAATGATGTAATAGGATAGAAAATCTTTGAGAAGTTCCCGATGAACCTCCTATAGTAACCTGCTAACCCCATGAATGATATGACATCATCTACATTTCTTGGAGTTTCCCATTCCATGATAACTCTTATCTTTTCCAAATTCACTACTATGCCTTCCTTGGAAAAACATGTCCCAAGTAATGTACTTATGTCTGAAAGAAGTTGCATTTACTAAGCTTGGAATACAACTGATGATCTCTTATCAATCTCAAAGACTCTTCTAAGTTTTTGGCATGCTCTTCCGCATTCTTAGAATATATCAATATATCATCAATGAATACAATAAAAAACTTGTCCAAGTAAGGACACAACACATTATTCATAAAACACATGAAAGTAGTTGGAGCATTAGTCAAACCAAAAGGAACCACAACAAACTCATAATGTCCATATTTAATCTAGAAATCAGTATTGTAGATGTCCTCTTCATTGATGTGTACCTGATGATATCATAATATCAAGTCGATCTTCGAGAACACACTACTCCTTTCAACTAGTCAAACAAATCATTGATCCTTGGAAATGGATACTCGTTCTTGATTGTCACCTTATTCAACTATCTGTAGTCAATGTACAATCTGAGAGTACCATCCTTCTTCTTCAAAAACAAAACTGGTACACCCCAAGGAAATACACTTGGCCTAATGTATCCCTTATCAAGAATTTCATTCAAATACAACTTCAATTCCATTAACTCTGGAGTGCTCATCCTGTATGGTGCCTTTGATGCTGGTGCTTCTCCTCTTACCAACTCAAAAAAAAATTCCACTTCCATATGGGGAGGAAAATTTGAAATCTCTGTTGGGAACACATCCTGAAATAGCTGCAAGACAGGGTACCTATTGAATATTTTTGCTTCCTCAACATCCTTACCCTTGTCATTGGAAATATGCACTGCAAACAATACACACAATTTATTGTAACTATGCTTTTCCTGCAAAGATGTGACCATCCTTACCGATGAAGGATTATTCTTTCCCTACAAGACTCTCTTTTCGCCATTATCATCCAGGCACTCAATAGCCTTGCCATAACAATCTACTTCGGTTTTGTGGAGGTACAACCAATCCATACTCAAAATCATATTATATGATCCTAATGGAAGCACATTTAGATGTGCTTATGTAGGAATATCATTAAGCTCAAATGTACAATCTCTTACCCAATGATGAACTCTATTCTTACTAGTAACCAACTACACCAACCAAGATTCTGCATGCACTTCTTTTCTCAAACCACACTTATCTACCAGGTCAAGATTAACATAACTATAATTATGTCTAGGGTCAATCAAAATAGAAACAAATTGACCACGGAGCTTACCTTACATCTCAACAATGGATGCCTGATGATCTTCCTGCTTGTTGTCCACAACTGCATAAATCAAAGGAATTGTATGACCAACATACCCAACTATATGCACCTCCTAATCACTATAAATCTGAGGCCTTCCACCTTGGTATAATGGAAAATCCTTCTTGTGATTATATCTACCACATATCCAACAGTACAATGGTCCCCTACCATCACCTCTATTCTGCTTCTCTCCAAGCTGCGACCCGTGTCTCTTCTAAACTGCATTAAACTTATTGTAAGGAGAAATTTTTTCTTTCTCACCTGCATCTTGAGGTATTCCCCACTTAAGTGTCCACTTCCCTTTAACCTTCTCATTTCCCTTAAAATCACGCTTAGGTTCAACTTTATGCTTTTAATGCTCATAACAATGCTTCGGTTTCTTAATGGCTTCCTCCAATGATCGAGGCTCATCAAACTCAATCCATTCTCTATATGTTTCTCTCATTCTTGAGGTAAAGCACATACCTCAACAACTCCAGGAACCTACTGGTATACTCATTATTTTTCATAGAACTCATCTGTAGATCATAAAAATCCTTAGCCATGTCATCATCATACCTTTTAGATAGATACTTCTTCTTAAAGAGTCTCTTGAACTCATCCCAAATCAACTCTTTTTATTGAATTCCATTGACATTATTCACATCTTCCCACCAAATGTATGATTTCCCTTTGAGAGTGAAGGTAGATATTTTGGCTTTCATATTCTCTAAATAGTTAAGCAATCTGAATAATTTCTTCATCCCAAGCAAACATGCCTATGCATCTTTTGATTTCTTCATCTCTCCATCGAATGTAGGAGGCTTGAATTTCTTAAACTCTTCATGCAAGTACTCATTCCTCCAATAAGTATGATGACAGTGATGACTGTGATTATATCTCCTAGATGAGGAGCTAGATTGATACCCATACCTACTAGTCCTCATATATAGTGTATCAATGATCTACCACGTATGACAGTGTCCCCTCTATCCACCAGTACCTCGACCGAGACCTGCTACCATATGCCCCATTAGTATTCTCTTCATGTTCTTAAATAATCCTCAACCATCCCTGTCTCTGCAAGTCTGTAAAACTTTGAAGGATAACTGCATTGACCTCTACATGTTTTTCTTGAGCCTCAACCAACCTGTCATTGTCTGCCTTGAAACTCCTTATTGATTCCTTCAAACTTCTCAAAGTGTCTTCTATATCAAGAGATCACTCATCTCCTTGCTCCCAATTGATTTGCAGGGAGAGTCACATGAATTGTAGTCCGTTGGTGTCCCGTGTTTTGATAGTTTGGCAAATCAAAAGACAAGGCAACATCAGAACCAATCTTTAGAGTTACAAGATCTAGTCCTCCTGTTCTCATAGAGGGATCTCTCAAATTTTTGTTTGCAAAGGTTTATCTTGTGTGCTTTGAGTATTGGTTTTAGACTAGTTATTAAGTGCAGGTGTTTATTTATTTGTTTGGTTGAATTGATACAGCAGAACATGAAAGGTCTAGGAAAGATATATAGAATGGAGAAACATCTGGTTCATTTGGAAATGGAGTCAAGAAGAGGTCATAACATACTCATCAATGGATATGGGATATCAGAGGGCAAATCTAACTTGGCCGCAGGATCCTTTGGTTTTGGAATGAGATGGACATCAATGATTTGGAAAGAGAAATTTGATTCTCAACGAAGGGAACTAAATATTTGATAGACATGGCTAACCATAAATTCTACAAACATTATTTAAGCAAATAATGACTTCAAGACAACTTTCAAAATGAAATCTAAGATTCGGGGAACACCCTATTTCCTCAAATATTTTATTTCAAATGACTTAGAAAACATAAAAGATTCATTGATAATTGCAGTCATAGAAGAGGGAACACCTAATACATCTATGATCACAACTATAAAAGACCTTTAAGACAACTGTTTAAGCAAGGACAAAGGGCATGATCAGAACAGACCTCCTTGGCTTACTATAAACAAAGATACTTCAAAGGGAGACTTCACTAACAGTTTTTAAGTGGTAGCAGACAAACAGGGAGAACCATAAATCATGCTGAAACCAACTATTCAAACTTATTAGAGAAATAAACGAGCATGAGGACTAAAGAGAAATATTTAAGCCTCTAAAATACCTCAGCAGAAGAAAACATAAAACAGTGAAGGACAAACAGGTCTAAGGTGCTTCCAAGAGTCATTTCTTAGCCTAAAAATTTCATCCTACTGTAGTAAGAAATTATGGAACATAATGAAAACAGGGGAAAAAAATTAAATAGTTTAGAATACTTCACCAACAGCCAAGCTCATGGATCCAATGATAGAGCCTTCTCAAGAAAAAGCATGCAACAACATCATCAGGACTTCCAAGACTTCAGTTTCTTCTTCAACTTCAATAGACTATGTATTAGTTAAGAGAGTTTCAATATTACAGCAAGTGATCAACCAACCAACAATTTCTCATCTTCTATATAAGTATTTATAGAAGAATGAGTAGGTGATATCTGATAAAAGATCTCCCAAGATAATTAATACAGATCAATGACTTCTCGGCCTTTGAGGGGCTCGATGGAGAAGTTTACAGTTGCTTGTCTGTATTAATGTTCTACATTTAAGATTTAAGCTTGGTGGGAGCTTTTTTTTACTTTTGAGGCTCTGTGTTACGTTATAGTAACTCTACAGATATTTTTACATTAAGTTCATTTGGCAGCATTAATTGTTTGGCTGCGTCGAGGCAAATATCTGATTTTGATCAATAACTTCAGCCTCTATTTGAACGCTTTGAGGCACAGGTGGCTTTGTGGTAGCTGAGAGGAATCAATTGGCCTCTGAGGTGGCGGTGGAGGCCTTCTGTCTGATAAACACTTATGATTCACCTTTAACTGTGTTTTAATTTGGAGGATTAAGCTTTTGATAATCATTCTTAGTCGTAATCCCCCGAAATTGGTCTTCCATCTTCTGTTCTGCTGCATTTCGTCTTCGACCCTGATACTCTTTTGTTTTTATTTAACTTCTTGTGTCTTGTTGATGTGCAGTGCTACGCAGGGCTCACAAGGCATCAATGCCCATGAAGCATCGACGAGACATGGAGTTTGAACCCTGCGAATGATTTCTTTTTATGAATCAAAGGCACGGGAATCATTATTCCCAGCCTTCGGCCTTTCTCTAACACAATGGATAAACCATTTAAACATCTGTAAAATACAAAAATAATTATGAAATCCTGCGTTATTTTGGTTTTACTGCTTCAGAAGGTGTGGGGAGGAGCGTGGCCGTTGGATGGCAACATCCAATGGTTGGAATCTGTTTGCAGAGGTTAAAGGTGAGCAGAGGGAGAAAATAAGTTGAAACCGTGGATCGCACAAAGATCGACGGTCGGGATTGGTCGTGACTACATAAAGCGAATGAGTCACTTTGCTTGGAAAATAGAAGAAATACGAAGAAATATGGTTAAAACCTTTATTTCGGAGGAAAAGTATTGAAAATAGCCTTCGGGAGTTCGGAAAAATTATGGGCCGTCGGATGAGATCGGCCCACAAGATTAACGGTGGAGATCATGCGTTAAAACCCTTGGTAGAGGTGGAGGGCGATGGTGAAAATGAAGTTTAGATCCGAACCGTTGATCCGCAGAGATCAACGGTGGAGGGTGCACACGATAACACACAAAGGAAAAGGAGGAAGGTGGTTTCGGGCAGCAAAACAGTGGTTTTCGCGCGGCAAAAGGGCGAGAAGGAAGTTTTGTCTTTTGGAACACGATATGCATCCCCGCATGACACTTGGATTTCAAATACCACCCATATCGCGTGATTTTTGAAAATTATCTATCATGCTTAAAGTTACGCGACTTGGAGTATAGACCATCAGATCTGGGGCCTCAGATCTAACGGCGGAGAGCAAGCGCGAATTGAAAAAGATGTGTAGGCGGAAGCGGGTGGGGTGGTTTCATTCTGGGCCGTTGGATCAAGGATGAACGGCCAGAATTGAATCTGGGGATTTAATGGAAATATTACAATGGCGGAATATGGGTTAATAAGGGTCGTTGATCTGCAGAGATCAACGGCTATGATTGGCCCAAAAACATTTATAACATGGAGCGCATGGATTATAACCAAAGTTGGGGAATCTAATCTGGACCGTCCAATCTGGACGCGTGGATGTTCCAGATGCAATCGGAGGCAGAGGCATCGGCGGGGCAAAAGACTTGGAGGCGTCGAAGCGATTAAGCGTTGACCGTCGATCTGCAGATCTGATCAATGGTGGGGAGTGAATCTGAGGGGTTCGAAAGGCGGAGGACAGGTTAATGATCGGACTGAATGTGGACCGTTAGATCTGGGAAGGCGAGGAGGTAGATCAACGACTCTCGTTTGATCAGGGGATGACCAATCGGGGAGAGGAATAAAGTGCACCCGATGAAAACTAGCGATGCGATGTAGCGCAGGCCGTTGATCGACTGTAGATCAACGGTGGAGATTTGTTCTACATCATACATGGCGGAAACCCTTTAATATTTATGAAAACCCAAATTTTTTTAATAAAACAAAGGTTTTGGTGGATCGGGGCGGAAAATACATGTATGATGTGGATAGGCGCCCAACTGCGAGGCCTTTGGCTATATGGAAACAAAAGGGCCCAGGGCTTTATATATGAAAAGGGCCTATTGCAATCGGAAGGTCGGGCCTTCGGGCTTTTCAATCTAACCATTCGAAATCTTTGTGATGCGATTAAGCTCCCAAAGGGGTTAGCGCTTGGTTCTAGCACCAAGGCATATGGAGGGGAAGTGGTTAGGACTTAGCCCAAGGAGGCTTAAGTCTGTAATAATAAAAAGTATTTTTCATGAAATTTTTCAAGTTTTTCAATGGATTTGGGGGTTTCGGCAGTGTTTAAAAAGGAGTTTTAAACTTTGTAAAGAGGATTTTATGAAGGGGAAATGGGAAACAAATGGAAAATAGAAGAATTCCATGGGAATGAAAGAGGTAAAAATGAAGGTTAGTTTGAAGTGAAAAAAGGGAAAAGGGTGTTTTGCAGCAGTATTTCCTCTATGGAATCAGCAGAATTTCTTAGTTTAAAATGGAAACAACAGTGAATATTTAGACAAGGGGCATGAGGCCTTTCAAGAGTCTTCAAGAGATAACATTTTTTAGCAATAAGACTTGTTTCTTGAAGGCTCCAAAAATTGATTTAGCCAGCATTTGATATGACAAATTTTATAGTTGACTAACATAGTCTACCATTTTTCTTGCCATCTTTGATTCTCTTCTTCCTGCAAGCATGCCATGTCAGAGAAACCAAATAGATACCATAACCAAAAGCATACCTCAATGACATTCAGGGGAGGCTTCTCTCATCTGAAAAATCAGTCCAATTTATCATGATACATATATAATTATAATCATATCAATATATCAACATCACGCATGACAATACCATCTGCATACAATGACCTCATGCATGACAACCATTACTATGACAATGTGTGCCTAACAACATGCATCTAGGCCATTCGTTCCAAGTGCTTGAACCATGCTATGATACCACTCTGTAACGCCTCCTCCCATATCTACCCACTTTAACTAGTTTGTCAGGTAAACATGAGCTAAGTGCTACTATGACATGACTCAATCTCCTAGATAACCTTCTGGAAATGGAGTCGATAAAAGAAGACCTTATTTAACTTCCTTACGTGCTATAGGAACCCCAAGGGCTAAACCACCCTTCCAGGTATCCAAACCCTAAATTAACTATCCTTTTCATTGATTTGGACTCCCATACGTTGGCACAACATTGCTTGATTTCGACTATAAACCTCCATTCGCATGCATGTTGACTACAAGGGAGTGACTGCAGTATTTTTCACCCAGTGCCTGTGACCATGGGATTTGAACCACTTTTTTAGGGCTAGTCTCCAGACCACTGCCCAGAACTAGACACGAGTTTCTAGAATGATAAATGACACAAGGAAAAATCCTCTAACACAAAACTTAATCAAGGACTTGACCTAACAAGGTCTAACCATCACATTTATTCTGTCAAACACATAGAAAACATGAAATATACAGGTCATGAATGCATATCTGAACATATAGATATGAAACTTATCTGATGAACACCAATAAGGTCTAATGCCCTCTCAAAATATATGCAATAACATCTATTAGGTCATGGATTCATTGACCAATACTTTACAAATAAAAACATGATAAGAGCCATAACTTGAATCTATCATAAAACCATGCTTATAGCCAACATATAACTAGATGAATAACAATGATAGCACATCAGTTAAAGCCACTTAATACCAAGTATAATTACTCATGAATTATAAGGGAAAATATCTCTTATCATTCATAGACAAAAGCCAACCAAGTCAGGGACTTCCACGTACCACCTAACCATAAATTGAGTTGAACCTAATCTTTCTTTCAGCCAATCACTTCGTGCCATATTTCAAGCATGAATGTGGGATCTCATGGGATAAAATAATACATAAAAACCAGGGAAATATATATTTTAAACCACCTCCACCTTCACACTACCATGGTCTCACCTAAACCGGTCCTGAGATCACAAAACCAAACCGAGCTTGGATGCCTCAGAATTCCTTCACCATCTCTTGAGGATTTCTCTTGTCTCCACCCACTAGTTGAAGGCTTCCCATAGAACCATATCCACCCCCAACCCTTGGTATTTTCCTGAGACCACCTCACCCGGATCCAAAAACCTTCCGGCAATCCAAAGCTCAACCAAGAATGAATCCCATCACACCATGGCTATCTAGAAATGGAAAGGCAAGGCTAAAAGCCATTTTTGAACTAGGCAAAGCCCATTCCAATGACAGAAAATGAACCAAATACACACATGCATATACCATATATGCCAAAAACATATACGAAATAATACATGCAACCTGTTACCTATAATCATTACTGTTGAATTCGCTTGATCCAACCTTTCCTTGCTTGATCCTTGCTTTCCTTTACTTTCCTTGTCCTTCATTTGATTTCTTGCTTTATTTATCCTCTTGTTTCTCTTCTCCTCTCTGAAACCAATTCCAAAACTGAACTGAAAAAAGGCTCCAAATTGATGCTTTGTATCATTTTTACTATTGATGCTTCTAATTTCTTCATTTTTCTTCTATTTTCCTTCATTTTCCTCCTCACATGCAACATGTGACCTTTCACCTCCCTTTTCTCTTAATTTCCTTTATTTTCATAAATATAATGCCTTTTTTCCTTTTCAAAGCCTTTTCCATTGCCTTTTCCAATTTCCCCTTAGCCATAAAAAACAACAAGTGATTCCCACTAGGATTTTTTGCCCAACATTATTCTTGGAATACGTGTCCCATGACTTTCGTCTTATTTTTTCTCTATTAAATTTATTACGTGAAATTTTAACCTAGGGTTGCTGCAACAAGTTTTCCAGTTGTCTATTACTATCGATCTCGTTCCTACTACTGAACCTGTTACTCCTCTAACCATTGCAATCAACTCTGTGCAGTCTACACAAAAACCCAACAACAAGAAAAAGAAGAATAAGAAATAGATCGCTCCTTTTGAAGAGTAGTAGATGACCTAGATGAACCCCAATCAGAAATCCACTACTAATGCTAAATCTGCGAAAGGAAAGGAAAAAGTTGTCAAGTTACCTTGAAAGATATGCACCGAGCAACAATTGACCTATAAATGTCCTTGTCTCCAAGAGTGCATATACTTCCTTTCACAAAAGGACATTGGTCAAACCCTTGTGGTTGTCAACAACCATTTTCCTCCTCAGCAGTAGCAACAACATCTTGTATCAAACCCACAACCACCTCTGCAAGGGGAAAACGATAGTTCGCATCTCCCTCCTTCTAAAGAAGTATAATTAGCTATGTACGCCTTCGAAATAGTTTATTTACAAACACGAGCCAAAAAAAATAGACATAATGTCCCAAATGCTTTAGAGACTTCCTCGAGTTCCATTCCACCACCTCCCAACGATATACATATCGAAAGGCCTATTGTTGACCCCATGATTTTTCCCCACAAAGGGACACTTCAACGCATGACCCAAAATCCATGTACTCGCGCTACCCAAAACTATTAATCGGAGTCTTGCGGACAGACCGATCTCTCTGCTACTAAAAGTAACTAGCAACAAACAGCCAATTATACTAATCTCTCTCTAAGCATACAAGATTCGTAAAAATGCTATATAGGTGTAAGGCCTACCTTATGTCCAGCGCTTGCTTGATCTCGTTGAAGTCCTTCCCGTGCACTTGAAAGAACGTTCCTCGTGAATCTACAGTCACAAACAAGCAAAAAGATTACATAGCACCTGTATAGACATTATTATAAACCATACTCATCATAATGATCAAGGAATTTATGAAATAAACCATAAATAGACAGTTTAATGAGAGAAATGAGTATATTTTTATTAACTTCAAATAAAAGAAAACCTTTACAACCTGTGCCTTGATGTCGTGCAGGTCCTCCCGGGGTCCGAAGCAGGAATCTCTTCTAATTTGACAAGCATTGCACTCTTTCAACCAAGACCAAAAGAGGTATGTGATTTAACCTCACAGAAAGTCTTAATTAACTGAGTCTGAATCTCAACAGCATTTAACCTCAAATATCCTAAAGCTTTTAACTCCCCTTGAGGCTACACAAGGCCTCTTTTTATAGTGGAAAAGAGGAGGTTTTCTGTTCCAAATATGAAGGGATAGAATCCTCCTTCAAAGGGATTAGCTCCTTATATCAAGGGGTTAGCTCCATCAAGTGAGGGATGCATGAACCTTCTCAAAGCGTATCCATTCCCGAAAATTCCCATCTAGAATCTTCTAGAATTCATCTAAAATCAACTTTTTATCTTTACTTTCTCGCCTTTTTGAGTTTTACAGAGGTCCGCACCCATAACACAAAGAACGTGCGGTAGGGTTCCGCAGGAGAGTTGGACTTTAGGTGCGGGACCGCAGGCAATGAATAGAGAAAGTGCGATACCAATGTTTAGGGGATTTTTAGGAACTTTTCTCTGATTTTGAAAGCTTGACATGAGGAACTGATATGTTAGACTTGCAAAAGGAGGAAGTATGAGTAATAATGAGCTCATACTCATAGAAAAATGTCAGGATGACAGTTTTTAGTGTAACAAATTGCCCCCTAAAGTGCAAAGTCTGGAATAGATGAAGCTGAAGTCTATCATATATGAAGAGTGCAGTACTTTATCATTTCAAAGATCATCCTGTGGACACCCCAGTCGGAACCTATAAAAACATTCAATGCAAAATATATACATATATATGTCATCACTGAGGTAGGCATTCCCATACTCAGATTAAAACTAACTAGAAACTAACTCAAATCGTTCTGATACAGGAATGATTTTAATATTACATCAATAGTGTAGACACAGCATGGACGCAGCCATCTGTAATGAATAGTCTACTGTATAATAATAAAATTCCTTGCAGCCTGGATGGTGGAAACTAGATCCAGGGTCTTGATTTCCCCATCTCGAACTAGTACGGTTCTATCCATGTGAATAAATGTGTTGAAGTCGAACATGGTAGAAACCACTTGATTACCAGTCAATGATGAAAATTGTTAACAAGTGTGAGAGTAACCACCAGTAATGTCAATGGCTCTCAAAGTACCCAGTACAATCCATGAAATGTGAATGAATGAGCTGAAGTCGAACATGTCACGGAATCATTCGATCGAAGGTCAATGATGCGACCTGTCGTCGAAGGCGAGAAACCTGCCATTGAGGCATGCAGATTTCAAGGTACTGACGATTTCTGGATCAACTTCCTAGATAATGTGCTGATGTCGATAGAAAGTGATCTGTCGTAGGCAAGCCCACAACACGAAATCATAGATCAAGTTTTGAAAATATATTGGCAAGGACTGACTCAGGGATGGTCAAAAATGGATGACAGATATTTTGCAAATGAATGGTTTATTTGAACTGTTCTCTTGAACACATAACGACACTACAGATGGCTTGGTAACAATTAACCCAAAGCTAATACCCAGAAACTAGCTGAAGACTTTCAATGTGGTTTGATTAACTGTTAGGCAAAGGATTTCCCAACCCAGGTGAATGAAAGTGTCGTGTTCAAGAGTGGTTGACTGAATTTTCGAAAAATTTAAAATACAACAAACACGCCCATTTTTCTCTCTTTTCCCCCACCATTTATGGCAAGTACCTCTTTATTTTTGACAAGCTTGAGGAGGATAACATTTGCTTGCTTATAAGCTCATCCTTCGGATGAGTCCAACTTAGTTTAAAATTCGAACCCTAAGAAGGAGTGGTTCGTTCCTGTTTAAAATTGAACAGGTCCTTTACTGTTAAATTTTAACGAGTCCAGTATAGGAGAAACTTGGTGTTTTTCAATTTTAGGGAGTCAGAAGAAAAAACTTAAGAAAACTCCATGGGTGTACTTTTTTGTAAATTTAGTCTCTCGAGCCTGAAAAAGGATAAAATAATGCGGGAGAGAACTCTATTGACCGTAATTAGTCAATGTATACCTTTTTCGTAAATAGTCCATTTCAGTCCGTAAAAGGGGTAAACTTATACTGAAGGGACGATCATTCATTTACTTTAACGAGTTCGAATAATCAAGTACTCGGCAATCTTTTCATATTTAGAGAGTCTGAAAAGGGCTTAAAAGAGGACTCCAAGGTTTCGCTTTTTCGTAAAATTTTTGAAAGAGTCCGAAAAAGTGATAAAAGTATACTCTTTGTTGAAAAACGATCAGTTCTCCTGAAAAATCCAATTTCTGCACAAAAACTTGAAACATTACACATACCTGTTTAAGATAAGTAAAAATGCTTTCAAAAATACCCTTTTTAAAGTGAAAAATAAACAAATTTAAAATTCATCTATTCGAAAAAAACTTATAAAAAGGACTTTTTCAATTTCATTTTTACCGTTCAATTTCAGAGTGAAAAGTAAAAAGCTTTTGGGTAAGAAAGTTCCTGTGAAGATTCTGGAAAATCCGTCCGTTGGAATCGAAAATCGTCAGTCCCAGGTAATCCACGACCTCTTAATCTTGTTTTTCATCCGTTTCAAATTCATTTTTAGGCTTTAGTTTGTATTTTAAGGGCAAAAAATGGTTTAAAAGTTCCCCAGTGGAGTCGCCATTTTTTTGTGTAGATTAATCCGTCTTGCGGACAAGACCGATCTCTCTAGTACTAAAAGTAACTAGCAACAAACAACCAATTATACTAATCTCTCTCTAAGCATACAAGATTCATAAAAATGTTATATAGGTGTAAGGCCTACCTTATGTCCAGCGCTTGCTTGATCTCGTTGAAGTCCTTCCTGTGCACTTGAAAGAACGTTCCTCGTGAATCTGTAGTCACAAACAAACAAAAATATTACACAGCACCTGTATAGACATTATTATAAACCATACTCATCATAATGATCAAGGAATTTATGAAATAAACCATGAATAGACAGTTTAATGAGAGAAATGAGTATATTTGTATTAACTTCAAATAAAAGAAAACCTTTACAACTTGTGCCTTGATGTCGTGAAGGTCCTCCTGGGGTCCGAAGCAGGAATCTCTTCTAATTTGACAAGCATTGCACTCTTTGAACCAAGACGAATAGAGGTAAGTGATTTAACCTCACAGAAAGTCTTAGTTAACTAAGTCTGAATCTCAACAACATTTAACCTCAAATATCTTAAGCTTTTTCTCCCTTTGAGGCTACCCAAGGCCTCTTTTTATAGTGGAAAAGAGGAGGTTTTCTGTTCCAAACATGAAGGGATAGAATCCTCCTTCAAAGGGATTAGCTCCTTACATCAAGGGGTTAGCTCCATCAAGTGAAGGATGCATGAACCTTCTCAAAGCGTATCCATTCCCGAAAATTCCCATCTAGAATCTTCTAGAATTCATCTGAAATCAACTTTTTATCTTTACTTTCTCGCCTTTTTGTGTTTTACAAAGGTCCGCACCCATAACACAAAGAACGTGCGGTATGGTTCCGCAGGAGAGCTGAACTTTAGGTGCGGGACCGCAGGCAATGAATAGAGAAAGTGTGATACCAATGTTTAGGGGATTTTTAGGAACTTTTCTCTGATTTTGAAAGCTTGACATGAGGAACTAATATGTTAGACTTGCAAAAGGAGGAATTATGAGTAATAATGAGCTCATACTCATAGAAAAATGTCAGGATGACAGTTAAAATTCTATGACTACCCAAAACTACAATATTGTAGAGGATCTAGCACAAGCGCCTTTTGCAATGTCGGCTCTTGAACTATTGCAAACATTCCCATCACAACATAAATCTTTGCTTTCATTCATATGTGGGATCAATCCTCAGGATTCCAATCTAAAAAATGTTGACATGGAGAAAATTAAACCTAACCTCTCCCATCATATTGCATTCCAAGTGAAAGTTATATTGAAAGGAAATTCCATTCACTATACTATCAATGATGAAGGTGCTTCAACCTGTGTCATGGCTACTTCCTGTTGGCTCGCCTTGGGTTTTCCCACTCTTTCACCACCATCAAATTCCCTTAAAGATTTTGATGGGCATACTTTCATCCCAAAATGATATCTTGTCATCTACCCCATCACGCTTGGTGGGAAAACTGTAACGGTGACCATCGAAGTCCTAAATCGCCATCTTGACTACAATGTGGTTTTGGGGCATAGTTGGACCTATGTTATGATTGCCATTGTTTCATTGGTATTCCAGTGCATCCTTTTACTTTGGATGGGAAAATTTTTACCGTGGATTAATTATAATTTTATGCCCCTGATTTTCACCCATTACCCAGCAACAATGTTCCTTTAGTAGGTGACGTACTTGACTCTTACGTCAGTGTTGATACCGGTCTTCTGAAGAGTTCCTCGCTATTAGATTGTTTTCCTCTCCTGCAACCCTAGGTTCCAATGACTATGTCAATTATCTCTACTATTTTGAATGGCCAAATGGATCCTTTTATCCTCTTGATCCCTTCTTCCATTGATTCCTATGGAGAGTAGTTTCCGTTGTCACCAACATAACTTTCTAATCAGACTATTTAGTCAGCATATCACCCTTTGTCTAGTTTGGTTACGACCAAAGGTACGTTGTCCTCTCCCATCACTTCTCCCTCTACTGATCTCCTTAATGAAGTATTACCTTCAAATGAGGCTATCATGGAAATCATGTATCTAGACGAGTGAGCCTAGTATGATTTTCATCACCGCGTCTTAGTCTCTTACCCATTTGAATTGAACACAAAATCTCTAGAAATATTGTCTTTTTATCATCCTAATATTTTTCCTTCCACCTATATGACTATTCAAAAGATAAATGTGAAAGGTAACTTAGGTAATCTCTAAAATATTGAACAAAATCTTAATCAAGACAGGTATCATGGAAAACATTCAAATTGGAGTAGACTACACTCCTAAGGAGATTGCATGCTTCACCTGCATATTTAAGAAATTTCGCGTTGTTTTTTCTTGGTCTTATGAGAAAATTCCCGACATATATCCATCTATTATCGAACATGAGATCAAGACTTACTGAATGCCAAGCCCGTATGACAAATACTTCAGCCAGTCCACCCTCAAAATACAACTGCCATCATGAGAAAATTTGAAAAGCTATTGAAAGTAAGCTTTATCTATCTTGTTCCCTTGAAGGAATGGGTATCTAATCTAGTTCCCATTGAACAAAAATGAGGAACCATCCAAGTATGTATCAATTACAATTATTTGAATGCTTCTTGTCCCAAAGACAACTATTCTACCTCGTTCATTGACCCAATTATGGAATATTCTGCTGGATGTGAATACTTTTCCTTCATGGATGGTTTCTAGGGTTATAAGTAGATCACTATCAAACCGATCAATCATCATAAAACTGCATTTATCGATCCTTGGGATACCTTTGCATACCACAAGCTTCCTTTCAGTCTTAAGAATGCAATCACCACTTTTCAGAAGGTGATGGACTACACTTTTAATGATATCAGACATATCATTTAGGCATACCTGGTTGACCTTCCTACTCATTCCAAGTGTCGGGCACAACACCCAGCTCATCTCTGAGCTATCTTTCTTAGGCATTAGTTCTACCATATCCGTTTGACTCTACATAAGTGTGTGTTCTTTGTCAAATCTGGGCATTTTCTTGGGTTCATTGTATCAAAACACATGATATGGTTTGATCCTGAAAAGGTTAAGAAAATTATTGAACTCCCCCCACCACAATGAATTTCTCAACTCCAAAGTTTGTAGAGGAAGGAAAACTTTATACGTCGTTTTTCGTCAACTATGTTGAATTAATGAAATATTGCATGCACTTAATGAAGAAAGGAGTTCCCTTTTTGTGGGATGATCAAGCTCAAAGATCATTTGATTCCTTGAAAAAGGATCTTACTTCAGTCCCACTACTAAGCCCTCCTGACTACTCGCGTAGATTTTTATTATACCTTGTAGCCTTGCCATCCTCCATTGGCATGGTTCTGGTTCAAGAAGATGATGATCATAGTGAGCATGTGATATATTACCTCTCAAAAGTTATAGCTAGACCCGAAATTAGGTATTCGCATGTGGAAAAAATTTTGCTGGCAATCATTTTTACTATCAACTGCTTTTGACATTACATTCTTTTGTGTCAAACTACTGACGTTGCCCTAGATAACCCCCTATGATACATGTTTTGTCTTGTCATATTATTGGAGGTAAGTATTCCAAGCGGATAGTTACCCTCCAACGATTTTATTTGGACTTCACCATCACTAAGTTGAATAAATATTTAGCTTTTGCAGAGTTATTGTTGGATCTTCCTAGATTCGACACAGATGAGGTAGCCCACGATCCCATGCTAGAAGAATCATTCTATCTGGTTGACTCTTCTGACCCGTGGTATGAATATGCCCTTGTGTATATTCAGACCCAACAATTCTACCTAGATCTATCGAAAGATGACTGTCGTCGCATATGCCACCTAGACAAGCCACTGATTTTGTTTGACGAGCAGGTGGATCTAGTTTGAAAGATTTTGAAAATAGGTCCACAAGAGGTTGAAGAAGGAGGTGGGTGCCTCCACTAAGGTTTGTTCCTCAATCAGGTGGGATCCTACTACAAGTTGAAGCTTTCATATCACAAAGGTTGGTGGCTCAATCAAGTTGGAGCCTAGAGCAAGTTGAATATTTCTCATCATCAAGGTTGGTGCCTCAATCAAGTCATGGCCTATAGTGAGTTGTTGTTTTCACATTTTTGAGGTTGGTTCCTTAATAAATTTGTATTCTACTACAAGTAACATATTTCGTATTTTGGGGGTGGGTGTTTCCAGCAAGTTGGTGGCTACAAATCTATGTAATAAATTGAAGCATCAAAAGAAGAAAAATTTGTGGTTTTCTCTACCACATAAAATCTTGTGTCTCTTTGTGTTGATCTGATAGCTCTTTCATGTGTTGTTGATGTGTTTTTGAGATGATGATGAATTTCTCTACTCGTTGATAAGATACCAATGATATATCATTTTTGGGATTGAACTGTGTTAAGTAAGTCATTCATCTATGACCATTTCCATGAGAGGTTGTCGTAACTGACTAATTTCTCATGATTTTTGAATAGTCCACTTAACACTCATTGTATCAGGTGATGCTCACAGGGGTGAAGAAGTGGGATTAAAACTAGTGAAATGAATTACATAGCCTCAATCATCACTTCCAGGGCTTGCACCCGGTAACCAGGACTTCCCGGGAGGTCACCCATCCTAGAACTCCTCTGGATCAAGCGCGCTTAACTATGGATTTTTTCCCAACAATCAAGCCCACTTAGCTTGCTACCCCATTTGCAAAACCTTAGCAAGTATCGTGCCACATGAACCATTCAAGTAGAGCTCCCTTTACTCTTTGTATTTAAGTATGAGGGTTCTCCTCAGTGCATTATTTGAGATATAATTTTCGGATTCAACTGTGTTAAGTAAGTCATTCATCTATGACTATTTCCATGGGAGGTAGTCGTAATTGACTAATTTCTCATGATTTTTGAATATTCCACTTAGCACTCATTGCATCAGGTGATGCTCACAGGGGTGAAGAAGTGGGATTAAAACTAGTGAAATGAATCACATAGTGTCAATCATCACTTCTAGGGCTTGCACTTGGTAACCAAGACTTTCCGGGAGGTCACCCATCCCAGAAGTCCTCTGGCTCAAGTGCGCTTAACTATGGAAATCAAACCCACTTAGCTTGCTACCCCATTTGCAAAACCTTAACAAGTATTGTGCCTCATGAACCATTCAATAAGAGCTCCCTTTACTCTTTGTATTTAAGTATGAGGGTTTTCCGTAGTGAATTATATGAGATATAATTTTTGGGATTCAACTGTGTTAAGTAAGTCATTCATCTATGACCATTTCCATGAGGGGTAGTCATAAATGACTAATTTCTCATGATTTTTGAATAGTCCACTTAGCTCTCATTGCATAAGGTGATGCTCACAGGGGTTAAGAAGTGGGATTAAAACTAGTGAAATGAATCACATAGCGTCAATCCCACATTAGTCGACACTATGTGATTCATTTCACTGGTTTCAATCCCACTTCTTCACCCCTATGAGCATCACCTGATGCAATGAGTGCTAAGTGGACTATTCAAAAATCATGAGAAATTAGTAAGTTACAACTACCTCTCATGGAAATGGTCATAGATGAATGACTTACTTAACACAATTGAATCCCAAAAATGATATCTCATATAATGCACTGCGGAAAACCCTCATACTTAAAGATACAAATGGTTATGAATTATTGATATTTAGTTTTCTTGTTTAGGAAAAAATGTGAAATTGTAAATTTTCTCTCACATTGATTCACCCCTGCCACCTTCAGTGTGATCTTTGGTCCAAAAATATTTTCCTTGGAACACATTGAGTTTTGGGTTAAGTAGCTCATTAATGGGAAAGATAAGGACATTGAAGGATACTGAGTTGAAGTTTTTAAATTAGAAGAATATGTCATTATCCAACACATACACAAGCTCTTTAATTTAGTATTGAAGAAAAGCTTCCATGTGTTTTGGATGCAAATCCTTATTTTTCTTATTTTTAAGAGTGGGGATATAAACATTCCATCAAATTATATGGCCATTATGATTAGGAACATTTTAACCAAGGTGCATGAGCTTATTTTGGAAACGAAGATTAGCCTTTGGCTAGAAAGTCATGGTAAAAGAACTAAAGACCAAGTTGGGTTTAGGAGATATCATTCAATCGTGGACCATCTGGTTACTCTTAGGATAATTGCAGAGGGATGCCACAATAATAAAACTAATATATTTTGTTGTTTTGATGACCTTAGAAAAGATTTTGAAACCATTCCTAGAACAAAGTGATGGAATAGACTAGAAGAGATAATGGTTCCTCTCAAGTTGAGAGTTGTTGTGACAGGTATGTAGGAGAATGTTATTTCCAAGCTTATGACCACTGAGGGTTGGTCAGAAGAAATTAAATGCAATATTGGAGTCGAATAAGGGTGTTCCTTATCCCCTACCATTTTTTGCAGATATATTGATAAGTTAGAAGAGTGTTTGGAAGATGCAAGTTGCGTTGGCCCCACACTCACTGGTATGGTCATAACTCTTCTCCTTTATGCCGATGATTTTTTTTTTTTGGTAGGGGCCTATTACAATCTTAGTAAACAACTCAAAATCTTCCACGATTTCTGATCCAAGATGGGATGACTATAAATTCTAATAAAACTAAAGTCATGATAATTGAATCCAGAAAGATCACCTATGATACTTTTATTTATTATAACAACTCCTTAGAGGAAGTACTTTCATACAAATATTTTGGAATCGACATCCATCATAAGCTCAATTGAAATTAGAGTTGAGAAAACGTAAATGGAGGTTAGAAAGATTACTATGGTTTTGAAAGAAATTATAAGTAAGTAAATCTTTAGATATGTGATTAAAAAAGTATCCTCTTTGAGACTCTTAACATTCCTATTATTTTATATGGTTGTGAGGTTTTGGGTTTAGTGTATCCAAAGAGTCATGGAGGAATATTGAACATATCGAAAAACATTTTGTAACATGCAACCTCAAGATGAAAGGAAATACTCCCTATCATATCCTCCTAATTGAGTCAAGCCTTTCCTGCATTAAAAGTATCACTATCACTAGGTCTACTATGTATAAGAAAAATGTATACAACATGGAAGCCAAGAGGTTTTCTAAAAATGTTTTTAACTCTAGCCAAAACCACCATCTTTGGCTCAAGCAAGGATGACATAAGGATGCCCGGTCTTAGCTAGACCATTGAGGGATGACAAAGGTGATCATTTTACACAATAGGAATAATCTTTAAAATATTTTTACTTTAAAATTTAAAGTGAAATTGCATAACAATCCAAAGTTAGAGACAAAAAAAAAACTAATGATATTATAAGGAGGCGATGAACCCCAATCTCGATAAAGAAAAACATCTATTTGTCTTAACTAGTGTTAAGAAGAAAATGAACATTGCTAAGATAAGAATAGATTCCCATGAGTTTCACAATGAAATTAGACATTGGTGAATTCCTAAAACACCATGAATCTGTGAAAGTTTTGCAATACTAAAAAAATGGAAGATGAAAAACACTTTCTCTTAAATTGTTATCTTAATAATAAGATTGTCCATATAACTTATAATAAGAAAAACTTAATACACTGCGAAAACCGGGAATACCCACACCTCATTGTGAACTATGTCAACTACGACGATCAAGGAAAGTTTACCGAAATCTGGTTGCTATCACAAAAATTACATCGAAAGAGTGGAATTGGAGGATAGGCTTTACATTTTCAAAGCCATTCCATTAATCCATTAACTCGACGACTTAGACTCCTTTACTAAGCAGTTGAAGCCGAAGCCGTAGCCGTCATCATGATCAGAAATTCGTCGAAGCTCACGTACCCATCACCGTTGGAATCGACGCTTGCTATCATAATCCGACAATCTTCCAGAGAAGAACGCTCTCCCAATTTGTGGAAAACCCTGAGAAGTTCTTCGGGGGAGATGAGTCCATTGCCGTCAAAGTCGAAGATACCGAAGGCGGTTTTCATGTCCTGGAGGCGGCGTGGGTCGTCGACACCAAATGTATTCAGCTCCGCGAATTCCGAGAAATCGATGAAACCGTCGCCGTCGGAATCGGCCACACTTACCATGAGTCGGAGCTCGTCGTCGGAGGCAGGGCAGCCAAGGGATGCCATAAGCATGCCCAGCTCCGACCACGAGATCTTACCGTCGCCGTTGGCGTCGAATTTTCGGAACACTGCGTGCAGATCCTCTGCGGTGCTTGGCAGGAGAGCGGGAGAGCGAGAGGGAGACGACCTGTCCTTGTCCTTATCCTTGTCGCTGTCGCTTTCCTCGAATTTCAGAGATGTCGAAGTCTTCCGTCGCCTCAAAGAACGCGTCGACTCGTTTGTCGACCGCCTACTGCTGCCGGTGGTGTAGGGTTTTGAAAGACGCCGCTTTGAGCCATTTGCAACAGATTCGTGGCCTCTCTTTATGCAGCTTACCAGCTTTGGAAAGTACATTATTATCGAATTCCAAGATCTGAGCTGAGTTTTCCAGTTAATTATCTGGACACTCTTAGGGTCAGGTTTCGTGGTTAAGCAGCTCAAAGTAATTTTCAACGTAATTTCATGGGTCCTCAATTCTCTAAACAATCTTACAATAGAATTCTATAATTCTCTTTAATTCTCTAAACACTCTTAGAGTCGAGTTCTATAATTAAACTGCCAAAAATAATGCCTTCATCTACCTGATACAAATATTCCGCTCATTCAAAACCCAGCCTCTCCTCCACAAATGGCTCCCAATCATGTCTAACTAATCCAATTGGAAATGCATGAAACATAACAGCCGAATGTTCTGGAATTGGAAATGCATGAAACAGAACAACTGAAAGTTTAGTTGTGAAATACCAAATCAAATGATATGCAAATGAGAGCATGAATCACGGAATTAAAAAGAATAGAGAGAAGCCTACGCGGGGTCATTGTTTAATCTGCCGACGAAGGTCACTAGGAAGCTTCCGAAAGTTCGAGCACTACGAATGCAAAGAATATTATTACGGGTTAGTCAGGTCTGAGTCGTAAGTTTTGTATTGTTTATATTTTTGATGTCGTCGTATATGGTGTACAGGGACTGAAGGACTGCACTGAGAATGGGTGTGGGGTAGCTTATGGGTTGATCCACCTCAGTTTGCACCCACGCAACTCCCCATAATTCAAAAGTGGAGGCTGTACGCTATACAGGGCAAAGTTTTTCTGGCCCACTTGCACGTTTCACATTTTCCATGTAAATTAAGTCAAGTCATTCTTTTAAAAGTTAAGTTGATGTCTATTAAGTCCAACTTTTTTTTTAAAAGTCAAGTTAAATTAATTTAATAGTAAACTGATATGAATTCATCTCTTTTTTATGTCCTTGCATAGATGTCTAGCCTTGGGGTTTCAGACTAACGGAGCTCGATTATAACTTGATATTTTATTTTCCATGAATTTTCCTTTATTTTGGGCTTGATATTGTTGAGGCTACTCCAAGTCAACTCCAAGTCTACTTGTAAGGATAAGGTAGGTAGGTGGAAGTGTTAATGTGTAGGTTGTTGAAATTTTCAGAATTTCCAAAACAAATAAAACTCGCCTTTCTTTAACACGCCGCAGAATAATTAAAAATTTCACCGACGGTATTGCAGTTTCTCATCTCGGTTACCCTATTCAATATAAAAAAAAAACTGTTGTTACAGACTTCCTCTCTTGGAGGGATTACAATTGTGACTGCTGCTGTCACAGTGCACAAATAGAACTCACTGTCTCACTAAAATCATTCACTCTGTGAATACTCTGTTTTGCAAAAACACTCTCTGTTTTTTTTCAAACAATACACTCTGCTGTGTATAAAAAAAACTCTGCTCTGTGTAAATCAACGCACTGCTGTGCATATTTCTCATAATAAAATTATGGCTCTGTCTCTCCATATTACAAACAGAAATATCTCTATGTCATTAAGATGACCCAACCACTAAATTTCACCGCTTCAGAAATCTTTAATGGTCTCAATAACTTCTGTCAGCACCGCTTGGAACCGCATTGAAGTTTAATTGACTTTCCGGTATCAAGGTTCTTTCACCTTCCCCACCGCTTGTGCTCTCATAAAAAAACATTCCCCGTGTAATAACATTTGCCGTGTATTGCAATACAAATTTACACCGCCGGTAATAAAAATTACACTCTCTTCACTACTTTTAATATATGTTTCACATATGTTAAAAACAAAAAAAACAAATAAAATATACTACGGGCAATTAAAATTAAACCCAAATTTAAAACAAATACCGTGACAAACATTTAAGCCTACGATCATTATATCATATACCATATAATATATGTAGCATAACATATGTGGGCCCTTGCCGTAGTGATGTCGCATTCCGGGGGTATGACCTCCGCCAAATCTTTTCATCGACCCCCGTTGATCGTTATTTGAACAAGTGGTGTGGGGCCGCACATAATGACGGCCATTCCGATGGGGTGATCTGCCTCTCGCCGCTCTCACTACCGACCCCCGACGCATTCCCGCCGTTGAAATTATATTTCAACACTCCTCCTTAATTTCAACTGCTGGGTTTTCCTGCATACCCAAGCATTTCCTGAAATATTCAAAGCTTTTCTGCTGTAGTGGCTTTGTGAGGATGTCTGCAAATTGATCCTCCGTTCTGCAATGCTGCAAAACAATCTCGCCATTGCTTACCAATTCCCGTATGAAATGAAATTTGGTGTCAATGTGCTTTGTTCTTTTATGAAAAACAGAATTTTTAGACAATGCAATAGCTGAGCTATTGTCACAAAATATCACTGTCCCTTTTACCTGTTCTTGACATAAGCTTCTCAACATTTTTCTCATCCAAACTGCTTGACATGCTGCTGCTGTAGCTGCCACATATTCTGCTTCTGCTGTAGACAACGCTACAACGGGTTGTTTCTTAGAAGCCCATGAAATGGCTCCTGAACCCATGTGGAAAACATAACCGGAAGTGCTCTTCCGATCATCAACACTTCCAGCCCAATCACTGTCCGTGTATCCAACTAAATCTGAACTTTCTGAAGTAGTATAAAAAATACCAAATTTCTTTGTACCTTTAACATACCTCAAAATCCTTTTTGTTGCTTGCCAATGTGCATCCTTTGGCTTTTCCATGAACCTGGAAATCAAACTAACAGCATGCATTATGTCCGGCCTAGTTGCAGTCAAATACATGAGGCTGCCAACTATGCTCTTGTATAAACTAGGATCAAAATCCTTACTGCTGTCCTCTCTGCTGAGTTTTAATCCCATCACTGTGGGAGTGATCGCTGCTTTGCATTCCTGCATGTTAAATCTTTCAAGCACCTCATTAACATACTTTGCCTGTGAGATAAAAATCCCACTTTCATCTTGTTCTACTTCTATTCCCAAGAAGTATCTCAACAAACCCATATCAGTCATTTCAAATTCATCTTTCATGACTGTTTTAAAATGTTCAATAAGGCAATCATCATTACCCGTAAAAATAACATCATCAACATATAAGACTACAATCAAGATTTTACCATCTTTTTCTTTGATGTAGAGGGTGGGTTCTCCCTCACACTTCTCAAAACCATTTTCCAGTAGATATGAATCTATCCTACTGTACCACGCTCTTGGCGCTTGCTTCAGCCCATAAAGAGCCTTCTTCAACTTACACACTTTGTGCTCTTGGCCTTTCTTCTCATAGCCGAGAGGTTGATCTATGTAAACCTCTTCCATTAACACTCCATTCAGGAATGCTGACTTCACGTCCATTTGGTAAACTTTCCATTTGTTTTGTGTTGCAATAGACAACACTGCTCTCACGGTTTCCATTCTTGCAACCGGTGCGAAAGTTTCCTCATAATCAATGCCATGTTTCTGCTTATACCATTTAACAACAAGCCTTGCCTTGTGTCTCTCTATCTTGCCTTCAGCATTACTCTTGGTCTTGTAGACCCATTTAACACCAATGACATCTTTACCTTTTGGGAGTTCAACCAAATCCCAAGTTTTGTTCCTCTCTATGGCATTTATTTCCTCATCCATAGCTTCTATCCATTTCCTATCATTGATAGCTTCTTCGAAATGAACAGGATCATCAACATGACAATATAAAGCAAACAAAGAATTGATACCTTCATTAGCTATATCTTGTTCATAAATTTCTTTCAAACTTCTGAATTTCTTACCTCTTTCTGTAGGTGTACAAGTACTTGAAGAAGCACTTGAATTTCCTCCTTGTGGTGTGCTTGGAGAAGCACTCTCATTTCTCCTCAAGGGTGTACTTTGCGGTGTTGGTGTTGCTGTTTGGGGATGTATTTCAGCCACCTCATCATCATTCTCATCATGAGATAAACAGTGTTTAACATTCACTGTTTTCTCTATGCTTCCATCCCAAGCTTCCTCTTCAATGAACTGAACGTCCCTGCTCACAATAAACTTCTTGCTGGATGGGTTGTACAACCTGTATGCCTTGGATTCCTCACTGTATCCAATGAAAATACATTTCTCCCCCTTGCCGTCCAACTTCTTCCTTAGCTGATCCGGAATGTGTGCATAAGCCACACATCCGAAAACCTTCATATGTGTGACACTTTGCTTTGCGCCACTCCATGCCTCTTCCGGCACTTTGTTCATTACCGCTTTTGTAGGACACCTGTTCAAAATATACGCTGCACAATGTACAGCTTCAGCCCAATAGTCATTCGGCAAATGCTTTGCCTTCAACATACTCCTCGCCATGTCCATTATGGTTCGGTTTTTCCTTTCGGCCACTCCATTTTGCTGCGGTGTATATCTAGCTGTAAACTGCTTATGTATTCCATTTTCTCTACAAAACCGTAGAAAATCTTTAGATATATACTCACCTCCTCTATCAGTCCTTAAGACCTTGATATGCAGCCCACTCTGGTTCTCAACAAGTGCTTTGAAATTGCGGAATTTTTCAAACACTTCACTTTTATTTTTCAAAAAGTAAACCCAAGTTTTTCTTGTAAAATCATCTATGAATGTTAAGACATAGTGGCTGCTAGCAAGTGATGGAGTTTGCATCGGTCCACACACATCCGAGTGGACAATCTCTAAGGGTGCTTTTGCCCTTATGCTTTTCCCGGAAGGAAAACTTTCTCTGTGTTGTTTCCCAAGAATACAACCTTCACAAAGGCTGTCCCGTTTCTCTATCAATGGTAAACCACTTACCATTCCTTTTCTGTTCAACAAATTAAGACCTCCAAAGTTGAGATGTCCAAATCTCAAGTGCCATAACCAATTATCATCTTTTGGTTCGCTTTGGAAAGTCTCTTGTGCAACTGCTGCTTTCTCTTCACCATTCTTCAAATCTGCTCTCATTCTGAGAGGGAACATCCTGTTCCTTGTCATCTTCACTTCAGCAATACATAGTTTGCTGGGTGGTTTATCCATGATGGTACAAACATCATTGTCAAAGAAAACATTATACCCCTTATGGACAAGCTGTCCAACACTTAAGAGGTTACATTTCATTCCTGGAACATAATAAACATCTGCTATGGTTTTCCTTGCACCTAATCTTGTTAGAACATTTACATCTCCTTTTCCCATAACAGAAACTTTGCTATCAGTTCCTAGTGTGACTTGTGACTGCACACTATCATCTAACATAGAAAATATTGCTATATTTCCTGTCATATGGTTACTACAACCGGAGTCTAGAAACCATATATCCTCATTCTTTTCTTCAGCCATATTACACACTAAAAACAAATTACTTTGGCTGTTATTTTCTTTAGTGAAATTTGCACTAGTTTCACTTCTCATGTCATTCTGCTTCTTCTTTCTACATTCATTAGCATAATGACCATATTTCTTACAATTATAACATTGGACATTGGACTTGTCATACCTTTGTCCTTGTGCATTCTGCTGACCATTCTGCTGGCTGCTGCCTTGGCCTTGATGCTGATTTGGATTGCTGCCCCTTCCTTGAGCATTTGCTGGACTGTTCCTTCCACCTCTGTTCTGGCTTCTGCCTCCTCCTCTTCCTTTGCCTTGCCCTCTTCCTCTTCCGAAAGACATCTGGGACTTAAAAGCATGTTCAAGAGATGAGTTCTCACTCCTACCCAATCTCTGTTCATGGGTAATCAGTGATGCATGTAGTTCATCCACTGAAAACTTTGTGAGATCTCTTGTCTCTTCTATGGCGGTGACAATCACATCGAATCTTGAGGGTAAGCTTCTCAAGAGTTTTTCCACAATCCTCTTGTCCTCAAGAGTCTCTCCATGAGATCTGATTTGTGTGACCATTCCAATCACATGAGTGAAGAATGAGTCAATGTTATCTGACTCTTTCATACAGAGAGTCTCAAAATCTCTCCTCAGCAACTGAAGTTTTGATGTCTTCACTCTCTCCATACCTTGATAGGCTGTCTTGAGAGTTTCCCATGCTTCACTGGATTTCTTAGCTACTGCTATCCTTGGAAACACACTCTCATGCACTGCTTGATACAAGAATAAAAGAGCCTTGGCATCTCTCTTCTTATTGTTCTTCAACTGTTCTCATCCTGCTTGATTTAACATAAAAAACTCTGCTTCATCTTTTGGCTCTTCAAAGCCATCCTCAACTAATTCCCATAATTCTTGTGAGGTAAATAAAGCCCTCATAGTTATTGACCAGTAGTCATAATTCTTTCCATTGAATTGTGGGAGATGGACACTTCCCAAACTCATACCAGTGCTAGCTCCCGCCATTCTGCACTTCTAACTATGATAAAAACACTTGACTGTGTGTTTAAAATAACTCACTGTACTGCAACAGTAACACAAAACTAAATAGAGAAATACCTTAAATCCTTTATGTCTGAGTCTTCACACTGCTGGAGAAGCTGCTGCAACAAAGAATTCGTTTCCTTCAGCTTATTTGACCTTCAAATAGCCTGGATTGGCTCTGATACCATGTTGGAATTTTCAGAATTCCAAAACAATAAAAACTGCCTCTTTAACACAGAGAAACTAATTAAAAATTTCACTCACAGACAGAGTTTTTAACTCAGAAAATTTATATTCAATATATAAAAACTCGCCGTTGGCGTATCTCCTCTCTTGGAGGATTACACCAGGAATATTGCTTGCATGCTGGCACAACAACTCGTAATGTCTTCACTAAAATCATTCACTTCCGTGAACACTGTTTGCAAAAACACTCTCTGCCTTTTTTTCAAACAATACACTCGCTCGTGTATTAAAAAAAAACTCTGCTCCGTGTAAATCAACGCACTGTCGTGCATATTTCTGTTCATGGCTCTATCTCTCTGCCATTACAAACAAATATTCTACCATAAATTTACTCAACCACTAAAAATATCACCGCTTGATAATCTTTAATGGTTCAATAACTTCTGTCAGCACCACTCTAATCTGCATTGATAGCAAATTGACTTTCCGGCACTGTGATATTTATCCCAGCACTGCTGTGCTTCACTTCTCTGTTTCCCGCACTGCTGTGTATTAAAAAAAATATTCCTGTGTAATAACATTTGCTGTGTATTCCCTTTTTTATTTACACTGTTGTGTAATAAAAATTACACTCTCTTCACGGCCTTTTAATATATGTTTCACATATGTTAAAAACAAAAAACAAATAAAACATACGATGGGCAATTAAAATTAAAACCCAAATTTAAAACAAATACCGTGACAAACATTTAAGCCGGCGATCACAATATAACATATAACATATAACATATGTGGGCCCTTTGCCGTAGTGATGTCGCATTCCGGTGGGGGTAAGTGACCTCCGCGCCCAAATCTTTTCATCGGCCCCCGCGGACTCGTTATTTGAACAAGTGGTAGCACGACAACATTCCGATGGGGTGATCTGTCACGGCCTTTACCACTTGCGCCGTATGGTGTTGTTCCGCCGTTGAAATTATATTTCAACGTTCGTTGAAATTATATTTCAACGTAGGTGTCCATTCAACTAGTAACATGTGTGTAAATGTAATGGTGTTAATGAATGTGTTTATTTGTCTCCAACTTCTTTATAAGTGTAAATGTAATTAGTTAATGGTGTTAATGAATATTGTTTATTTTTCTTCTAACTTCCATATAATTTAATTTTAGTTTGTTTGGTTGGCTTTTGCTTTTGTTTAATGTAAAAGAGTTTATTAGGTTGTTGTTCACCCTAACTTGGTAATTCCACCATCCCTCTTGTAGATAGTGTCAACCCTTGACTTTTGGTTGGGCACTCAATTATTTTTTTTCCTCGTTGGGGACATATAACCTTAACAAGTAATTTCACCATCTCTCTTGTAAATAGCTTCACCTCTCTTGATTGGGGACATATAACCTTAATAAGTAATTTCACCATCTCTCTTGTAAATAGCTTCACCCCTCTTGATTCGGCACTTGACTATCTTTATCTTTGATTGGGAATATATAATGTTGGTAATTAGTTATTAGGTAGACTTATATTACAACTTAACATTTTTTTTTTTTATGGTTTTTCAATGGTTCTAGACTTCATATTGCTCATAATCCATTTCTTCCTTGGCCTTTTCACTTGATCATTAACCATTTTTAGACCAATGAATATTTCCAGCATTTCAATGGAAATTCTAGGTTCGAGTGTTTCACTAGCTTTGGCTTTTGCCCCATGTAGAAGGGCTTGTTATGTCTTTGGCATTAACTTTTGCATGCACCTTGAAAGGCTTAAAGCTTAATTTAACTTGACTATAGTAATTACATCATCCCTATAGTAAGTGATATCATATGGTAGGTTTTATGACTTTTGTGGAGTAGCTATAGACTAAGTTTGGTTATGGGTGTTGATAAGGAGCCACTCTATTTAGAATTTTACTAATAACAATTAGATAGAGGGGAGAATTGTAGGGCTTAACTACTTGAATTTCACTTTGTGTTGAAATTGGGTTTGATTATATATGGAAATTCACAATGTTGAATTAGAAAAGATGGAGTTTTGCATGTCTCTTCTATCCTATTATTACTGCTAATGGAATTTTCTAGACCAACTTGTTAGGTAAGCACATAAGTGTTCTTGCACTGCAAAAGTTTAGCTTTATTATGAATTTCCTATTAACTCTTACTAATAAATTCTTCGATTTTTTAAAAGTAAAATTAATATTTTTTATTTCCTAAAATAATAAATGACTGTTTTTGCATTGCAAAAGTTTAGTTTTATTATGATTTGCCTATTAACTATTACCAATTTCTTATTTGATTTTTTAAAAGAAATATATTTTTTATCTCATAAAATAACAAATGTGCAAATCAAAATATGAACTTTGTGTGGGTTATTATAGTATAGGAGGTTTTGTTCGGACAATCACGCATTTTGAAGGCTTTGGCTACTTAGATATTATAGCTCTTAAAAGATAGACTTTAAATTTTTCCATTGGGTTAGGTGTCTTATTTGTTTGAGGCAAGTAGTTTCTATTTATGTTTTTGATATTGTATTAATGAGTACTTTACAATGAGAATTTAGTCTCTTTTTTGTGGATTTAGATTCATAGTCTTATTGAAAGAAAAATAGTTTTTTTTTTTTTTTAAGGTCTCACATTTTCCATGCAAATTAAGTCAAGCCATTCTTTTAAAAATTAAGTTCATGTCAATTAAGTCAAGTCATTTTTTTTAAAGTTTAGTTAAATTGATTTAGTAGTAAATGGAATCTCTTTTCAATGAAAAATTTGATATGAATCCATCTTTTTATGTCCTTGCATAGATGTGTTTCATTGGGGTTTGGGAGTGATTCAACTTAGATTATAACTTAATATTTTATTTTTCAAATTTTCTTTGAGTTTGGGTTTGAAATTGTTGAGGGGATGGCACTTTAAGATGTGGTATTTGTTGAGAAACCAAGATGCTAGTAGATAATGATTGATTTCTCTTGATTAATAATTACTTGTGAATGTTTGTTGGCTTCTTATTAAATTTATATTCTTCTTCAACAAGAAATTACCAAAAAATAAAGATCACAAAGAGACAAAGAACACAAGAAATTAGGCTCCAAGCTAGGGCAAAACCCCACAAGGGGGAAAATCCAAAAATCCTCCTCTTATAGAATAAGATCAGAGTGAGATATCCAAGACCCAAGACAAAGACCAAGACTGCTAAAGAGACCCAATTCAACCCTCCTCCAATCAAGTCAAAGTCAACATAAGGCAACGCTAACCAAATCTTGAAATTTGGCCCTCCTAGAATTTTGGCCCCTAAAATTTCGGTCCTATAGTACCTTAGAAAAATTCGTACATATGAGCAAAACCAGGGCAAAAAATTCATCTTCTCCCTCTCCTTTGACTTCCTTCTCTCTCCTTTGATTTCGATTGTCTTATTCTTCTTGTTTTGGCACAAAAATTGATGTGTTGTGTGAGTGAATGAATGATCTTCCAAGAGGTCAAACCATCTTGTATTTATAGTTGTCCAGGAGGGTCGAATAGTTACAACACAAACCACCTTTTCCAAGGAGGGCCAACTTGGTCTTGTGTTGACTCTTTAACTAAAAATAAAATTTCTTTTTCTTTTTCTTTCAAAATTCCAAATGGGACTTGACTCAAATACATATCTTTTGAATCATAATAAATTCTCATTGACTCAATTGACTCTATAACCATGAAGAACATGCTTTTGACCAATAATAATAATAATAACGATAAAAATATATTTTATTATATTATGGAGACTCACACTAGCTACATTTTGATGCAGATATTTAGCTCTCAAACACCTTGTATTTTATTTAAACTAGGCGGTTTCATGTTTTTAAGAAATTATTAATTTTATGTAAATATTTATAAGATTTTGAGTGATTAATTATGTTTTTAATTAATTATATGTGAGAATTTGTAAATGTTTCCAAACAACTGGAAACATGAGAGAAATTAGCTTCAAGATAATTTAGAATTAATGATGGAGCCTAAGTTGGAATTAGTTTCAAAGTTTTAGGGATAAAAATCTATCTTTTAGGGATGTTGAGAGATTTGGGGATTTGTTGAAATTTTAAATCATGAGAGAAATTAGCTTCAAGATAATTTAGAATTAATGATGGAGCCTAAGTGGGAATTAGTTTCAAAGTTTTAGGGATAAAAATCTATCTTTTAGGGATGGTGAGAGATTTGGGGATTTTTTGAGATTTTAAAGGGGTTGAACTCAAATTAGTACATTTTTAATTTGTATAAATTAGTAGGCCTCAAAGGCAAGTGAGCAGGTATGATAGAATAGAGAGGAGAAGGAGATAGAGGTTTTCCTATACCTCTATTCGACCCTATACCTCTATGCAATTTGAAAAGGGCCATGGATTTTGAAAATACGGCCATGTACAAAGGAGTTTTGAAATTGATTGCATTTGTTTATACAAGGAAGATTTGTTACGGAATTTTGTGTGTGTAATATATTTCGTTCGAAATTGGCGAAGATATTTGAGTTCTTAGTCATTCATGTGTCCTAAACTCTATGATAGTTAAAGCTCGTATATAAAAGGGAAATATTGTTTAAAGTAATGCCGATTTGCTGTTAAAATAATGCCGATTTGTTGTTGTGAAGTTGTCGATTACGAAGGCGGGAAGGGTTCCGAATGCGTTGGAATGGTAAATCCATGAGAGATCAAGGAGTGATAAGATAATCGTTGATTAAATCTGTTTGCAGGAATTGATTTTGCTGTTGTGTGGTTATGTTTGCGTTTACAACGACATTGGCATGGGAGTATGTGCAGATAATTATAATGTATTAAGAGAAGAACAGTATAACTATGCAATTTAGAGTTCGAATGTGGAATTAACGCTCAGAACAGTGGTATTTTTATAGCGCCGGTTAAAGAGTTCTGTAAGTAAAGAAAAGTCTTCCACAGTCTAACAAAGATGAAGCCAGAACGAATCTGAAGAATAATATAGCGATGATAAGATGAGTTTGTAAGAACAGATTGAATTTAATTGCAATGAAAGTTTGAACTGAACAGAATTCTGTTTTGGTTGATGAAAATCGATTTGTTATATCTGATCCATATTACTTAGGTGCAACGCGGATCAAGAATGTTGGAGGGGAGAGCTGATTCGGTGGTAAGAACGGTTACTGGAACAATGGTTTAAATCTATTAATTGCAGATGCGTTGTGTTGAATTTGACAGATGGTGGTCCGTTCAAGGAGGAAGTGAACCCTGTAAGTATTGTTAAATCAGATTGATTTATACATTGTTGAATGCTGTGGTATAAATTGAAAACGCAGGGCGCAAAGAGTCATCTGTTGATTAATTGTGATATAAACGTTGCCAGATATATCTCACATGGTATGATGTTTAAAGTGACTTGAGTCAAGATCCAGCTTGAGCAATTAAATAGTAAGAAATGCATTGTGAATCTGTGAATAAAATGGAGGCGCAGATTATTGAACGCTTTGTAGTTGAATGCTGTGAGTAGTGAAGATCTAAACCCAATGAGCGATGGATCGAGCGTTATTAGAGGTAAGTTAATTCGTTATATTGGGAGCGCTAGCAATGTTTAAAAAAAAAAAAAAACAATCCCACTAGCATTAATGAAACATGGGGGTGTATAAAATCGATATGTGTGAACTTTAGAACATGGGCGCATTCTCTGGTTTTAAATTCCGGTATTAAAAGCATATGTGATTGTTGGTGTTGGGTCTGATTTATGGGAGCGTTCAAATGTTGGTTATGGATTGAGAGTGTTAAATTGAGATTGCATTGAAGCTTGGTTTTAATCCCATGGAAGTTTTTGTGGAGTGTATTATTTCATACCATTGTTTGAAGAAGTCTTTCATTCATGAAAGAAGCTTTTTGTGGAGATTGTTGGATTCTGGTTTTGAATCATATGTTTTAAAATGCTTCCGCATATTTAGTGTGTGTGAGATTGCCAGAATGGGAAGTTTTGGAGCTTAGTTTTTGGAGATGCATTTTATATGCATGAGATACAAGAAAGATTCTGGGTTTGCAGGCCCTGCCTGCGTCATTTTTGGTATCAGAGCTGGAATGGCTCTGTATGAGGGTTTAAGTTTTTAAATTGAATTGAATTAAATGCATGAATGAGAGATTTTGACGCTGATGAAAGTTGCAGCACAGGTATACAAATGCAGTTGAGGAAGGAAGCGAGATCAACAGGATCTTGAAAGGTGAGATTGTGTAGTTGATATTTAACTCTGGTTCGAAGACTATTTGCAGAATTTGGTTGCAGGCATAGTGGAGAAATCTCGGGAATGAGATCACCTCTACTCTGCGGTGATGAGAGAGTCCCGGCGAGAGGAAGGAGATAACTCTGGCAGAACCTAAAGATTCAACGAAGGTTGAATGAAAAGGACAAGTGTGTTCTTAAGAGTTGCAGATGAGAAAAGCCTGAAGGAGCAGTGGAGAATGCTCGAAAGGTTCCAGCAGAGGACCGGGTGATTACCAAAAGACCAGATCCGGAGGAAGGGATTGGTGAGGTAAGTGGCAGCAGGAGAGGTTACTGTTGCAGAGGCTTGATGCAACTCATGAGTGAGAAACTCATGGCGAAGGAAATGACTACTGAAAGTCATAAAGGAGAGAGCAGAGGTTCAGAGAGAAGCCACAGTAAAATGAGGGAGAAAGATGCCAAGACAAATGGCATATTGAAGCAGTGGACTGATGAAGAGTACGAGAAAGAGAAAGCTGAGATCGTGATTCATATTGAGTTATTGATGGAGTTGTTACAGGAGAATATGAAAGGCCAGAGACAGGGTTGGTTGATGAGGAAGAGAGTGAAGTGGCAGAGGCTACAACAGAAAAGAGATAGACAAATAAACATGCAGTTAACGGAAGAGCTGAAGAAGCTCGAGAAGATGATGGATGTACAGTTGAGACGAGAGGAACTCAGATCAGCTGAGTTGGAAGAGGAGGTTTCCATTGATCAAACAGAGGAGGAGATCATTGATGATTTCTTGAATTACTGGGCAGATCCAGATCAGCTGGATAATGTGAACTCTTGTGTTTTTATAACTGACAGTTGTGATGTGATTACAGGTTTTGTTGAAGAGGATGTGCAATCTTGTGAAACTGTCACAAGCATGGAAAAGAATCTCTCGGGAGATAAGTACTTTGAAGAAGAAAGCAGTGATGCTTTTGCTGTTACAGTACAAGAGGAAGTTCATGTGAATGAAGAAGAGGATCAGCTGGAAGAGCTGGTATATGAACCGACGATTAAAGTTGTTGAGACTTGTAGTTTTCAAACTGACAAGTTGTGTATGAATGAAGGAACTGTAAGTGATAGTGATGTTATGCTTCAGCAATGTCACAGAGAAATTGCATTGCTAGAATATTTGTTGAAGAATTCGGAGTATGACAGGGAGATGGCAGAAGAAAGAGTTCAGTACAGTGAACGAGTGCAGAAAGATATCATGGAAGCAGATGATGTGAGAGGAAGACTGGTTGACAGTCTTGAGAATTCTTCAGAGGATTCTTTGAGTAGAGAGAATCAGCATACTGATGTGCTGGTTGAGATGGAAAATTCAGGACAGCATACTGAAATGCTGGCAAAGGGAGAAAAGGCACTGAGGCCTTATGATTTTTGTTCTAACAAGTGTTTTGTGAATGCAGGTGTTATTGCAGGGGTTGAAGAACATTTGACTCAGTTGAGCAGTCAAATGAAGAAGAAAGACGAGAATTCTGTGGAAACATCTAATCCATGGAATGAGGACGTTATGGTGTTGGAAAGGATACTAAATGATCAAAATTCAGTGCAGCAAGAATCTCAATTGCAGAATTGGGAAATGCAGATGCAGAGAGATGAAGACAATCGGAAAAAGCACGCAATGTACCAGTCCAGTAAGTCGCTGATAGGTGAAGTTAGAGAAGAAGTTTTCCGTTGCAGAAAACAAGAGGGCATGGACGATTGGGTGGTAGTAAGAAATGAGAAAGTACAGACGAAGCAAGTAAGAAGTCAGCAAGCGACAGTAAAAATTGAACGAGTAAGAACTGAGCAAGCCGTCTTAGCTTAGCAGGCAACAAGGAATCAGCTATCTAAAGATTTAATGGACCGAGAAATTGAGTTAATCAGAAAAATCATGTTGAAAGTGTCTCAGAGGAAGACATCAGCAAGAACGAGGAGAAGCAGCAGCAACAAAATGAAGACGGAGACTGATTGTGAAGGTGCAGCAAGTGGAGCAAGACAGCATAAGATATGGAGACCTGGAGAAAAGCAGCATACGACAGCAGATATAGATGATGACTTGCAGAACAAAGTATGGGATCCATGTGGACGAGGACTTAAACGCATGATCTGGAGATCATGATCATTTTCTACTTTGGGAGTCTGATGCAGGAGCATTAGCTCCGGAAAACACTTTGTATTTTATTTAAACTAGGGGGTTTCATGTTTTTAAGAAATTATTAATTTTATGTAAGATTTTGAGTGATTAATTATGTTTTTAATTAATTATATGGGAGAATTTGTAAATGTTTCCAAACAACTGGAAACATGAGAGAAATTAGCTTCAAAATAATTTAGAATTAAGGAGAGAGCCTAATTTGGAATTAGTTTCAAAGTTTTAGGGATAAAAATCTATTTTTTAGGGATGGTGAGAGATTTGGGGATTTGTTGAGATTTTAAAGGGGTTGAACTCAAATTAATACATTTTTAATTTATATAAATTAGTGGGCCTCAAAGGCAATTGGAGAGGTAGAATAGAATAGGGAAAAAAGTAGGAGATAGAGGTTTTCCTATACCTCTATGTACAGCTGAAAGGGCCATGGATTTTGAAAATCTGGCCATGTACAAAGGGTTTTGAAATTGATTGCATTTGTTTTTACAAGGAGGAATTTGTTCTGGAATTTTGTGTATGCAATTAAGCGCACATTTGATTTAAATCTGCATACAGTGAAGTGAAGCAAAATCGATGTTTTTGGCTTCTGATTGAATATGTTACATAGTTGTACAGCATGAAGACTGAAGGAGTTCCAGAATGCGTTGGAATGTAAATCGTTGATTAAATCTCTGTTTGCCAGAATTGATTTTATAAACTGTGTGGTTATGTTTGCGTTTACCCTGACATTGGCATGGGAGTATGTGCAGATAATTATAATGTATTAAGAGAAGAACAGTATAACTATGCAATTTAGAGTTCGAATGCGGAATTAACGCTCAGAACAGTGGTATTTTTATAGCGCCGGTTAAAGAGTTCTGTAAGTAAAGAAAAAAAGTCTTCCACAGTCTAACAAAGATGAAGCCAGAATGAATCTGAAGAATAATATAGCGCTGATAAGATGAGTTTGTAAGAACAGATTGAATTTAATTGCAATGAAAGTTTGAACTGAACAGAATTCTGTTTTGGTTGATGAAAATCGATTTGTTATATCTGATCCATATTACTTAGGTGCAACGCAGATCAAGAATGTTGGAGGGGAGAGCTGATTCGGTGGTAAGAACGGTTACTGGAACAATGGTTTAAATCTGTTAATTGCAGATGCGTTGTGTTGAATTTGACAGATGGTGGTCCGTTCAAGGAGGAAGTGAACCCTGTAAGTATTGTTAAATCAGATTGATTTATACATTGTTGAATGCTGTGGTATAAATTGAAAACGCAGGGCGCAAAGAGTCATATGTTGATTAATTGTGATATAAACGTTGCCAGATATATCTCACATGGTATGATGTTTAAAGTGACTTGAGTCAAGATCCATCTTGAGCAATTAAATAGTAAGAAATGCATTGTGAATCTGTGAATAAAATGGAGGCGCAGATTATTGAACGCTTTGTAGTTGAATGCTGTGAGTAGTGAAGATCTAAACCCAATGAGCGATGGATCGAGTGTTATTAGAGGTAAGTTAATTCATTATATTGGGAGCGCTGGCAATGTTTTTAAAAAAAAAAAAACAATCCCACTGGCATTAATGAAACATGGGGTTGTATAAAATCGATATGTGTGAACTTTAGAACATGGGCGCATTCTCTGGTTTTAAATTCCGGTATTAAAAGCATATGTGATTGTTGGTATTGGGTCTGATTTATGGGAGAGTTCAAATGTTGGTTATGGATTGAGAGTGTTGAATTGAGATTGCATTGAAGCTTGGTTTTAATCCCATGGAAGTTTTTGTGGAGTGTATTATTTCATACCATTGTTTGAAGAAGTCTTTCATTCATGAAAGAAGCTTTTTGTGGAGATTGTTGGATTCTGGTTTTGAATCATATGTTTTAAAATGCTTCCGCATATTTAGTGTGTGTGAGATTGCCAGAATGGGAAGTTTTGGAGCTTAGTTTTTGGAGATGCATTTTATATGCATGAGATATTAGGTACTGGGGTCAGGTGTCTGCCTATCAGTATTTCTTTGAGTTGCAGTGACCATAGGGTGAGTGGTTCTCCTTTCCCTAGTGGTGCGTTGTATACAGGGTGAGTGGTTCACCTTCCCTTATGATACCCCATGATAGTTGACATGTGTGTAGCGTGAGTGGTTCACCATCCCCTACGATTGCAGATACGTGTCTACGGTAAGTGGTTCACCTTCCCCTGCGAGTGATGAGATATGCATAGGATGAATGGTTCACCTTATCCTATGGCATATGAGCAGGATGAGTGGTTCACCTTCTCCTGCGGGTACCCTAGTGAGAAATGCATATAGGCATCTATTGACATGTTGGTGGGATGTGGTTCATCCTATTAGAATATATTATATTCCTTGGAAGGTAATAATGTCTTTGTATTATGTCGGAAGTTGAATGCAATCTTATGTAAAAGAGTAACACATTATATCTCATATTAATTATGGCATAGTATACTCTTGTACCCATTTATTATATAAAGAGGTGTTACTTTGAAGAATTATATTATCCCACATTCAACATGTGAGAGTTATTCCTCCACATCTCTGGGTATATAATAGGGTCAAGGGATCCTTTTTGAAACTATCACATCTCATCTTGTGTTCATACTGTTATTTGTATCGGGTTATTTGTAGTTGCTCTCTTTGTAAGATTGCAGGAGATTTCTGGAGATAATAGAAGACAACCTTCTCGTGGAAATAACCCAATTGGGTGAACCACGTATATCTGTTGTATTCTTTTTCCTTGTTCTCTTTCTGTTCTTATTTATATGTTGATATGTTGTTGGTTTCTTAGATAAATAGCTAGTTTAGTAGATCTAATATTCTCACATGGTATACGATCCATGGTTACTGTGATCTAACATCTTTGAATTTAACCATCAACGTGTATCTTCATTTTTTATTATCTGGGCACTCATTTTTTGTAGATTTTCTTTCTGTCTAGTAGCCATTAGGCTTCTCTTCAGATCTGGGCATGATTCTACATATTTGAGATTTTTTTTCTCATAACCCTAACTTTGTTGTGTAGTTTTTTTGCAGATTCTTTTTCAAGGGGTTCTTGATTGTTTTTCTATAAGATCTACATGTTTTTTGGATTTTCAAGGGGTTCTTGATTGTTTTTCTGGAATATCTATATGTTTTTTGAATCCTCCTCAAGGAGATCTCTCTTCTGATTGTAATATTCAGTTACAACAGTTACGACAGTTTTTTTTTTTTTTTTTACAAGGTGGAAGATTGGCGGACTGAGGGTTCATATCAGAATTTCGGCCGCATAGGTGGATGCAGAGTGGTTGTGTCATTTCCAAAAACTGGTTATAATAATCATTTGGAGCATTATTGAGTGTTTTTTGTTTTTCCACTTGACGTTTTTGTCATATTTGTTATCTTTTGTGTAGAATTTCCCAGAAAAGAGTAGATATTTGGGTTCCTCTCACCAAGCTACCCAATTTTAAAAAAAAAATATCAACTCAAACGAAGTCCCAGAAGCAAAGTTATCGTTGATTTATGATTGGTATTTTTTTCAGCTTTTTTGGTGACGACAAACGAACTGGAGAAATTTACAGTTTTCTATCCACTTTTTCTCTTGTCAATTCTTGCATTTGGGTTTATATTTATTGTCAAAATTTCTATCATTATGACTTCAAAAGTAGCTTATGTTCCTGAACTTATCGGCTCTAACTATCTTGCATGGAAAAGGAAAATGTTTGATGTTCTCAGGAGTAAGAATCTATGGAGGTTGGTTAATGGTGAACACAAGAAACCTACAAATGCTCAAGCCTTGATCAAATGGGAAGAAAAGTTTGATCAAGAAAGAGGGCTCATTGGTCAAATGGTTTAAGATAGTCTTCAGGTAAGTATTGAGGCAAAAGATAGCCTAGTTGAGGTATGGGAAATTCTTGCTTCTTTATTTGATAAATTTGATGATGTTTCTACTTATTACCTTGAAAAGAAGATTCATGAGCTAGATCCTACCAATTTTGATAGAGTAGAATTATATCTTGTTGAATTGAAAACTTGTTTTGACATGTTCATCCAAACTAGGAATAGGGCTCTTGAATTGTATCAAAGTACCATGAAACCTACTTTTGATGATTTTTGTAAAGGGTTGATAAATGAGCAAGAAAAGTTGATTGCTTCAGGACAAGTCTCACCTAATAAAGCTCTTATAGCACATAATAAAAATCCTAAGAAAAGTTTTAATAATGCTAAAGGTTCTTGTTCTCACACTTCTAATCATAATAATAATGATGGCCATGCTTCTCATGCACATCATGAAACTAGTAAGAAGAAAAAAGTGTATGATCCTCGTAAGCATTGTGGTAAAAATAACCATCCTGAAAAGAATTGCTTTAAAGCAAACAAGAAAAATTCTAATGAATCTCAAGTAGCTTTATGTGCATCTATTGTTTCATCTAATAATTTTTCTTCTAATGCGGAATGGATAATGGATTTTGGTGCTTCTAAATATATGAATGGTAATGCTTCTTTATTTACATCTTATGACACTAATAAGCACTCATCTCATAAATTTTCTATTAGTGATGGTAAACAACTTTCCGTAATTGGTTCTCGTAATATTAATGTTGCTAATGGTCAATTGAAAGATGTTTTTCATGTTCAAAAAATGCCCATCAACTTACTTTTTATTTATCGTGCATGTCAGAAAGGTTTTAAATTTGAAGCTTGGCCCGATAAATATGTTCTTAAAGATATCAACCAAAATTACAAAGTAGTTTCTTCTGGCCCTGTTGATCATACAGCTGGTTTATATAAATTCACAGGTTTTAATTCAACTAAGAGACAAACCTTTTATTCCTATGTTGCTCATGCTGATGAACTAAGTAAATTATGGCATGAAAGATTGGGTCACTTGAATTATGGTAAAATGCAAATACTAACTAAAATGGTTCATGGTTTGCCTAATATTTCTTCTACTACTGGTGTTTGTGAATGATGTGTTCTTGGTAAACATCATAGAGAAATGTTTGACAAAGGTAAATCCCGGTGTGCTAAAGAACCTTTGAAATTAACTCATAGTGATATTTGTGGTCCTCTTGAAGTTCCTTCAATATCCCATGCAGTTTATTTTCTTACCTTAATTGATGACTTTAGTTGAAAATCTTGGGTTTATTTTTTGAAAAATAAAAGTGAAACATTTTTAAAATTTCAAGAATTTAAATCCATGGTTGAAAATGCATTTGGTAAGAGTATTAAAACTTCGTGATCTGATAATGGCGGGGAACTTGTTAAGAAAGAATTTGATGCATATTTATCTAAACACAGTATTCAACATCAAAAGAATGTTCCTTACACACCTCAACAAAATGGTATTGTTGAAAGGAAAAATAGAACTTTAGTTGAAATGACTAGATGTATGCTTTATTCTAAAGGACTGCATAAGAAATTTTGGGTTGAAGCCATTTGTTGTGCTAATTTTATTTTAAATAGAGTTCCTACTAAAGCTGTTAAGCATGTTACCCCTGAGGAAAAATGGAATGGACGTAAACCGAATATTAGTAATTTTAAGGTGTTTGGCTGTGAATGTTGGGCTCATATTCCTAACGAAAAACAGAAAAAGTTATAACCCAAATCTCACAAGTGTATCTTCATTGGTTATGATGAGAATTCCAAGGCTTACAGGTTGTTTGAACCTTCTAATCAAAGTGTCATAATCAAAAGGGATGTTCAATTTCATGAAGTCTCTTCCCCGCCTGGGTCTGTAGAAACTCATGTTACCCTGAATTTACCAATACCACTTGTTACTCCTATTCCTGCTACTCCTTCCAGTTTTGTGCCTCTTATTGATCTTGATTCGTCCTCTCCCTCAAGTATTCCACTTGAAACTCATGAAGTTGTTGAAATGACTCGTGTTCCTTCGATTCTTCCTGTTTGAGCTTAGAAAACCCTTGAATCTACGGGTAGTGAGGTTGGAAATCCTTTCGACACTCGTCGAACTAGATCTAACTTTGCTCTTATGACCAAAGTTTTGGCCACAAATGATCCTGCTACTTATGCTTAAGCTAAGGGTAATCCTCATTGGGAACAAGCTATGTCTACTGAATATGAATCTCTTTTAAGAAACAAGACTTGGTTTCTTGTTCCTCTTCCTTTAGGAAAGAATTTAGTTGGTTGTAAATGGGTTTATAAAACTAAGTTCACTGCAGAAGGACAGATCGAAAAGTATAAAGCTAGATTAGTTTCCAAAGGCTTTAATCAACTTGAAGGTATTGATTATAATGAAACTTTTGCTCTTTTTGCTAAAATGAACACAATAAGAACCATTTTATCACTTGCTGCATCTTTTAAGTGGGAAATTCATCAAATGGATGTGAAAAGCGCATTTTTAAATGGTGACCTTACTGCACAAATTTATATGCAACAACCTCCTGGTTTTATCTTTGCTGAATCCTCAAGTTTAGTATGCAAATTACACAAATCCGTATATGGTCTCAAACAAGCCTCTAGGGCTTGGTATGATAAAATTGATGCATATTTCTTAAATAATGGTTTTAAGCGTTGTATATCTGATCCAAATATGTATGTTAAGAACTTTACTAATAATGTCCTCATCATTGTTTTATATGTGGATGATCTAATTATCACTGGCAGCCAGCTTGTATTAATTCAAGATATGAAAATTGCTCTTCAGAAGCAGTTTGAGATGAAAAATCTCAATACATTGCACTATTTCTTGGGTCTTCAGATCTGGCTTATGGCCAATGGTATTTTTCTCTCTCAGCCTAAGTATGCGACAGATCTATTGGCTCGTTTCCATATGAGTAATTGTAAACCTGCTCCTACACCATTTCAATCCAGTGTAAAGTTAACTATTGAGTGTTTCACTCCACAGGTTGATGCTACTCTTTATCATTAGCTCGTTGGAAGTTTAATATATTTAACTCATAGTAGACCAGATCTCTCTTTTGTCGTCAGTATTATTTTTCGGTTCATGCAGCAACTTCGTGAAAGTCATTGGCAGGGAACCAAGAGAATTTTGCGATATTTACAGGGGACATTGCATTATGGTGTATTTTATTCAAGCAGTGCTACAATTTTATTCTCTGGTTATACAGATTTTGATTGGGCAGGTGACAGTTTTGATTGACGGTCAACTGCTGGTTACATATTTCAACTTGGTTCAGGTCCGATCTCTTAGTCCAGCAAGAAGTTGAAGAATCTTTCTTTATCTTAATGTCAGAAGTTGATGCAATCTTATGTAAAAGAGTAACACATTATATCCCACATTCATTATGGCATAGTATACTCTTGTACCCATTTATTATATAAAGAGGTGTTATTTTGGAGAATATATTATCCCACATTCAATATGTGAGAGTAATTCCTCCACATCTCTGGGTATATAATAGGGTCAAGGGAACCTTTTTGAAACTATCACATCTCATCTTGTGCTCGTACTGTTATTTGTATCGGGTTATTTGTAGTTTCTCTCTTCGTAAGATTGCAGGATATTTCTGGAGATAATAGAAGACAACATTCCTGTGGACGTAGCCCAATTGGGTGAACCACGTATATATGTTGTATTCTTTTTCCTTGTTCTCTTTTTGTTCTTATTTATGTGTTGATATGTTGTTGGTTTCTTAGATAGATAGCTAGTTTAGTAGATCTAATATTCTCACACATCCTTTCCCCACATGTAGGATGCTCATTCCCTATGATTGATGGTTGACATGTCGATGGGACGTGGTTCATCCTTTCCCAACAAGTAGGAAGCTCATTCCCTACAATTGATGGTTGACATGTCGGTGGGATGTGGTTCATCCTTTCCCCATGTGTAGGATTCTTCCTAATGTTGTTGGTTTGTACACGTGTAGGAGGTGGTTCATCCTTTCCCTACATGTGATACGTATTTGTAGGATGTGGTTCATCCTTTCCGTACATATGATTGTGATGTGTGTTTCTAGGATGTGGTTTATCCTTTCCCTACATGTGATGTGTATTTGTAGGATGTGGTTCATTCTTTCCCTACATATGATTGTGATGTGTGTAGGGTGTGGTTTCTCCTTTCCCTACGTGTGATTATATGCAGGATGTGATATATTCTTTCCCTGTTGGTGTTCTTGCATCATCCTACCCATGTTGTCTGGGACACGTGGGAAGTACCTCTCATCTGGCCAATGAGCTGGGAAAAGTGGATAGAGACCATAGCACTACCGAAGGACGCATCGGATACTATCGTACTCCCTACGTCTAGGATGTGTAATGTTTCTTCAACTTGATCACTTGGGATCAAGTATGATGGTTATTCATATCTGGGTTCACTAGAGCAGAGATGACAGGATGGCATGATGATCTATGATGGATTGGCAGGTGGAATTCTCCCTAGTTGAGAGGGAGTGTTAAAATTGGAAACTAGGCCAAATTCCACTTCGGGTAGCTCTTATGGAAAAGATAATTGCAACATTAAATTCCTCTTTTCGAGAGGACCAAAATCGATCTAAAGACCATTAAATTTGGACAAGAAAAATATTTCTTTATTCAAAAAGAAGTTCTATATGTCATGATTTTGTTTAGGCGGGGAAAAAATTGAAAATTTGAATTTTGAATTTGCCTCCAAAAGTTAAGGTTGGTTCACCTTCTAAATTGTATATAAGGGAACTCTCCATATCCTATTTTGCACATCGACATCTCATGAGCACCTATATCTGAAATAGGGTTGTGGATCTATGGCTAACACAAGAAGGATTCCAACGTGAGTTTGAGGAGAAGATTGTCTTCTCTTAAATGTGGAGGTCTGGCGAAGAAAGGTAGCATATATTTGGGTTAGCGTTGAGGAGTCTTAAGGATTGTTTCATGATGATTAGGATTGCGGATCTCTGGCCACTTTAGGATGCTCTAACAAAGGTAAGTTGGGTGTGTTTGAATGGTCTGTCATCTCAGATCAGTGGGCCGCAGGGCAGAGCTACTATAGCATCACCAGTTGGGGGTTATTTTGAGAATCCAACAATCCTGTTTTGGATCCTTTACCCTTAGTCAGGTCAACCCTCAGCTAACCGCATTTGACCAAAGGGTAGCAAGGTTGCATCAGAGTAGTTCTATGCATCAGATCTGTAGAAGGCAGCATTGGAAGGTTATTCGTTTAGGGCAACATTGTAGGGTTGGGCTGCGTTATCAATTTGAGGCACCGTTGTAGGGATGGACTGCCTTATCAGTTTGGACAGAGTTATAGGCTGCATTAAAAGGGTGTTGTGTAAGGGTTGCTATGATGCCCTAACTCTATCCCTGAAATATGCTCAGTACCCTTATCAACAGCAGTTCATGACAGCAACTTCATAAGACTTTATGTGTCTTGAATTGCAGGCCATCCACTTTCTTAAAGTCTGAAGTTTATCAAGTCAAGTTTGACTTTGACTGATGTACTCTCTCTCTCTCTCTCTCTCCTCCTATTGAACAATTGAATAATAAGAAGAATTGATTAAGGGTTTTCCTTATCTCATTTTTCTCTGCCAAAGGCTAATTTTTGTGTTCTATGTACTGACTACTCTTACATCAGATTTGTTCATTAAGATCTGTGATGGTGATAGAAGGCAACAATGGAGGGACATCAGTTTGGGTAGTGTTGAAGAGCTATTAGTTTGGGAAATGTTGTAGGGTTGGGTTGTATTAAATGGTTACTAAGAATCATTTTATCTTGGAGTTGTATAAAGGTCACTATGACACCCTATCTCAAACTCATAAGTGTGCCCAGAACCCTTAATCAACAGCAGTTCATGACAACAACTTCAGAAGACATTATGTGTCTTGAATTGCAAGCCATCCACTTAAAGTCAGAAGTTTATCAAGTCAATTTTGACTTTGAATTGATGTACTCTCTCTCTCTCTCTCTCTCTCTCTTTCTGCTGAATAATTGAATAATAAGAAGAATTGATCTAGGGTTTTCCCCATCTTGGGGTTTTTCCCTGGCCAGTGCCAATTTTTGTGTTCTTTGGTCTTGGCTTGCCTTCTATGTTGGATGTTCTTTCTGTTATAAGTCATCATGATTGTTGATATGTTAATGGAATGTAGAATGTGCTCATCCTTAGCAAAGAAAATGTTAAAATTAACACCTTTTAGTTCACAAGCTTGAATTATTGGAAAATGGCTCAATAATACAATCAAAACCGGCAAAGCCACTCTCTCCAACATTCTAACCTATTTACAACATGCACAAGACAAGATCAAGTCTCTCCGGCTCGAAACAAATCTTCGGCGAAATGAACTACAACAAAGGAATCAACATTTTGAACTGGTTCTTGTTCAAAACAAATCTCTGTTTAAGAATAATTCCCATCAGCAGATAGCACTTGGTCACATCAGTGATGCCACATCAAGAGCAAATTCACATGAAGATATAAAAGTTCAACTTGCACTTCCCAAGCCCATCATCAGACCTTGGGAGGAAGTCATTAACAACGAGCACAAAACTGGTCTTGGATACAAGAAGGAAGTGCCCTTTCACATTCTAGACTACAAACCAATCCAGTTTCAAAGTGTTGGGTTTATTCAGTACAACTCATCTTCACCTGCTCCACGTCCACACCAGATTATCAAATGTTAGCATTGTGATCGAGTTGGCCACATGAAAGATCAGCGTTTTGACCTTCACCCTTATGAGTATTGTGGAAAACATACTCATCATTCATATAGATGTTCCAGACAAAAGACTCTTGCGAGGACAAAGATTCACCTAGGATGGATCGCTTCTTGGCAATGGTCTTCAATAGCCAAGAAGATATATCAATCATATCGTTGAATTCATTATCAAGTATTGACACATCTTACAATGGAGAGATCGTCATCTTCTCCCTTCTATTTGACAAGGGGGGAATTGATAGTCAACTACTAGTTTCGAAGATATATCAAGCGAACCTGAGCCACAACCTAAACCACAGCCAAGAATCAGAGCCTTGAGCCAAAGTCAGAGTTGTAGCCATAGACAGACTCAAGTTTCATGAGCATGACTTGGTTGGTAGCCAACCCTAAACCACCACAGATAGAAGACCTCAGCTTCTACTACCCATTTCAACAATTTGTGGTCTTCTTTAAAACATCATTAAGGAGTGCTTCCATTTAGCAAAAGACTTCATCTTCTATCTAGGAAAATTTATGAATGTTCTTTTCCAGAAATCTATTGTTAGATCTGGTTATGCTTCTCCTACTTAATTAAGTTATTAATGTTGAAACTTCAAATTAACATCGAAGCAAACACATAACAGACTTTCACTTATTCAGATCTAAAACATAAAAGTACATGCACACATAGACAAAGTGACACAAAGATTTTCTGGACAACTGTCCCCAGAAAAACCCAATGCGGGAAAACCGATCTTCTGTCTGCTGGAGGGTTTTATTATTAAGAGTTTTTTGAATACAGCAAATCCGGGTTGCAGATCTGGAAAACCCGACAGAGAAAATATAGATCTGTAGCTAAAATGTTGTTCTGAAGCCAAAATATTGACTGATCCAAACCCTCAAACAGGATTTACAGGACTCAGCCAAATCTTGGCCCTAGAAACCCTAGCGCTGCCCTAAAGCCCCTGCATCAGCCTCTGCGTCCCTCTGTGCTGGCCTAGAGAGGGTTGTGTAACCCCAGAAGGGGTGACACAGACCCTACGCTGCGCTTGAGTGACTCTTCGTAACCCCAGACGGTCTCGTGCTGCCCAACGCTGCCCCGGGGGAGATTGCGTAGCACCTGCGTACTTGTAGTTGCCCCTGCGCTGCGCAGCTACTGCCCTCTCTACTGCTGCTGCTGCTGCTGCTCTTGCTTCTCTGCGTTGCCTCTGGACGCTGCTATCTGCCTCTTGCTAATTCTAGGCACTGGGATCAGACCATCCCCTTTGCCTAAACTCCCTTCTCTGCAGCTGAAACACTTCGGAGAATTCTTAGCAAACCCTGCCCTAGAATCTCGAAGCAGCAGGTGCTACGCCATGATCAGATCTTGAATCAATGGCTAAGACTAAAAGAAAGCTTAATCTTTGTGACTTAAGACAATTTCATCATGTTTAATTTAATTAACTTTAATCTTTTAATTTTCTTAAGTTAGACTTAGGGTCCTTAATTAAAAAGATTAATTAATTTAATATCTCCCAAACTGGATGAAATTTCCAAAATCCCTTTCTGGGTATTCGAGATCTCATGTACTCTAGTCCCTCCACAAATTTTGGGAGCTAGATGACATCCGATGCTACCCCATCACACAAGAAAAGTCAACACTCCCTCTTAGTGAGGAATGTGCTCTAGTACAAACTTTGCTTCTCCCTGAAGCTCTGCACTGATCTCTGGTGTGGGTCTTTGCACTGATGTTGGACCTGTTGCCCTTCATCACTGTGTTGTTGTTGCCATTTTGAACTGCTACCCATGATGCTGCCACTGCCACTGCTACATCTGTACTGCAACTCCCTCTCAATCTGTTACATCCATGCTACCATCTGCTGCACTGCATCTTCAGTTGCTGAGAGAAAAAACTGAATCTCCTGCCCAATCTTTGACAAACAAGTCAGTTGGATTGCATCCTCATCACCGAATCTCCATCGGCTACTAATCTGTGCTGTCATCCGGAGGATGATGCAAAGCTACAGCTTTGCACTTCGTAAGCAGACTCCTTGTGCACTGCTGAAGTCACATAAGCCCCTTATGCTGAAATCTCTCACGTTGTTGTTGCGTTGCGTTGTCCTGTTGAAGTCTCCATGTTGTTGCAGCTCTGCTTTGCACTGCTAAAGTCACACCAGCCCCTACGTTGTTGATGCCACGTTGTTGTTGCATCTGCACTGTGCTGCTCCTTCCAGCCTTCAAATCTGCCTCTGCTTCATCCGTGATCTTTGCACCCACTACTCCACTTGTCCCGCTATTGTCTTAAGGCTCTCATAGCTCGGATGTGATCCAAGAGATGAGCTACTCAAGGATCCCGCCCTTATTCTGTGGCTGCTCTACATATCCATGTCGCCCCACTTTCATGGTTCATGAGCACTCATGGCTGCATCGTCTTCTGACCCATCATCCGCCACAACAGCCTTGGAAGATGAGGCTTCCTTGTCCTTTTCCTTCTAAGGACGATTGCTGGCAAAATGTCCTAGTTCGCCACACTGGAAGCACTTGATCTTTGATAGATCCCGCTTCTTCTTCCCTTGCTGCTTCTTTGATGCCAAGGCTGCATCTTCTTCATCTTCCTACTTCACCTTACTCGATCCATGTATTGCTTCTTGGTGAATCTACGGAGTTCTTGACGCATGATTTCCCACAAGTTGTCCCAGTCGGGAAGGTCCGCTCTACCCAAGATACTTTGGACAAAGGTTTCCCACTCATTTGAGACCGCATTGAGAGCAGTCCTGACCATCACATCATCATCCAATTTTGCACCTGTGGCAATCAACTGGTCTCTGATCGACTGTAATCTGAAGAGAAAATGTTCCATGTCTTCCCCCTTGGTCATCATGAATGACCGCATCTAAGTCTCCAGAAGCATCTTCCTCTGGACGGACTTTCCCTCATATAGGGATGTTAAGGCCTTCCACATCTCATTAGTTGTTTTCTTTTCAGCTATGTGTGGGACAACATGGTCCTTAACTCCATCCATTATCATCCGCTTAGCATGTCCCGCAACTTCATTATGCTTCTTCAGGAGATCTGCATCGGTCAGCATGGCCAGGATTTGTCCTGCATGGTTTCTTAGATGATATGCCTTTAGGACTATCAGGATTCTAGCCTTCCAAACTACAAAGTTTGATAGGCCATCCAATCTATCCTGATCACGCAGTCCGTGAGGTGCCATCTGCTTAGAAAACCTGTCGGAGCTCCTCTTCTCTGTGCTAGAGATCTGGATCTAAGGTCCTTGGCGAAACAGGCACCTTCTGCCCCCTCTGACAACTGATTTCCCTTCTTGGAAATCTGCCAAATCAAACAACCATTCAACTCTCTTCGATCCTCTAATCGATCTGCAAGTTTCTTTGGCTAGAAACCCTCTGAGAAGTTGATCTCCTCTCGTTGTTTGTCTCTAGTGCTTAGGCTAAATTCTGAAAACTTTAGAAATTTAACCCCACCAGCACCTTCTGAAGTTCTGCAGCTCTGCGTCAAGGATTTTTGGATCAGACAGCTTCAGATCTGTGTCACCCTGGGAAAATCCTAGCGCTGCCTTTGCGCAGTAAGTATGTGAGCCTGCGTGGAGACAACGTAAGACTGCGTCACCCTGCCCTCTGCGTGATTTTGCTCCCTCTGAAACTGCGTTGTCCCTTCAGATCTGGCCTTCTGTTGTTGTTGTTGCTCTTCCACTGTGCTTTACTGTGACAAGATCACTCAGTTATAATGACCTTGCTAGATGTATAATCGCTACGACACCATGTGAAAATTTACGGAATGTTCCTTATGCGAATTCTCTTTGTTAGATACGATTATGCTTCTCCTACTTAATTAAGTTATTAATCTTTGAAACAGTTACATCGAAGCAAACACATAACAGAATTTCACCGATTCAGATCCAAAACAGAAAAGAACATGCACACATAGACAAAGTGACACAAGGATTTTCTGGACAATAGTCCCTGGAAAAACCCAATGCGGGAAAACCAGTCTTCTTGCTGCTAGAGGGTTTTATTATTAAAAGTTTTCTGAATACAACAAATCTGGGTTCCAGATCTAGAAAACCCGACAGAGAAAATATAGATCTGCAGCTAACCTATTGTTCTGAAGCCAAAATATTGACTGATCCACACTCTCAAATGGGATTTACAGGACTTGGCCAGATCTTGGCCCTAGAAACCCCAGTGCTGTCCCTAAAGCAAAAATTAGATTCTAGTGAATCCTTTGATTATAAACATGGTTATGACTATGCAATAAATGAAATACATAGTCAATATAACCTAAGAAACAAGAAAAACAATGAGTCTTCTACTAAGAAATATTCCTAAACTCAGAATCAGAAAACAGTAGAAGCTCCCAAAACAAAGGTTCTGCAAATTCTCCCAAGGGAAAATAAAGAAAACTCAAATTCTTCCCAGAACATTTCTAGTCCTAAGAAAGCATCAAGCCCTAAAATTGTTGATATTACTGATGAAGTTGCTCAAGCCACAAAAGATTCACAAAAATCTATTGCTGCTAAAGCCTCTAATTCTTTGAAAACAACAAATTTAGATCCCAAAAAACCTGTTGCTGATCCTAAGATAGTAAATCCAAAAACTATTACTTCAAAAACATCTACTGATAATTCTAAGTTTGAAAGAACAACCACTGCTTCACAAACAATTCCTGAAAAGAAAGTTATAAGTACACGAAATACAAACAGAGAATCCCAAAACACTTGAAAATGAAAAAACAACTGTAGAATAACAAGACAAACCAACACAAACTACAGTTACAAAAGAAGAACTGATTCAAATCAGTAAAACTCAACCTACATTCAACATACAATCAGAAATTGCAAAGCTTAAAATACTAATTCATTTGACTGAATTGGTAAAAAATGACTTGTATAAATCAACCATAATTGAAACATTAAATATGAATGATGGAGAAGACTCCATAAATCTAAATGATGATCAACCAGAATTGATTTTTGGCCCAAATGTAAATGGAAAACATTCAGATGGTGCAGTTCCTCCATTTTATATCAGTCTCACCATTCCTGATCAAATTCCACATAACACAATGCTAGATTCAAGAGCTTCCCATAATTTAATGACTAAAGCCATCATGGAAACTCTCAATCTAGAAATTACAAGGCCATACAAAAATTTGTTTTCTTTTGGTTCAAGTAAAGTTAAATGCCTAAGTTTAATTAAGAATTTGTGTGTAACACTAGTTCAATACAATGGTAAGAGCATATTAATGGACATTGTAGTAGCTGATATCCCACCAAAATATGGAATGCGACTTTTTCGCTCATGGGGAGAAAAGTTGCAGGGATCTCTACAATTGGACATGTCTTATGCTACTATATCAGTGTTTGGCCAGCTTAAAATGTTATATAGAGAAACATTAATGAAGTACATGGTTAGTAGTGCTGAAAGATCTATAAATTACCCCATTTACTCTACACCAACTGACCTTGATTCTTTCATCTTTTGTGACTCTGAAACAAATGAAATCCAAATTGAACTAGTAGATAAAAAGAGAGCACCAAACAATGAAAACATTTTTCATGAATCTCAATGGCATTTAGACTTTGATGGTTCAGTGAATAAGTTTGGAGCAGGAGTAGGAGTCTGGATAACAAATATGGAGACTAATCATTCTGAAGGTCATGCTTTTAAGCTCAATTTCAAATGTACAAACAATATCGTTGAGTATGAAGCCCTCATCCTAGGACTCCAAATCATTAGGAACTCAGGAGGAAAAAGAATTTTAATCATGGGAGACTCATATTTGATTATAAAACAAGTAAATGGAGTTTATTCTGTTTATAATTCTAGACTAAGCAGATATAGAGACATTGTCATAGATTTAACTGATGATTTATTGGAATGCAAGTTTGTTGTTATACCTAGAAAACAAAATATACAAGCTCATTGTCTTGCAACTTTTGCTAGTACATGCAATTTACCATTCCAACTTAATCACAGATATATTGATGAAGTCAAGCATAGGCCAATAATTCTAGATAATCTTAAGTATTGGCAAATTTTTTCTCAGGATGAACAGATTTACAAGTTTATGAACAATGAAGGAAAATTTCGGAATTGTATTATAGATACAGATTGTACAATAAATCATGATTTGGATTGTGAGATAGATTTAAATGACTTAGATGTAAATAGAATAAAGTTTGATAAACCTATTAGATTTAGTCAAGCTGACATAGATAGTTTAGAGAAAGTAGAGATTGAAGAAATTATTGAAGATGAATAAGATATATTGAATCTTAAAGATAAATTTTTACCTAAAGGTTTAACCCCTTAGCTGATCCTTTTGACTCCAATGATGTAGCTAGAAAACAAAAAATGGAGCCAGTAAAATCTGACATAGAAGAATGTAACATTGGTACAGAGTCAAAACCAAAGATAATCACACTGTAAGATAAGGCAATAAAAATATATGTCAATCCCCTTGATAATAAGGAAAAAGTTATGTAATGTCAAAACATTAAGATATGCCTATCCCTTCCACGAAATCCCTAACATTCCTAATACCAAGTAAATCATGCTAATAACAAATAAATTGTTAAAAATTCATTTGGAAAAATGGTGAAATTTAGTCGTTGGTCACAAGACACTGAAAAATCTAAGGGTTGTATCTAAAATACATTTCCTTTAGTGTTACTATAAATTTACCTTATAAGAACAACTCAAAGCTTTTATCACTATTAAGGTGATACAATATTGCATAAGTAGCAACATTTCAACATTTAGTTACTTCCTCTAAATATTATTAGCTATATTTACAAAATCAATGCACTCTTGTTGAACACTATAAATAAACACTATGTATAATTTACTTCCTATTGAGTGTTAAAGTCCATGCAAAGTGTAACAATTTATGAATTTGTGCATAAGAATAACCCCTCCATAATTACTATAAAACATCTCAAATTATTGGCTTTTGTGGAGATGAGTTTGCAGTGTGCCTTATAATATAACATCCCCATTTTGCATTGCAACCCAACTTCTATTTGCTTTCATATTTATTTTTTTCAAATGTTCACCAATTCTACCAATGGTAATTTAGTCCTTGCTAACATCCCCATTTTGCATTGCAACCAACTTGTATTTGCTTTCATATTTAGTTTTTGCAAATGTTCACCAATTCCACCAATGGTAATTTAGTCCTTGCGTGGTGTGATTTGTAAACTTTTAAATTTAAAATAATGATCACAGCAACCACCAAAGGGTGGAGGGTGAGGGTGAGGGTGTGTAATGGCACTTCAACTCCAATGTCCACAAAAATGCTATTGCAAAATTAGGTGGATTAAACACAAAGTAATGTAAATAATCCATGTTTTAGTTGCATTTATTGTCTTAATTGTGCTCTCTTTTGTTAGGTTTCATCTTCCACTTGCAATTTTTCTTGTTTATTTCAAATGCATTGTTCTTTCCAATTCTGTTATAATTTCCACTTTCTTGTTTGTCTTAACAATTGTCTCCTTCCAAGTGCATTTTGTATTTATGCCAATCACATTCATAATGAGACTCAAAGGTTGAGTTTTTTTTTTTTTTTTGCAATCTCCTGTTTTCCTTTTCAATTGCCTCATTCCAAACACATTTTGTGGTTATTGATAATATCTAGTACACATGGTTAAGAGATTGCCTCACATATAGCATCAACAAAATTTAGTAACATGAAACCTTTTATAACAACAAAATCTACTAATATAATTGTAAGTCTCTACATAAATTTGTTGCCAAAATTTGGGTATAATCATAGTAATATCAAAATTATTAAGCCAAAAAGTACGTTATTTCATTGACATTCGAATTTTTATATTTTGGTAAGAGATAAAATATGTAATCTCAAGATTAAAGCATTTACATCTTATTGGATAATAATCCTAAACTGAGTGATAAAACATTCTTACTTAAAAAAATAGAAATTAATTTTTGAAAATCTATAAATTAAATTTTGGAATAACAAATTTCTAAATTAGAGATGAATAAATCATAATTTATCATAATTTTTTAGAAAATATATTTTATGTTATTTCACAAACTTGCCACTTTGTTTCACACTTGTTGTATGCCTTATAAGACCTTTACATTTGTGCATTTTAAAAACCTTCCTAGGGTTATAGGATTGCATCACAACCAAGTCCCCAAGTTAAACTTGACACTCCAGAATGGAAGGTTCAAAGCTAGAGTGAGGCAACAACATGCATGTATTTGAAAACTTTGCATATAATAAAGGCCCCCCAAAAAAATCTCTTGAACTCTTTTAGGGAATACTATCAATTAGAGGATGATAGGCTATTTAGACTGTTAGAAGTTAATTAAGTTCAACTTGGTTTATTGTATCCTTCGGTAAAGTGTATTTCTTTAGTGTGCTTTTCTAATTAGATATAACAGTCAGAATTATGTTCTCCGTGCTCTTTAAATAGAGATCATGGACCAATCAGGAGTAAATCTATGGATTAAGTGTGAGTTTGCATCAAGGATGAGATGAACTAAAGCCATGGATCAAGTGTCGTTTGTATCAAGGAGGAGAGTGAGATGTTCATGTAGGTTTTTTTTTTCCTTCACTGATATATATACCTCAAGCCTCAAGTGGTTGAGAAATTGGAACTGTGCATTGTGTCTTTCTTTTATATATACCTCAAGCCTCCAGTGGTTGAGAAATTGGAATTGTGCATTGTCTCTTTCTTTTAGGATTTTAACCATATACACATTGGCGTTTTAATCTTTAATTTGTTTGTGAGTAATTACATTTAAGGTGTTCAACCTATGTCAATATAACTAGTTTCTCGAAAAGTCACCTTTGATCCCAAGTCCTTTCTTCTTCGATCCCAGATCCCAAATTCCCAACATGGTCTGTTATTGCTCTTGCTCCCTACTGACACTTTAAGATGATACTTTTTTAATTACGATAAGTGATCAATAGGATTAAAACAAGAGGATCTAGAAACAATACACTTCAACACTAGATATTTATGTCTTCCTCCATTCCATGTTTAAACTAGAAACTGCAAACAAGGGGTAGAACTGTGTATATATCTAATAAGACAGATGGCATGTCAAAGATATTTGCAACAAACGATAGATAGTATTATTCCCCATGTATTTCCAGTGAAATAACTAACAGAACTAAATAGCACAATTAATTCCATTGAAAATTGGGAGTGGACAGTGCGTTGGGCAGAAAGAGTAACCCATTGTCAATGGTTAATTGCAGTAGAAATTAAATAATATGAATTCGCTCCTACAACTAATCAGATTGAGATGAAGCTGTGGCAGGAGATGATTGCCAGATATTTTCTTTCGATTGATCCCTATTTTCACAAGAAAATACATTTAATAATGGATAAAAATTCCATGCATTCCAACAACAGTGAGTGCGAGCGTAACACAACGATCAAATGTTTTCCAATCTAAGCAGGACTATTATCTCCAGTACTCCATGGAAAATTTTGGACGATGTACTCAAACTCCAAGTTTGCAAACGTAGAATTTATTTCTACAGTATCATTGCAACATGCAACCTGAACATAATATATGACATTCTTTCGACTTGGTCTTTCTGAAATCAGGATACTTGCTTCCCGCTCGCAGACACTCCATGCTAAATAATGACAAGCACAGAAACTTACCTCATTAATTGCCAAAGGATATTTGGAGACATGTCCAAACACTTTAATCTCAAAAATACTATAAAACAGAAAATTACTTTATTTTGAATCCAGAACTGCGTAACAGCCACCATTTTCATATCGATATATTTACAGCTCGTACTATATCTAGAAGAGTGAAAATTCAGCAGCCCAACGGCAGATTGACCAACTACGCCGTCCCATCTTGGATTTGAATATAGAAGGGCCTGAAAGAAGAATTTATATATGATGTTTGACTCAGTTTTGTGGTGCTACACATTGAGGGCAGTTTTTCAAGGACCCCAGTACAAAAGAAAATTACAGAAGAATTAAGAAAACATACAATTGCTCTTGCACCATCATATTGGCCATACATGAACAGGAAATTACAGATTTGCCAAATATGTGTGAATACAATTTAAACCTTACTGGAACAATTGCAATTCACTCAAATAACCCGAGGCCAAAATAACTGAACTCTAGTATTCACAAAACTCGCTGATGCATCACCATATAGACCATATTTCATGTTTCAACAGAGTGACCACTTCTTTGCCGCAATCCCTCCAAACCACTGGATCCCCTCCACCAAGAACTGTGTACATTTTGCTGGTTCTCTTGCTCAGGGGAATCACTGTTAGCCAACCTTTGGTCCCTGCTATCTCTGAACATAGGCAAGGAAACCAATCCATCGGGAGGACCACCTAAAATCCATAACAGCAGTGAACTAAATGACATTAGTGAATTTTGATTCATCAAAGATGCAGCAGTTTGAGCTGTTTGGGGCAAGTCTAATCCTGTAGCCTGTTGAACAAGTCCACCAGATGTACTGTTCTCTCTCAGCTCACTATTTTGCATTGCATTCGAACTAGTAGTTCTGATAGAATCTGTATTAACACCTCTAGTGGTAGTTGTCCTGTAATTTGGATCAGAGGTGTCGGTGTTGCCAGCGGGAGCTCTTCTAACATGATTATCATTGCCTGAATGGAAAGATGACGACTCGGCACCACCATGGAAATTCCTACGTAGGCTACTGCGGACTCTAGTGCCATCTGAAGATGTCCATATAGACCGAGAAACAGCATTGCTACCAATTCCATTACCTTCCTCTGGTTGATTGTCTCTAGCTTGATGAACTCCAAAACCACCTATTTGGTTTGCACTCCTAGCATTTAATCTTGTAACATGGAACGTAGATGTAAGTATTGTAGATGAAGTTATCTGCACCCCAGGCTGTTGATGCAATTGATCTCTCTGCCACATAAACCTTTGCAATGCTGGCACCTACACAGTGATCATAAATGAGGCGATGATAAGCTTTGATCAAAACTGTCTAGGAAGCATGCTGGTGCATTGAACAAAAAGAAGATTGAAGGATCTTCACCTCAAAGCGATTCCAAAAATATAGTATCAAGTGCTGCATAAAAGCTGCTGTAGCAGCAAAGGCCAAATACGAGAAACCTAGCCCAACAAGGATGAGAAAAGTTCAGTCAGGCATCAAAGAGAAAACTAAGGCCACCGCCGAGTAACGTCCCAGTTTAAAAATGATATAGTTTGATATTATAAAAGCAGGAATATAACATAAACCAGTCTCAACAAACATATAGGTAGAAGGGAGCATCACAACAGATCATGACCTTAGATGGAAAAATAAGAAAACCTACCATATGCGTACGAGAAAAAGTATATGTGAAAAACCAAAAAATACAGCAAGAAGAACCGGGGAAAATACTGCATTGACATGGGTGTCCGCACACTGCACAAAAATGTCGAGCGTTTAAGAACCTCTTTTAGAATTAGAAATGGGAATGTCAGAAGTTTGGTGATTGAACTTTCATATCGAAAACCCCTCCCACATTAATCTAATTGTCTACAAGGACTAATTTCATTCTGAATCCTACAGAATTTCTTCGAGTTGACAAAATAGAAAACACATGATAGTGAAATAACCAAATAGCAAGAAATGGCACATGGCTTGGAGCATAAGCCAAGTTCATTGCAAATAACGGCTAGATAATTACCATAACAGGAAGGTGTTCTTACTAACCTGATCATTGTAAACAGCTCACATAACCACACAAGAGTGAGCACCATAAAGGCGAGTAGCTGGTCATCATAAAATTCAAACAGGAAGAAAAGGATTCCAATCATGATCTGCATGCAAAGATAAGTTTAGCAGATAGATACTAAATTTAAATGTGAATATGAATATGGTACAACTCAAAAATAGAATCTCGATTCTCAACCCAATAATACAACCAAAGAATTTAAGTTGTGGAGAAGCCCATTACAAAAAATTTCAGGAGCATAGATCTCACTTATGAAAAGTATGGAATTCCTTCAAAAATTTTAGGAAAAGAACTAGATGAGATTAGAAATTGAATAGCAGCCAATCCTTATTGTTGACACCTAATCTCTGGGATTAGGAAAATCTGTGTGAATATTGTAAATAGAAAAATAAAGGAAATTTGAAGACGAAGAGACATTGGGAGATGAATCCCAATAGACTCCCTCTCCTTGTATATATCCATGTTTTATCTTAATGCAAATGCAACAAATTCATTCGTGGTGTAACTCCTGCCATTCTCTGCTACATACTGTCCCTCTGCTATATTCTGCATTGAATTATCTCTGCATTACTCTGATTCTCTGCGTTAACCCACTCTCCACTCTCCCTGCGAATTCTGTGAAGTGGCCACTATAACATCATTCTCCCACTGATTCCTTAGGAATTGATGCTGCCTTGGATTACTGCGCTGGTTGCTGTCTATGGTGCATTGGAACTATGCTAGTGTGCTGTGCATTGAACGATGTGTTACTCCTGTGTTGAACGATGCGCACTAAAAGCTGTTATCTCCTCATCCTCGTGGCTGCTGTAAGTGTTAACTGAGATGCCCTTCTCCATTGACAACTGTATGATGCCCTTCTCTGGTATGAGCTTTCTATGCTGCGTTGAATTTATATTTGAGTCAAAAAGACCATACATGTTTATCAATTGGCTGCATTGGTGTGTTTGCAAATTAAAGATTGCATGTTATATGGACTGCATATGAATGGTTCAAACTTCAAAATACTGGGGATAGCTGTGGCCTGTCAGTTTATGGTGCATTCTCCCAACACACATATAAAGTCATCACAACATGAACAGTTTTTAAAGACCGTGTATGCATATGTGCTTTGGTTCAAATGGGTTGTGATGGGTATATTTGGTGTAAAGATATGGTATTATACGGAAGTGTGTATGTTAATGTATTATATGAAATATATGTGATGAATGGTGGTATATATATACCATGCGACAGTTTATGTATATTCCAACATTAAAATTTTGACTTTGTATAGTGAAGAGTGAAGTTAGAAGTGAGTCTTTTTTAATCAGTTTGGTAAGAAAGCAGAAAGTAAGGCTGCATTATTTTGGAAATCAAAAGCACATAGTCCTTTTTGATGATGCATTCACTAATTTCCATTGTGGGAGTAGTTCTCTCTAGCAAAGAGAACTATCATGAGTGGTCCAGGAAAATAAAACACACTTTGATTTTTAATGAGTTGTGGAAAGGGGTTTGTGAAGGAGAAGGAGACAATGCATCTGAAAAACCTACTTCAGAAAAGGAGCTTGCCATTTTGGAAAAAACAGAACAGCAAGGCCTATGCCTTGATTGCAGCGTCAGTAAATGAAGAGGTGAGTCATCATATTTCGTCATTTTCAAATGCTTTCAAAACTTTAAAGAAGTTGAAGGAATTATATGACTCGCACACTAAGTTTGAAGTTGTTCAACTGATGATCAAGTTGTTCAATCTTGAGATGAAAAATGATGACCCTCTCACCTTATTAGCATCAGAAATAAGATCCATTATACATGACATAAAAGCCATTGGTGTTGAAATAGATGTTCCTCTCACAACCTATGTCAAGGCACTATATCCCACTTATTCACATTATCTTGAGTCATGGCAGGCAAGTGGAGAACTTAAATAGATTTCCTTTGACTCCCTTGAGAAGAAGTTTGTTGAAAGAGCGAAGGCTTTTGGGAAGAAGACAACTCCTGATTATTCTGAAGTTGTGTGCCTTGCACAGAAAGAGAAGAATCATGCATAGGATTCTTCTAGAGGAAAACGTGGTTGAAGTGGAAGAAGAAGGAAGAATTTTAGAGGCAAGGGGGGCAGAGATTTCCAAGGAGAAAGGTTTGATCTTCATTGCATATGATGCAATAGAAATGGACATGATGCTTCCACATTTTCTTTTGGTCACAGGTTAAATATGTTTTGCAATTCAACAAACCAATTTATTACATGATCAAGTTTGTAGATTCAGATTGGCCAATAATTGGGAAGGTGTACGAGCAAATGGATAGCATGTTGGGGTAGATTAAAGACAATATTGAGCCTATAGATATCACCTTGTACAATTATATTCATGGAGAGGTGGAAAAACGATGGGATATGCCAAATGTTCCATTGCATGCATTAGCGTATGTTTTGACACCTAAATACTTTCATCCATCATGGCTTTCAACACCAGCACCTGGGGGAAGGGAGAAGGAGAAAACCACACCTAGATCCAGAGGTTCTAGAAAAATATATGATTGCATTGGCTAAATTAGTCCCTGATGACGAGGAGGCTGCCTTGGTATGGAAACAGTTGAGCAACTATACGCTTTGCGCCGGTCCATTTGGGAGCATGCATGCAATTAGAGATCAAGAGACTTTTTCTTCTTTTGAGCGGTGGAACATGCATGGAGGTGCTACTCCAATTCTACAGACTTTGGCATTGTGGGTGCTATCATAGGTGGTAAACACTTCTTCTGCAGAGAGGTGTTGGAGCTCTTAATCTTTCATCTACATTGTTAAAAGGAACAAGTTGAGTTTAGACTGGGTAGAGAGCTTGGTTTATGTTGATTACAATTTGCTATTGTTGTCCCATTATTGTGATGATGCAAAGAGTAATAAAGACCTTAAGGTTTGGGACAGGAATCCAAAGGAGCCCAATTTGGAGGATGGAGTGTTGTGATTAGAGCAATTAAAAGATGCTCTTATCCAGGATGATGATAATCAAGTTGAGATGCCACCCCCATCTGGTCCCTAAGTTCCCAAGTTCCATGGTTCAGCACCAACAGCAGGGGCTTTGTCTTCATCAGTTTCAGTGCCACAACTTCCACAACCACCATCTTCTTCATTGCCACCAAATGGAGGACCACTTCCACGTACTCTTCATGGTGGAAGGAAGAGAGATTAGTAGATATATTCACAATTTACTATTTTTTTCATAGATTAGACTTGTAGGTTTGTTGTGAATTTGAATGTTATGAAACCAACTCCAAAAATAGAAGAAAAGAGAGATCAACACCTTAGAAATCAACCACTTTGAGGGGGCAACCTCCAATACATTACATAAATGAACAATTTTTGGATGATACAAATGAAAGACCCTCTTTCTATATATAGGAGTCCATGGGATCACAATATAATCCTAGCCGACTTAACAATAATAATGCAAGGGAACAATAATAACAATATGGGGGTTATAGGAGTACAACAATAACAATAAGGGGGCTACACTAATAACAATAAGGGACTACATTAGTAATATGGAGACCTAACATGCCCCTCTCCTTCAAAAAAGTGTTTTTCTCAATGCTTGAGTAGCTCTGAATGCTTCTATATAAAATTCTCATCCTCCCATGTAGAATCTTTAGTGGGTAAGTTCTTCCACTTGATGAGATACTCTGAAATTGATCGATTTCGTAGCTGTCGAGTTCTTGTTTCCGTGACTGTTTCAGGTTCCAATGTGATTTTTCCTTCCTCATTAAGTTCTGACAATATTGTTTGAACTGGAAGTTTGTCACCTATAACCTTCTTTAAGCATGAAACATGGAAAACTGGATGCACTCGTGAAGAAGCAGGAAGCTCCAATTTGTATGCTATAGTACCAATCTTTTGCAACACCTTCTAAGAACCATAGTATTTTTGTGATAATTTATTATCCTTCTTAGCTTGCTTGAGGGACATTTTTTTTATATGGTTCTAGCCGTAAAAATACCCAGTCTCCTACATCAAAACTTCTCTTGCTGCAATGTTAATCTGCCTGTTGTTTCATTCGATTTTGTGCCAAATTTAGGTTATCCTTTAAGAGTTGGAAATTGCTACATAGGAAACTACAGTTTGTGTACTTGCGGCCACTTTTTACAGAATTCCAATCCGATGCTCAGAGAGAGTTATGACGATTTTCCCAATGTCACCTCTTTGAAATGAAATTTGGGAGCCTAAAAAAACCCTAACTTCCACAGATCATATCTTCGAAAATATTGCGAACCAAAATCTGAAATTTTTACAGGAAGTTCCTTGGGATTTTGGCTTCGCTCTGTAAAAATTTCAGCTTCTGAATCTTTGTAGAAAAGAAGTTATAGTGAAAATGCCATGTTCACCTGTTTAGGTAAAATTCAGGAGCCTGAAAAAACCCTAACTTCCACAGATCATATCTCCGAAAATATTGCGAACGAAGCACGTTCCTCAAGATTTTGGCTTTGCTCTGTAAAAATTTCAACATCTGAACCTTCATAGAAAATAAGTTATAGTGAAAATGCCACGATGACTTGTTTGGAGCAGCGAAACCCTAGAATCGAAAGCTCTGATACCAAATGTTATGAAACTAGCTCCAAAAATAGAAGAAAAGAGAGATCAACGTCTTAGAAATCAGCCACTTCGAGGGGGCAACCTCCAATACGTTACATAAATGAAAAATTCTTGGATGATACAAATGAAAGAACCTCCTTCTATATATAGGAGTCCATGGGGTCACAATATAATTCTAGCCGACCTAACAATAACAATGTAAGGGAACAATAATAACAATATGGGGGTTACAGGGGTACAACAATAACAATAAGGAGGTTACACTAATAACAATAAGGGACTACACTAGTAATATGAAGACCTAACATTGAACTTTTTTGTCTTGGTGGTGGCGAAGTGGCTTATTTTGTAAACATTATTATTTGAATTTTGGACATGACTAATATTGACAGTTGCTCACTTGCTAGATAATATGCTTTATGTTTTATGTTTTATAATATGATTAAATGTTTTATGTTTTGTAACATGCTTAAATGTTTTATGTTTTATAATATGCTTAAAAATTTGATGTATGTTTGTAATTACTAGAATCTAGATGGTTGATGCTTGAATAATTAATCATTGATGCCATATCTATCTTGATTTATGAAAAAATATGCACGTTTTCATGTCTTCAACTAATTTGGAATTTGGGATGTTTGTTTGAATATAAATGCAAAATATATATATATAGTAGACGCTTCGCTTCCTAAATTTTTGGAAAATGACGTTTCTGCGTCCCCGCTTCCAAAAAACGTCTCTGCTTCATACAACGTTGCTTTGGACAAAATCGAGCAGGAAAGGAATGAAGAAAAAGGTAAAACACCTGGTAAAGGGAAAGGAAAAGCACCCAAGTCCGTTCATTATGTCATGACACATTGCAACAATGGAGTAACTGAAGACTTATTCAATGCTTCACTTGCTTCATGGAAAGATGCTTGGTTGTTTGATTTAGGAGCAACTTGCCACATGACTTTCAGAAGAGATTTCTTTGAAGAATTCACTGACAATGTTGATGGAGCAGTCTACTTTGCAGATAAGCGAAAACTCAAGCCATCAGAGCTTGGCACCATCAAGCTCAAGCTTCCTGATCTTCCAGACTTTCTTCTACATGATGTTTTATCCCTCCCAGCGCTGAGGAGAAACTTGTTTTTTTTTGTCCACATATGCCAACAAGGACACTCCATTCATATATTTGATGGCAAGGTAAAGGTTAGAAAAACATCAGATCACTCACTTGTCATAATTGGGATAGAAGAAGAAAGACTTATGAAGTTGCAAGGAACCTCTGCTCGTGCACAAAACTTTTCATACAGTTCTCACTATGATGAAGGTACACTACCATCAAGTCTTTTATGGCATGTTAGATTTGGGCACTTGAACTATGACAACCTTCGTTTGTTGAAGAAAAATGGTGTTACAAGTTTGGCAACTATTCCTACGAAACTTAAGCAATGTGATGCTTGTATCTAGGAAAGTGCAAGAAACAATCTTTTCATGATTCTCATTCCAGAGCACATAGAAAACTTGAACTAATTCATTCAGATTTATTTGGCCTAATGTTTGTTCTTTTGCAAATGGTAATAAATATATGATGACATTTATTGATGACTACACCAGAATGTGTTCGATTTATTTATTGAAGAACAAATATGAAGCCTTTGAAACGTTCAAGAACTTTCATGCATGGATTGAAAATGATGCACAATCTCATATTGGCTTTATTCGTGCTGATAATGGAAAAAAAATATAACTTCAAATGAATTTGAAAACTATCTTCGTCGGCATGGGATCAAACATCAAACAACTGTGCCTTATAATCCCCAACAAAACAGAGTAGTTGAAAGAATGAACAAGACAATCATAAACATGGTACGTTTAATGATGTTTTTCAAGAATTTTAAGCTAATGTTTTGGGTTGATGCAATTCTATGTGCTGTGTATATAAAGAATAGGTGTCCATCTCATGTTATCAAAAACAAGACTCCCTATGAAATGTGGTATGGCCACATTCCTTCAGTGAGGCATCTCACGGGTTTTGGTTCCACTTGTTATGCCTTGATACCCAAGGAACAAAGGAACAAACTCGATGGAAGGAGTTGCAAATGTATCTTTTTAGGTTACTCAGATACCTCCAAAGCATATCGTCTCTATGATGAAGTTAATAAGTTTATAATATCTAGAGATGTGATCGTTCTTGAATCTTCCAAGATTGACAATGTTGTTAAGCAACAGCTTGATCACTTGGATAGATTTGGACATGCAAAGTCTTTTCAAGAGTTTGATAATTAGATTCCACATCTTGAAGGGGCATCCCTATATTGGATCAATCTGTGGAATCTCCTTCTAAAGCACTCTCTCCCTCGCATGAAGCTCCAACCACTGATCAAGATGACACTTTTCAATGATGTGATTGACATAATTGGGAGACTAAATCTTGATTCAGCCCCATATCAGTTAATTGAGCAGTCTGGGCCATCTCAGAAAGGTCCTCCAAAATGCCTAACAAAGACACTTGAAAGTGTGTGTCCTAATGAGGTTGTAAAGACAATAACATTCAGCTCTGTTAGAAAAAATGGAGGTGATGTAGATGATCCTGATTCACATGTTTGTTAGTTTTTGTAGCATTGTATGTGTTCTAGACACGAAACTTTGTGGAGAGGCTAAAATACATGAGATCTTCAGAACCCAGAAATTGTTTCTGGATATTCTGCCTAGAAGTGTCTCAATTAGATTATTAACCAATTTTTTAAATATTTCCTAAGTCTAAACTTAGGGAATATGGTTAATTAATCAGTATTAATTGAGATAAGGCGAGAATAGTCTAGAAACTCACACGGATCAATCCAGAGATGATCCTAGCCATCGATTTTAATCTTGGTTATTGGTGCTCCAACAGAGGATTATAAGAGGAAGTCGATGTGGTGATGGAGAATACGCTTGTAGAGTTCGATTTCTTGGCAGATAGATTTCCAGAATAGCAACAATCAATTTCCGGAGAGAGAGCCAGAGATCGAAGTAGTAAGAGAGGGGTAGAGACAGTGAGGCTGGAGGAGGCATTCCAAATCCAATGAGTGCATTTGCAGAGAGGTAGAAGAGCCACAAAGAGGTTGATGTTGGGGCAACGCAGTAGTCTCTAGAGGCAAATCAATTTGCTGTGGAGGAGAGACGTTTTCAGTTCCAGAGGTCGGGAAGGAGTCTCAGAGTATGCATTTCTTCCAGTGTTTATTCTTCAACGATTTTATGTGTAGATTGCAGTGTGAAGTAGAAAACAACAAATAAATTGTTAAATAAAATTAATTAGGAGAATAATTTGCAGTTGTTGTGATAGGATTCTGGTTTTTGAATTTTCACATGGTATCAAAGGTCAGTTGATCAATCAGAGAGCTCAGAGGTGAAACAAAGGAATTCCACTGTTCAGTGTGGGCAATAGATTGAAATTCCCAAGTGCAACGCAGTCATTCTGCCAGGGGGTCGAGTTACTTGTGGAGGTTCGGTTTTTCTAAGTGAGGGGCATAAAAATTCGATCTTTCCAAATCGAGTGATTCCAGAGGCAAAAGGAGCAACTCATAGTTTTCGTTGCGTAGATCTCTAGCTAGACGCAGAGGGTTTTGCTCATAGTTTTAAAAAACTGCCGAACTGGCTTGGAATTGGCCCAGTTGACCGAGCCATACCCCCGACCTGACCAACTTGGTGGAAAAACCGATCCAGAGGCCGGTTTGTGACCAAGTCGTACACCGACTTAGCCGACTTGGTCACAAACCAGCCGGCTAGGCTGAGCCCGAGCTAAACCGGCCGAGCAGCTCCAAGCCGGCTGCGGGCCCCTCTAAAGGCAAAAATCAGACTTCAAATGTTTGTTTTGGTTGTTGTTAGGGTTTTGTGTAAGGCTCTAACCCCTCCCCATCCTATTAAAGCTACCCAACCCCTCTCATTTCCTCACATCTATCTCATTGAATTTGAGTGAGCATTTGTGAGGAATTTGTGAAGAGTTGTGGAGTTGGTTTGGGAGAAGCTTTGAGGAGTCTTTTGGGCAAGCTTTGGAGCAACAGTGAGAAGCTTATTGGGCAAGCTTTGGAGCAACATTGAGGAGTTGCTTTGTTGGAGCTGCATTGAGGAGGTTAGAGCCTAGAGGTTTTTTTTTTTCACTTCTAAAATCTGCCTTTGCTTGTTTTTTTCTTTTTTGCAAATCTGAAAATGGTAAACATAGTTTTTTGTCAAAGAAAGAACATAGAATGAATAGTCTTTTTTTGTTTTCATTTTCAGATTTAAACCTTTTCTTTCCAAGTCAAAAACTCAATCCAAAATGGCCCCTAGAATGAAAGACTCTGCTTGGGCATATGCTGAAATGGTTGATGATCAAATGCATTGCAAATTTTGTAAGAGAAAAATTAAGGAGGGTGGAGGGGGCATATTCATAGACTGAAACTACATTTGGCTGGTCTTAGAGGCCAAATTACTCCATGTGAAGCACAAAACATTGGGGAAATTGGGAAGAAGTTGAAGAGCAATTTCAAAAGTTTGAGAAAGACAAAGCTAGGCAAAAAGAAATAGAGGCTGAAATTGGGAGGAAGAGAAATATAAAACACATGATGGTTGTCAACCCAACTTTTGATTATAAGGGTTCTTCATCTATCCCTTGCATTAACGCATCAGACCCCTTTCGCTATGTTCCTCCCTCTATGGAGTCTTTTTGAAAAGGGTAAGGGTGCAATACCAAAGAGAAATAGGGGTACTATCAAAAGTTTTTTCATGCCCTCTTATCACTCTTATAGTGCACATGATCCTAGTCCTACAAGTAGAGGTCATGTGCAACCCACTTTAGATCAGCATTGGAAAAAAGAATTGAGAGAAGTTGCTTGTGATTACATTGCTAGATGGTGGTATGATGTTGATATTCCCTTCAACGCTACTCCTTCACCATATTATGAACCTATGTTTGATGCCATATATGCTGTTGGAAAGGGCTTCAAAGGCCCTACTATGCATGAGTTAAGAGGATCTCTTTTGCAAAAAGAGATTGTGTCCATTGATGATTATTTGAAAGAATTCAAAAACTCATGGTCACATACAGGATGTACCATCATGTCAGATGGATGGATTGATTAGAGGAACCATACCATCATCAACTTTCTTGTCTTTTGCCCACGGGGAACCATGTTTCTAAGATCAGTTGATGCATCTGATATGGTGAAAGATGCATACTTGTTGTTTCAGCTTTTGGATGAGGTTGTTGAAGAGGTGGGGGTGGCAAATGTTGTTCAAATCATCACAGATAATGGCTCTAACTATGTTCTTGCTGGTAAATTGTTAGAGGAAAAACACCCAACCATCTTTTGGACAACATGTGTTGCACATTGCATAGACCTCATGCTTGAGGATATTGGCAAAATAGATTGGATCAAAACACTATAGAGAATGCCAAAAGCATCACAAAATATATTTACAATCACTCATGGATTCTGAATCTGATGAGGAAACACACAGGGGGCAAGGAAATTATTAGGCCTGCCATCACCAGATTTGCAACACATTTTTTGACATTGCAATCTATGCTTTCCCAATATAGAAACTTGCAAAAGTTGTTTTCTAGTGATGAATGGAATGAATGTAAGTGGGCTCGCAATCAAGATGGCAAAGATGTGAAAAGGAAAGTTAATGAAGAAATATTTTGGAAAAAGGCAGTAGAGATTGTGAAACTTGTTGAGCCACTAACTAAGGTGTTGTGGTTGGTGGATGGAGAAAGATTGGCTATGGGCTTCATTTATGAGGCTATGGATCAAGCAAAGGAGCAAATAAGCACAACATACAAGGACAGACTGGGTAAGTATGGGCCCATTTGGGCAATCATTGATCAAAGATGGAACAATCAACTCCATCGCCCTATACATGCAGCTGGGTACTTTCTGAACCCAAGGTATCATTACAAAGCTCAGGAAGCAAGAGCTTTGACTCGGGAGGTTAGAGATGGATTGATTGACTGCATTGATAACATGATCCCCACAGAGAGTGGCCAGTTGCAGATACACAACCAGATCACTGTGTTCAGCCAAGCCACAAGTACCTTTAGCAAGAACCTTGCAAGGATTACAAGGGAATCAGATGATCCAGGTAAACAAAAAATTTCAATTTTCAAATTTATATTTTATTATTTTGTATAACTGTTTATAATTTCAAAGTTGGATATAATTTGTTGAGCTAACTGAAACTCATTTTTTGCAGCACAATGGTGGGAGGCATTTGGTAGCGATTGTCCTAAATTGCAAAGGTTTGCAGTCTGCATTTTGAGTCAAACTTGCAGTGCTTCTGGGTGTGAGCGCAATTGGTTTGTCTTTGAGAGGATTCACACAAAGAAGAGAAACTGTTTGGAGCAAAAACGATTAAATGATCTAGTGTATGTCCAATACAACCTCCGACTAAGATGCAACCAATTGCTGAACAAAAGACCTGATTAAGATCCCATTGTGTTCGAGGATATTGATCCAACATCAGATTGGGTATTGGAGACTTGTCCACCAAAGTTTGACTCTGATGAGGATATTGGTGTGGGGATGGACTTTCATACACAGTTAGAGGCTCTGCTCAATGCAGATCCACTAGTAGCAGGCCCAATCCCAAGCCCTCCAGTTGCAGTCGCGGGCACTTCCTCTAGTCAGCCACGACAGAGGCGCATAACTCGTCTATCTCAAGCTCAGGCTTAGCGTGGTACAGTTCTAGTTGATGACGCTGATTTAGAGAAGGAGCGAGTAGTTACCCCTCTGGTTCAAAGTTTGAAGCAAAGGGCATTGGCTTGTCAGATGTTTAGCAGTAGTGACTATTCATGTTTTGTTGTATAGGCCATTTAGAGCCTCCTTGCTTATGTTTTTTGTTTTGATCTCTATATCATCATCATGTATTGGACAGTGCACTGGGTGCAATTTTGATATAATGGATATATTCATGAGCCTACTTTGATCATATGTTGTCTTTTGTCTATTTTGTAATGCTTTGTGTTTGGAAACATGAATGAAAATCTTTAAAATTATGTTTTTTAATAAAAAAATTAATATTTAATGTATTATTTACAAAGACCGAGTCACTGAAACTGAACTGGCCGAGTCGATACCAAGTCAGAGTCGGAGCCGGAGTTGACCCTCGATTGAATCGGAACCTGAGTCTGATTTTTAAACACTGGTTTTTCTATAGTTCGCTAAAGCAGAACTAGCGTCGAGCAGAAGAGAAAAGCACACACAATAGAGGTAAAATTTCTCTCAGGGGATGTTGAGATTTAGAGATCTAATTTTTCTAGTTGCAGATTGGCAGTAGTTGTGAGAAAATCTACTCACTCCAGAAGGGAGTGCTAGCAGCAGATCCAACAATCAAGCCACGGGAAAGAGGGAGATATTCGGGTTTATTTTCTCCAGTTTTGAGTTTCATAGATTTTGTAGCTTTGTAAGGATGATCGTACGAGATTGTCGGAAAAGGCTGTGCGAGTTAGCCAGAATGCATATCTGGGCAGTAGTTCGACTTCCATTTGTCGAAAATAAGTGTCGAAGGAAGTACGAGTTGTCTAGAGCAAGTTGCAAATAAAGGAAGGGTCCCAGCCAGGGACTACGCTTGAAAGGAGATAGTGGGGCACCAAATCCAGGTGGAGTATGAGACTCCAGTGTGCCAAATTGGGCAGGGTCCTTGAGGAGTCCATCTCTTGGATTGATACCTTGCTACGAGGCCCACAATATTCAGTAGCAAGATGGATCAGTGACAGTTGATGCAGTTAGATGCCAGAGTGACAATTGCAGATACTAGTAGTAGTCAAATGTTGGGGAGCGCAGTTAAGAGCTGGCAGCAATGTAGTTGGCACAAGTGCAAAGTCAGCAATAGTGCAGAGTCTTCAGTGAACAGTGCAGAGGCTAGTAGCAGTCAAAGACTCGGGTGACAAATGCATTATACTGATCACGGTTGATTTAGTGTTTTGGATGTTTTTCTGTTGCAGAGGTTGTAGTAGCAACAACAACAGAGTTGTAGTGCAAATGTAGTGTTGGCAGCGGTACAACAGGGTCAGCAGCAGCCAGACATCAGTAGCGTGACAAGAGATGATGCAGAGACAGGTTGTTGCAACAAGGTGTGCAACAACACTAGAACACATTCCTCGCTAAGAGGGAATGTTAGTTTTTGTAGCATCGGAATAGTCTAGAAACTCACACGAATTGACCCATAGATGATCCTAGCCATCGCTTATGTTTTAATCTTTGTTGTTGGTGCTCCAACGAAGGATTATAAGAAGAGCTCCATGTGGTGATGGAATAATTATGTGTGTAGTTCGATTTCTTGACAGATCGATTTCCAGAGTAGCAGCAGTCAGTTTTGCTGGGGTGAAGCTAGTTTTCATTTCCATACGCCGGAAAGTATTTCCAGAGTGCTGGAGGGTCAGTTTCCCAGTCAACAAAAGGAGAGACGGCTTGATCTTTAGTTGTTCCGAGCTGAGTGTGTAGCAGATAGCGTGGAGATGACGTGAAAGCTACGCAGAGCTAGGAGGATGGCTTGATTTTCAGTAAGATGTGAAGTGTCGGGATTGCTCGAAGTGAGGCTAATTTCCTTCAAGATATTTTTGCCAGTACTTTCTCTGCAGGATTGCCAGTGTTTGACATCCAGATTGTAGTTAGATTATTTCACTGCTACTTAATAAATAAAACCCTCAGCTGCTGCACAGGTTTTTTTGCATTGGGTTTTTCCGAGAACTTTTGTCCAAAAATAATTGTATTATATTTTATGTGTGTGTGCTAGCATTTTTTAGCTTCTAGTGTTTTATTTTTCAGCCGAATTTTATTTGTGAAGGTTGCAGTGTGTTTGTTTCGATATTTGTCGTAGCAGATAAGTTGTTAAATTAATTAACAATTAGGAGAAATAATACCAATTGCTACAAAAGGATTCTAGTTTGGAATTTTCACACTGTTGATATGGATGTTTCTTATGATTGTGAACTAAATTTGTCTACAGATTTTGAACCAACTTCCTTCAAAGAATATGCTTCTCATGATGAATGGAAAGAAGCAATGCAGAAAGAGTATGATGCTTTGATAAAGAATGGCACCTGGAAGCTGGTCGGTCCTCCATTGGGAACCAAACCAATAGGTTGCAAGTGGGTCTTCAAGAACAAGTATAAAGCAGATGGCTCACTTGAGAAGCATAAAGCCAGGCTTGTGGAAAAATGTTTTGCATAGAAGGAAGGGGTCGATTATGAGGATACTTTTGCCCCCACAACAAAATGGGCTACCATTCGGACACTCTTGGCCTTGGCAGCTCAAAACAGTTGGAAAGTCCATCAAATGGATGTAAAAACTGCTTTCTTGAATGGAGATCTGAAAGAGAATGTTTTTATGTCCCAACCAGAAGGATTTGTTGTGAAGGGTCAGGAAGACAAACTATGCAATCTTGTCAAATCCTTGTATGGCCTCAAGCAACCACCACGAGCCTAGTACAAGAAATTGACTAAGCATCTTCTAAAACTCAATTTCAAACATTATGATCTTGATGATGCAACTTTGTTTGTCAAGAAAGTTGGCAAAACCATTGTATATCTTGTGTTGTATGTAGATAATCTTTTGATGCCAGGGAACAATGAGAACCACATTGCATCCATAAAGAAAAAACTGAGGAAATGTATTGAAATGACATATTTGGGCTATGTTCACCACTATCTTGGTATTGAAGTAACCAAGCATCCAAAGTTCATATTCATCTCTCAGAAGAAGTACATTGGAGATTTGTTGAACAGGATTGGCATGGTTAACTGCAATCCTTTGACTACTCCAATGGAACAAAATTTAAAGCTCACATCCACTGAAGGAAAAGAATTTGAGGATGCAACAAAGTACAGACAGCTCGTAGGAAGTCTCAACTACCAGACCATACATTTCATTTGTTATTGGAATTCTCTCCGGGTTTATGCAAAAGCCTTGTGAAGGTCGTTGGTCTGTTGCAAAAAGAGCTCTAAAGTACTTGAAGGGAACTCAAGACTTGGACTCAAGTATACACAGGTGGATGACTTCCGCTTGATTGGATACTTTGATTCAAACTTCGATGGAGATAGAGAAACTGGAGTGTCTACTTCAAGTTATGTTATGAGTCTTGGATCAAGAGTTGTCTCCTGGAGGTCACACAAACAATCGATTCCAGCAGATTCCACAACTAAGGCAGAATATGTGGCAGCAGTTGAAGCAACGAAGGAAATTGTGTGGCTCAGGAAAATTCTGGAGGATTTGCAGGAGAAAGAAGTGCATTCAACTCCTCTTTTGATTGAAAACACTTTTGCAGTAAAGTTGGACAAGAACCCAAAGTTCCATGATCGAACCAAGCTCATTAATACAAAATATCATCTCATTCGACATCATGTTGAGGCCAAGACAATCCACCTACGACATTGTTCCACAAATGAGCAAATTTCAAACATCTTCACCAAAGTGCTTGGAAGGGAAAAAGGAAAATCTGTGTAAATACTGTAAATGACAAAATAAAGGAAATTGGAAGACGACGAAGAACCATTGGGAGATGAATCCCAATAGACTCCCTCTCCTTGTGTATATCCATGTTCTATCTTAATGCAAATACAACAAATTCATTCACGGAGTTAATCTTGGCTTGACAATTATTAAAACTTCAAATTTCAGAAGAAGTTGATGTGGAAATTTCTAAATATAGAAACCCCACTGCAGTATCTTGATTCACTTCTCCTACTTGTTTGATTTAATTAACAAGTTATTTTTTGAAATCTTTAGTAAAATATCAAGGCAAACACAACTACAGCCTACGCATACATACGGATCATCTACAAAAGCATAATGCAAACATGACAAAGGACACGGTATTTTTTGGACAATGTCCCTGGAAAAAGCCAATGCGAGAAAACCGGTGTAGTAGCTCTTAGAGGGTTTGTTTATTAAGCAGAATATCTGAATACAATCAAGGGTACCAGTAATGGTTTGCCCAACAGAGAATTCACGGCAGATGTACCTATCACTCAGAGACAGAAAATATGGTTGATTCAACTGAAGAAGCACTCCTCTGAAAATACTAAATACGAGCCCTTTCTAGCCCACTGGAACCCCAGCACTGCTCCTCCAACCTCTGCGTCAGCTTTTCCTGCCTAGCTTAGCCACTACGCAGCCCCTATGCAGCATAGGCTGCTCCTGCGTCACCCTTCTGGGCTCAACGTTGCCTCTGCGTCACCCTAAATCTGCGTTGCCTCTGCGTGAGCCTGGCTGGGTTGCATCCCTCCTGCTGGTATCTGCGCTGCCTAGTTCGGATTTGCCTCTCTGCCTTAGTATTGTCGGCCTCGGATCAAAATAATCCCTCGCCGATCTGCCCCTCACAAGCACTGCAAGCTCACTCGAAAATTCTCAGCAAACCGCACCCCAGAATTTTGACTTAGCTCAAGTGCTACCGCTCTGTGTGTGTTCTCCAACTGACTCCAAGCCTTCCTTTAATACTTTTCTCGTTGAGAAATCATCGGTCGTGATCTAGTCTCTAATCAACAGTTAAGATTAGAAAAGACATGATCCATGTTACTTAGAACATTCTCACCCACATGTTTAAATTAATTCACTTTAATTTTTTAATTTCCCTAAGTTAGACTTAAGGTCCCCATGAAAAAAAATAATTATTTGAATAACTTTCACATCGGGTGGAATTTCTCCAAATGATTTTTGGGTCTTGGAGATCTCATGTGTTCTAGTCCCTCCACAAAGTTTCGGAGCTAGAGCACATTCGATGCTACCCAAAATCTCAACACTCTCTCTTAGCTAGAATGTGCTCTAGCAACACTTCACTTTAGAAGCGTTACTCTGATCTTTGGCATCGGTCCTCTGCGCTGTTGATGCTCGGCTTGCTACCCTTCATCCACTGCGTTGTTGCTTTCTGTACTGCTGCCCATGGCTCTGCCACAGTCACTGCCACATTTGTATTACAACTCCCTCTCAAATTGTTGCATCATGATGCCTATAGCACTGCCACTGCTAACTTTTGAAATGCAACTCAGGTGTTGAGAAGTAAGCAACTGAAGGACATCACCCAACAATTGATAGACAAGTCAGTCTGGCTACATCTCATCACCGAAGCACCCTCTGCTGCTGCTCTGCACTATCTCTCTAGAGCCTCTATGCTAGTACTGCTTTGCACTGTGTAAGCACTGCCCCTCTACATTGTTGCTTACACATTGTTGTTGCCACTGCACTGCGCTGCTCCAATCTTCAGCGTTCAAGCACTGCCTTGTGCCTTTCCATGATCCTCTGCATCCATTGATTCCAGTCATCCTGCTACTGGATTTAATGGCTCCCGTAGCTCGTATGTGATCCAAGAGTTTGGGCACCTCAAGTATCCTGTCGTCACCATCTGTAGCTCAATCTACAGATCTATGTCGCCCCACCTCTTCTCTTGAGGTACATGAGCACTCATGGCCACATCATCATCGTTGTCATCACCCCTTTCGTTGTTGCTACCTTGGAATCCAAATCTTCCTTGCCCTTCTTAGGGCAAGTATTGGCAAAGTGTCCCAATTTGCCACATCTGAAGCACCAAACCTTGGATAGGTCCTTCTTCTTCTTCCCTTGCTGCCTTTGTCCCTTAGATGCTAGGGTTGCATCTTCCTCCTCCTCTTTCTTAATCTTGACTCCTCCGCTGTTGAATTCCCTCTTGGTTCCCCTTGTCGAAGGATTGCCCACATGTCCCCCCAGTTTGGAAGTTGTGCTATGCCTAAGATGCTTTAGACAAAGGTCTCCCAATCATTGGTGACTACATTCAGCGCAGTCCTCACCATGAGTCCATCAACAGGAGTTGCCCCCATGGCAATCAGTTGGTCTCAGACTAAGAAACCGGATTCGTTGGTATGGGCTATTGTGTCCCGAATCCAGCGAATCAGACACAATTCTGTCAGATTCGTGTTCGGTGGATCATGTCTGATCGTGTCTGTACAGGACACGTCATGTCCTTATTGTGTCCTGTATGGACACAATCGTGTCTCAATCCAGCAGACACGACCGACAGAAAAAAAACCCTCCTTAGCTTTTAAAAAGGTCATTTGGCCTCTCATTTCTCACTTTGTGCATGCTTGAGGCAGCTTTGCTTGGCCATAAACATGGAACAAAAATTCTCTAGATGCATTAACAAATCTACAACAAAAAAACTTCAAACATGCATCAGTGAAATGTGTGAACTAAAAACAAAGGCACAACCTATACAACACCTCACTCACACATGGGGTGTGTCACTTTGAGAATCTGCACCTGCAAAAGTACATTCAGTTGTCTCTATTTTCAATGAGAAAAATAGCCCTTTGAATAGAGTATTATTAGTCTATTAAACATAGACAAAGGTTGGAGCTACTAGAATACCAATTGCACGTCATTAAGCAGAAGAAAAGTCTTCACTATAAGTATTTGCCAGCACATGTCAACCATATGAGGTTCAAACCTCAAAACATAAAGAATACAGAGATGCTTTCACAACTGCAATTGAACATCCAAGCAAAGGTGCATACATGGGAAGCATACAAATCCATGGACCACTTGTTGTACACAATATATGCAAAAGCAAATAATGAATATTGAATTGGGATGCAGACAAAAGAAAATATAGCAGAAAGTCACTTGTCTATTGAATCTAGTGGATTAGACTGGGAGTTGAAGCTTAAGGTATAAATGAGACACATACAAATACAAAAATGATGAGTGTATTGACGAACAGATTGAGTTGAATCTGCATTTAAACAAGAGAGAGAAATATAAATGCACTGTAATGTGTTCTGAGATTTTAGTTTTGGAATTATTCTGGCGTAAGTGGATGATCTTATGTGTAGACCACCATGGCCTCAGCCAACTACTCATAACTTTCAGGATTCAGATGAATTGAAAATGTGTAGAAAGGAAAAACTTACTACATTGAAATCAACCATCAAGAAAGTGTTGTAGAGTTGTTTATATGATACAGAACTAAAAGTTGTTAGATATTTACAAAGACATGCATGCACTCAGTATATGTCACAATTGTATTGGATCATTGACGAATATGCCACAATTGTATTTGTAATATGTATGCGTAATGTTACTTTGTACAATTGTATCTTTGTAAAACTTACATCTAGATGAAGATCTATTGTTTGAATCAATGAATTTGTATGAATTTGTGTAAGAAATATCTAATTTTTAATATATATATATATATATAGCGTGTCCAGACATGTGCTCTTCCAGGGGGTCACTGTGTCTATGTCCGACACTCGAATCCTCGTGTCCCATGTCCTCGTGTTAGGTGACTTACATCCGGACATGCTATATATTATTATATATATATATATATATAGCGTGTCCTGTTCCGGGAGGTCATCGTGCCCGTGTCCGACACTAAAATCCTCGTGTCCTTCGTGTCCCGTGTCCCCGTGCCAGGTGACTTAGGTCTCGGATAATCTGCAATCTAAAGAGGAAAGGATTGATCTCCTTTCCCTTGTGCATCTGGAACAACCGCATCTGATTCTCCAGAAGCATCTTCCTTTGGACGAAGCTACCTTGATACAACGTGGTTAATGTCGTCCACACCTCATTTGTCGTCCACACCTCATTTGTCGTCTTCTTCTCGACAATATGAGAAACCACATTATCTTTCACTCCATCCATGATCAAGCGTTTAGCCCGCGCCTGATTTTCATTAAACTTCTTTAGAGGATTAGCATCGATTGGCACAGCCAAGACGTTCTCGGCATGGTCACAGATGCCATATTCATCAAGAACTGTTTGGATTCTGGCTTTCCAGATGGCAAAGTTAGACACACCGTCTAACCTATCTTGATCTCTCAGTCCATACGAGGCCATCTCTGCTCAAACTGTCGAAGCAAGTGCTCTTCACCCTTCTACTGTTGCAACACTCAGCAAAAAACCGGATCTGGGTTTCTTGCCGATAGAAATCCTCTAGAGAATATGCTCCCTCTGACAAATGATTTCCCTCCCGGAAATCCTTCACCAATTTTGACAAATCAACCCTCTACAATCACTCCACTTGATTGAATCTCAGATTTCTTGGCGAGAAAATCTGCTGAGGAATTGTTTCCCCTTACTTTGTCAACCTTACTAGGCATTGTTCTGCACCGGCAGAAACAATGCCCCACCAGCAACTTTGAAGATCAGAAAAATGCACTTCCAGCCATGGCAACCTGCACAGATTCACTCCCTCTTGGGCCTGCGTCACCCTCTACGTCAGCTCAGCGTGAGCTTGACAGGCTCTGTCTCACCCTTCTGGGCCTGCATCATCTTAGCGTGAGCTTGACAAGCTCTGTGTCACCCTCCTAGGCCTACGTTAGCCTCTGCGTGAGAAGACAGGGTCTACGTCACCCCTATAGGGTCTCTACGTTGTCCCTCTAGTGCTGCGCTGCCTCTTTCTGAATCTGTGGAGCTTCAGCTACCCTCTTGCAGCAAAAAAATCTTCAGCCCTATGCTAATGGCTTCAGCTTGATCTGTAATCGCTTTAATACCATGTGAAAAATTTTGAATATGGAAACCCTACTGCAATACTTTGTTTTACTTCTCATACTTGTTTGATTTAATTAACAAGTTATTTTCTGAAATCTTCAGTAAAATATCAAAGAAAACACAATTGCAGCCTACACATACATACAGATCATTTATTGAAGCATAACACACACATGACAAAGGACACAGTATTTTTTGGACAATGTCCCCGGAAAAACCCAATGCAGGAAAACCGATGCAACAACTCTTAGAGGGTTTGTTTATTAAGCAGAATATCTAAATACAATAAAGGGCACCAGTTATGGTTTTCCCAACAAATAATTCACGATAGATGTACCTATCACTCGGAGACAAAAAATATGGTTGATTCAGTCGAGGAAGCACTCTAAAAATACTGAATACGAGCCCTTTCTGGCCCACTGGAACCCCAACGTTGCTCCTCCAGCCTCTGCGTCAGCTTTTCCTGCCCAGCGTAGCTACTCCGCAGCACAAGCTGCTCCTGCATCACCCTTCTGGACTCAGCACTGCCTCAGCATCACCTTGAAGGCTCTGCGCTGCCTCTGCATGAGCCTGGCTAGGTTGCGTCACTCCTGCTGGTCTCTATGTTGCCTGGTACGGATATGCCTCTCTGCCTTAGTATTCTCGGCCTCGGATCAGAATAATCCCTCGCCGATCTGCCCCTCACAAGCACTACAAGGTCACTCGAAAATTCTCAGCAAATCGCGCCCCAGAATTTCGACTTAGCTCAAGTGCTACCACTCTGTGTGTGTTCTCCAACAGACCCCAAGCCTTCCTTTATTACTTTTCTTGTTGAGAAATCAACAGTCGTGATCTAATCTCTAATCAATGGCTAAGATTAGAAAAGACTTGATCCATGTTACTTATGACATTCTCACCCACATGTTTAAATTAATTCACTTTAATTTTTTAATTTCCCTAAGTTAGACTTAAGGTCCCCAATAAAAGATAATTATTTGAATAACTTTCACATGGGGTGGAATTTCTCCAAATGATTTATGGGTCTTGGAGATCTCATGTATTCGAGCCCCTCCACAAAGTTTTGGAGCTAGAGCACATCCGATGCTACCCAAAATCTCAACAATCGAAACATGTCAAATTTTATATGTTACATCATTAAGATGTCATATGAGAACTGTGTGGGAGAATATCGAGTGTTGAAAATAGAGTTTGCCTTTAATACAAGATTAAAAATAAATGTTAATATATTATGATTGATGAACCATAAATGAAGAGTCAAGATTAGCTCATCTCCATCATCTCAGATGCATGAATAAAATGACTCATGATATAGGGAATAGCGTAGATCCATCTTAACCCTGGATCTATCAAGCACTGAGAGGGATCAAACCTATCGAAATGCAACACTTTGAGAGATTTGATCCATCTCAATGCTTGATATATCTAGGGTTCAGATGTATCTACGCTAGTAATCCTTGACATTGTTTTTACTTAGTGAATTATTTATTTTTATTGGAAAAGGGACATGTGTCAACTCTAGGTTGAGCATGAAAGGAATTATACATCTCCCTCATATTGGGCTATTAAATGTACATTTTCGCACAATCACCATTGTTGGCACCCTCCTCTACAATATCTCTAAGACATCATCCTCATCTATGTGATATGTGAATGTGGGAGATTATACCACTATAGATGCTCTAGAAGTTGAATTGGTTGCAATAAACATAGGAGGAAACCTCTCATATTATTTGAATCAAACATTTTTCCCTCTCAAGATATCATCCACAAGCGTAACTGCAATGAATATCATCCTAATCTTCCGATTTGTTATCTTCCAAATGGTTTCACTTCTTGCTATGGATGACCTACAGTGTGCTCCAACTCTCATAGGTTGACACACTAGTGACCTATTTTTTTACTTGAAAATAGAGTTATATAAATACAAGAATTTGCATGTCGCAATTTTCAAAGGTACAACAAATATAAAATAAATTGTAATGCACTACTCCTTGACTCAACACCTTGATTGTAAATTGTTATAATTGAATCGTCTCACGTCCATATAAAATCCACCACTTAGCAAAGATCATATTTGTGCAAGGCATAACCCGTATCACCCTCATCAAACTAAAACCATGTCTATTTCCTTCATTGTATGATGAACAATATAGTGACGTCTTAAGCATATAGCTCAAGGTTAGGGTACATCCTCTCATACAACTATAAAATCCCTCCATGATCTATACTTTGAAAGATGTATACTTTTTTGAACATATTCAAAATGACTCACTTCAAGATTGTATCTTTTACCATTTTACCATTTTCTGGAGTAAACCTTGAACAATATAAGAGAGAATAAAGCCTTGAACTCCAAAAATATCGAAACATTCACCACGAAGAACACAAGAATATAGAGAGAGAAACCCTTGAAGTAGGGTAGCATATCAATCTCTTTTTTGCGTAGGAATCACTCTAGAAGCCACGATTTCTATAAGACAATACAATTCAATATCTCTCCAATACAATGATATTCATATGTATTTATATTTTCTCATTAGTATTCCTAAGAGTCCATGCCAAATACTCCTTATTACTATATCATTTCCTTTTAGTTACATAGTGGTCCTATTCCATTAGTATGGCCACGTTACATTTACTATTACTTTGGGTACTTTGCTAGTTACCACATATCTTGTTAAGAATTTTATTGGCAACATTTTTCAGATCGGCCTTCTTTAAGTGTCTTAACACTATTCTTGATTCTGCCTCTAGATGGCCTTTTGAACTGGATACAACATAGTCCTTGGAGGTTGTCCAAACCTTTGACATAGTCTTGATATAAGGGTGTCAACTGATTCAGCATCCATCATCTTGCTACAATACTCACACAAGCACTCCAATGAACTTTCCAAAAACATGTTGATCACCCTTTTACAATGGAAATATGCACAACACAAAACACTCTATCTCAATCAATGTGTATAGGTTAATTTGATCTTCCCCATTTACTAGCCTCTGTGTGTCATGTCAATACATTCTGTAACTAAAACTCTTCATTCATCACTCTGCTAGCTTCTACACAACTGTTAGCAGTCTTCACTGTAGATTGATCAAGCATAGTCCCTATTGGATTAATACGTCACAATCAACCTTGCGCACTTGTAAATAAAGATGAATAAGAGATAGATGTGCCACAATTTAGATCACACATTAAATTCACACAGTTAACTCTCTAAGACATCAGATCGGTCATCAGTGGTACAGGTGTTAGATCCGCGTGCTTTTATGATCAGTAATCGAACCAAGAGAAATCCAACACCATTCCTTCAGATCTAATTCACAGATCCAGTAGATCTAATTTCACTTGACATAGGTCTAACAAGGTATTCCATGATTTGAACCAGAATATTATCCATTGCAGCTTATTTTATTTATTAACTTGCCATTGAATCTGTGCCAGAACAAACGATTCAAACAAGCCAAAGATGAAACATGTGTGTCAGTGCACAAATGAGAAGGAAAATATTGGTATTCCTCGAGCTTCTAAACAAACCCTAGAGTATAATGTCTTCTTCTTCAAGGCTATTCTTTTACCATAGCTCAGATACCATGCTTCTTTTTCAAGTTCTTAGCTGATAATTACTTCTAATGATTTTAATTTAAATCCTCTTGTATTCACCTTTGGAAGGTAACACCTTGAATACTCTGGGATTATCCCAACATGTTGGTCTCAACCAAAAAGAGGATTTCTAAAGGTTTGAGTGCATCAGAAATTGCTCTAAGGGAAGTCTAGAATGCCTTGTTACAATTTTAACACCCTATGATAACTCTCTGAACCCCATGCCTCCCACCCAAGTTCCATCATTTGGGAAGTTCAAGGCAGCTCCAACTTGAAGGAGAAGAACTAAGTTGCACGAAACGGGGAAACGAAAACGAGTCTCCGAAACGGGAAGCGAAGCGAAATGCGACCTCCCCAAATTTTGGAAATGGGGAAACGCAGTATATATATATATATATATATATATATATTTAAATTTATATTAGAATTTAGGACATTTAAGAAATGTTATGTGAAATCATATAAGTTTAAAACATACATGATACATGATAAATTCAAAGCATAAACTATTACAAGTTACAACACATTTACTCATGAATGATAATGGACACAATGAAAATGGCAATATCGGAATATCGGATTGGTGCTCTTGATTAAATACGAGTTCCATAGCCTACTACATACAAAATACGATGGAAACATTGCAATTACCCAATCCTAAAATCCTAAAAAACTGATAAGTTTGCTGGATTTTGAATGAGATATAAATACTAGGGCCATAGGCTTTAAAAAGCCATCTAGAAGCATCCATAAACGATTAGAATAATATTAAAAAGCACGAAAACCGGAAAAAAATAAATAAACCAAGTAAAAATCGCTTTAAAGGGAAGGAAACGTTGTTTTACGGCCATGAAACACATTTCCGGCCATACTGGTACCGTTTCCCGTACGGCCGGAAACGTGTTTCCAACTTTCCCGGCCGTACAGTATGTGTTTCCTTGTTTCAATTTCGTTTCCTGTGTGAAACGGGCGTAGGGCCAGCGTTTCCTGCAACTTAGGAGAAGAATCCCAAGTGACCATCCTAAGATCCCTAATAACTGCCCATTTCCTAGATTGTAATATTGTTGTTGCTATTCCCTAGATTGCTTAAGCTCATCAACTTGAAGTTGAGTGAGGCCCTCATCTAAGAAAATCTTGCAATTTCTACTTTGCTTGAAAGACTTGTTAATATCATCAAAGGACTTGAATCAGATAATAAGGATGGTACCAAAGCCAAACCAAGCTCTTTGAAGGCTAACGTTGAGAAGCTCTCAAGTATCATAGAGAAAAGAGGCCCTTGCCTACATAGGGTCTACCTAATCTGAAGTTTGGAGGGCGAGCTCTCACACCTTCAAGTTTAGTTTCTAAATACTTCTAGTGCACCCTGGAATAAGTTGGCATGTATGATTGCTTCAACATCAACATGGGGGACGGGAAGTGCTATTCTTGCATGTAACCACCTGAACCCAAGACAAAGTTTCCTACCAGATTTCTGTGCCTCTTGTTTAAGATTCAAGAACAACATGCGGGGAGAGGATTTCCTGATGCTTGCTTTTGACATCCAAGATCACAATGTTAAGGGAAACACTTGGTGAGTGGAGAATTTCATGTATCTTTACCTCATCCATGACTTGTTTCATAAAGAGGTTCTCAAATTCCAGATTCAAGACTCAATTAGTGAGGGAGTGAACCTCTGCTTGCAAATTGTAATTCATTAATTCCAACTCCTCCATCCACTTATAACCCAAATATATTGGTGATCCAAAACTAACTCCTGGCATGATTCAAGATTGGTGTTTGTGAATCTGTTGCCAAACCTCTCGTTTTCGTACGGAAGATTGAATCTGATTTGAGACTGCCCATTGGGATTCCGTCAAAAATAATATCCAGACCTATGTTATCAAAATTCAGAGTTGTCAAACAATTGCATGAGCTGGGACTATTGAGACAAAACCAATAGCAAGGTGAGAGGGTTATTCTTTTATTTTTACTTTATTTTTTTGTGGGGAAGGGGGGTGGTGGTGTTGCAAATAAGGTTGAAGGATTACAAATGTCAAGGAGATCACGAGTAAGAAGGGAAGGGGAGGGATGATAAGGAAAGGGATTAGGCCCTGATGGCAGTAGGGAGGTGGGGTGGAATGGAGAAAAGGACATGAAGCATAGAAAGGGCATGATGGTACTCTTAGTCTACAATAGATGTGACAAAACAATGATCGATCTACCATGACGTCATGCCAAAGAACTAGCACATGGGGGGTCAATGGCAAACAAGCTCAAGTAATAGCAATTTGAAACCCCAATTAGACTTGAGCAATGGTGGCTATAGATCGAGTGATGGTGGCTCAAAACTCCAATAAAGCTCAGGCAATGGCAGCTACAGGAATGAAAAGTGATCAACAGCTACAAACTTCAGAAGTGATCGTGACTAGTAGCTTGAATCTGAAGGTTGATTCAAGGAGTGAAGGTACCATAGGCTCAAGGAGCACTGGTAGCCCAAGGAGCATCAACTTCAAATTGAACTCCCTCAAACTTGGTGTGAGAACTCAAAAAAGCTTTGAAGCTCTAAACTTGCACACAAGGCTTTCGCTAACGACTAGCGTGTATAGTAAAGAAACACAAATTTATTGAAAGAAAATAAAAGCAAGAAATCCAACAGTAAGGATAAATGAAACATCAATGGTTCAAACTTTTAACTTCTTTAGTTCATATAGTCACTCAAATCTTTTTATTTATTTCCTGCTAATGAACAGTCAAAGTACTGTCAAGTAATTATTTTATATAAAAAATCTAGTATTATAGTATAAGATGTGCACACTATTCTATGAGAATAAAACCTCGAATGTTGAGTACTTACTGCTTATACAGTTATAGTTCATAACCAAAAGTAAGGACACACCCCATCCCTTCAACCAAAAAGGATTGTGATCAAAATAGTATTCAGCTACTTGAGACATTGATGAATCAGTCACAACATTCCACTGCATTTCACACTTACTACAAGATCCTTAGAAAATTAGTCCGATAAATTTGTTTGTTACATAATTTTGAGGCCAAAATACCCATTTCCTTTCACAGAGTTTTCATCTTTCCCTATAAATTTTATCAAAAGAACAACCCTGACTTGATCTTAGCCCATAGCTAAGAGGAATCACATTCACCTGCCTTTATGCAATAAAATTATGTGACTGTCTCTCAACTTCAAAGAATTTCTATGAGCCACATGAATTGCTTACATATTAAAAATATGATGGTTGACATGTTATTTAAACAAGTAATCATGAATTAAGTCAACTCAGAAATACCAATATATAATATTGCATTGTCCCTCAGCATTGAAGAATTTGTCTGAACCTGAATTGCTTATGCGATAAAATAATGATGTTTCAGATGTAGTTTAAATTACTATTCATCAATTAATGTAGTTTAAATTACTATTCATCAATTAAGGTCAAACTCAGAAGTAGCAACATATATCATTGCATATGAAAGACAGCAAATGAGAATACATACTTACAGGTACAAAAACAAGTGATTCAATCACATGAACAAAAATGAGTTGAAATGTTGGAAGATGATGTCGTGCATGATGCTGAAGCTGAACTGCAAAATCCAGAAACAATTGTAGCAGAGAACATTTGCAAATAAATAATTCACGTGTAGTAAGCAAATATGCTATTTATAATTAACTGATTTCACAAATATTGGGCACATTAAATATCTTTAGAAGAACAGTCATGTAAAAATAGACAAGGATAGAATGGTTCAAGATCAACACCTGTGAATTTAAGCATGCGTGACTGAGTCTCCCTAAGAGTAAATGACACTGACATTGTGGTGGTGAAAAAGACGAACAACGACATCAACAGCACCCCACATTTTGATACAAGATAGTCTGCAATTGCATAGAAAAGTAAATGTTACACAGATGATAACATGTCATAATGCCTCTGTAACTTCAAAGAGAATTCTAAAGGAAAAAAGGTTAAGGTAGGCGCATTTCCCTTCTCCAATCTTCATGCATACTGAAATCCCAAAAAGACCATACAATTCGAAGTCAACTAGCAAATAGGTTCTCATCATCAATTATTCTTTTGATATAAATCATCGAACAACACGAAGAAAAATACATAGAGACAACTTACCCAATCTGAGAAGTGCAAATACTACTCTGTTATGACTATATATAAATAGAATTGACACCTTTCTAATTTGAGTATACAAATGCAGAACTCTTAGGATTAATCAACTTTAAAAACTGTTGAATTTTTAGTGCAATCAAGACAAGTATAGTTTTTCACAATTGATAACTACTTCTAATGATTTAATCGGTCGTCTTTTAGCATTTCTATCATTAAGCAGCTATACATGAAAAACTTCAACCATGTATTTTTATCAATAGAGCTATAGAGATCACACTAAACAGTAGAACAAGAGACAAGAGACACCAGATTTAGGCTCACAGCCAGGGCAAAACCCACAAGGGGAAAACCCAACCAATCTTTCCTTGTGAGAGAGAAATTCTGTTCAGCCATATAACATCAAAATATTCCAAAGAGATTCCAAATCTGACCTCAACAAATACCAAGTCAAACCAGTCAACAAAGAGAGAGAAAGAGTCAATTCTGGTCAAAGTATGATCTGCTGCTACAGAAGGGCCAAATTTCAGCCTGTGGAAGACAGTCAAACATCAGTCAACGAACTCCTGAAATCTTTGGTTGAAGTCACAAGTTTGACATGCGATCAATGTGCCCAGAATAGAGATATAAAAAAAGATGTGGTCAAACAGAATCAAAGTCTTCCTGAAATGCTCGGCCTCCAAGACAGTCAAAGAGTTCGATCAAAGTACATGCGATTTCTCCAAGTCAACGCTGGCCAAACAGGAAAGATAGTCTGGTCAACACAGAACCGATTCTCCTTAGATTCCTTCACACGTGTGGAATCTGGATGTCCTCTCTCTATTTCAGATCGAATTGATGAGTGATGTGATGTGTCCAAATGATCTCCACCGAAGTCATTTTTATGTGATTTTGGAGGTGTCATGTCTCACATGTGGGGCCGACTTGGTCAAACATGAAAATTTGAAGTTTCTCCATCATTTTGCCAATGAAAATACCAACCATAGCTACCCAATTTGTCAACATTCCCTCTTAACTAGGGAGGTACTTTTCATTCTCTCTCAAGATTAATTTCCCCAACCAATCCATAGGTCTCTTGGCCCACACCCTAAGGGAGAGATCATCAATACAAGTCTCTCTCTCTCTCTGTCAAGATCAATCTCCCCGACCAATCCATAGGTCTCACATCCCAAAGCCTAAGGGAGATATCGTTAGTCTCATCATAAGGAAAGATACATAGCATCCACCACAACAAGTCAAATCAATCAATGAGGCCAAACCAATCCTATGTACAGGGTACGTCTACCCCACCACAAATAAGGTCTCTCAGCCCATAGCCCAAGGGAGAAATCCCCATCTCAATCCCTGATCACAAACAAGGTCCCTTAGCCCACATCCTAAGGGAGAGAACTCGAGATCAATCTCCGCAACCAATCCATAGGTCTCTTGGTACACAACCTAAGGGAGAGATCACAAAATTAGTGCCTCAGAAACAAGCTCCCCGGCCAGACTTACTGGCCTCTTGGTCAATTGACCCAAGGGAGTGACAATATTTCCGACCAATCCATAGGTCTCTCGGCACACAGCTTATAAAAGATTGTCAATCATATGATGTTGTACAATCAATGCACCTTCTCTCTCAGAGAGGGATTCTCAACTCCAAGTTGTTCTCTGAAATAAGAAAAGTTCATCCGAGACAATGGCTTTGTCAATACATCAGCGACTTGCTCATTAGTAGGGACATACTCAAGCATCACAGCTCCCCTCTAGACAATATTCCGAATGTAATAATACTTGATCTCAAAGTGCTTTGCCTTGTCATGGAACACCGGGTTCTCAGAAAGCTTCACACAGCTTTGATTATCACAATATATAATGGTTGATTCCAACACTCAATCAAACAAACCGGAAAACAATTTTCGAAGCCACATAGCTTTATGCCAAGATGAACATGAAACTATATACTCAGCTTCAGTCGCACTTAGATCAACAAATGTTTTCTTTCTACTAGACCATGAAATCATAGCGGAGCCTTGGCCAAAACAAAATCCAGAGGTGCTCTTTCTATCATCAGAGCTTCCAACCCAATCAGCATCAGTGAATCCATGAACCCGCCATTCTCCATTAAAGGCATATTTCAGACCATATGTAATGGTGCCATGCAAGTATCTCAATATATGCTTCGCTGCAACTCAGTGCACATTTCGAGGCTCAACCAAGAATTGGCTCGACGTGTTCACCACAGAACAAATATTAGGTTTGGCGTTCAGAAGATAATTCAATGAGCCAATCAATTTACGATACATATAGGGATCAACAAATCAGAGTTGCAGTCCTAAATCTTCTTCAAATCCGTCACCATAAGAGTGTCCATGGACTTGCAGTCCATCATTCCAAATCTCTGAAGGATCATAATCACTGTTCCATGGGGACGTGTCCCCAAGGGTAGGGGACGCACTTCCTCACTCCCCAACGCTCCTGAGACAGGGAAACTCCTAGGGAAACGTTTCCCCGCATCCCCTTTTTTTGGAAAACTCGGGGAAACTTCAAGTGGGGACATTTTTCTGGTGACGAAACGTGTATCTCTTGTGGGGGGGCAAGGGGCCATAAGAGCAAATTATTTTGCTAAGAATAATTAAAAACATAAAAAATTAAAAACAAATACAAATTTAAATATATAAAAAAGAAACTAAATTATAAATTAAAACTTTAAAACATTTCTCATTAACCCTACGATTTTACCTTGCCGCCCGACATTTTCCTTTTGCAGTTGCTCGACATTTTACCATGCCACCCATGATTTTCCTGTTGTTGTCGCTCAACATTTTCCATCTGCAATTTGTTGCGATTCGGATTTACCATCGACCATGGGCCTGAGACATTTGGAGTTGCGATTTTCATTTTGTGACTTGGAGCCGCCAGATTGGAGCTGCGATTTTCATTTTGTGACTTGGAGCCACCAGATTGGAGCTGCAATTTTGGAGTTTGATTTATCATTTGGAGGCTAGAGCTGCAATTTATCATTTGACATTTTTTTTTGAGCCACTCAATCGCCATGATTTATGTGTTAGTATTTTTACCTCGTTTCAGAGTTTGTATTTTTTTAATATTTTTTATTAAATCTATAGAATATCGTGGTTTGTATATTAATGCCCATTGCCAAATGATGAATTTAGATGGAACATTGCATAATGTCAAATGATGGATTTAATTTAATAATTTACTTTTAGATTTACATTGATGATTGTAGAAATGTCATAAGATCATTTTGATTCATAATAGTCTAATATGAAATGCTGATCATATTTAGATGTACATCTCATAATTATTAAGATTTACTATTTACTAATTTAGTTATTGACATATTGTTGGGATTTTATTTTTTATTTATATATTAAATTTTTAATAATTTTATAACCTTCTATGAATCTGACGTCCCCCCGTTTCCCCGAAATTTCTCTTATATACATCCCCATTGTGCATATCCTCCCTCCTGCATTTCCCCATCCGGGAACTTGGAGGAACATTGATCTTAATAGTGTATTTTCCTTGGAATCAAAAATTTCGTCAAGCTTTTGCCAAATTTACAATCCCAAATAGTAATGCATGGGACCAAGATCCTTCATTTCAAACTCGAAAACCAACTCCCTCTTCCACTAGACAATCAAAACTTTAGCCCTTGTAAAAAACAAATCATCTACATATAGCAACATCATCAAGGGCTCTCTTTCAACAACTTTAAAGTACAAGTTTGAATCAACATCGCTCTTCTTGAAGCCAAGGCTCGACAAATAGCCATCAATATAGGAGTACCATGCACGAGGAGCCTGCTTCAACCCATACAGGGTTTTCTTCAATTTGCAAACATGCATTTCTCTATCATGGAGCTCAAACCCTTGAGGCTGTTCAACATAAACTTCCTCTTTAATGACCCCATTCAAAAAAGCAATCTTGACATCCATTTGATGTAATTTCTAATCTACAAAATAAGCAAGAGTAATGGCAGATCTAATAGAAGCATACCTGGCAACGAGAGTAAACATGTCTTCATAATCCTCGCCCTCTTTCTAGGAGAATCCGCACACCACAAATCTTGCCTTGTATTTTTTGACACTTCCATCAACTGCATGCTTAATTTTGTAAATCCATTTTGAAGTCACAACAGACTTTCCTTTAGGTCTTGGCACGAATTCGCAAACATCATTCTTCATTATAGATTTATATTCTTCAGTCATAGCATCTTTCCAAACTTGTTCCTAAGTTGCTTCTTCATAGGTGGATGGCTTAGACTCAATATTCTTCAGAATATAAATCATTCTTCATAAACATCATTTTTCATTATAGATTTATATTCTTCAGTCATTACCATCTTTCCAAACTTGTTCCTTAGTTGCTTCTTCATCGGTGGATGGCTTAGAATCAATAATCGTGCACATCATTGTTGCATAACCATAGTACTTCTTTGGATTCTTACTTTCTCTGAAAGTCCCATGAGGTGCAGCATGTCCTTCGACTTTCTTCAAAGTTTTTTCAAGTCAGGCAAATCTCTTCCTAATATCAAGTACAATGGCTATTGGAGATTCAACAACTTCATCATCATCATATTCTGCATGAGGGTCTTGATCCATCAGTTCAGGATCATTAGACTTTGATTCCACATTCTTCGGAGCCACCTATATCTCATCATCAATGTCCAAGTGTGAACCCTTGGACTTCTAGACAGCAACATCCTCATTAAATATAATATCCTAGAATGTTTCAATAAAACGTTGTCTTGGAACATAGACCCTAAAGGCCTTAAATTTTTCACTGTAGCCAACAAAGGTTCCTTTCTTTCCAAAATGTTCCAACTTCGCCCCTTTCTATTTGGTCACATGAACATAAACAAGACAACCAAAGATTCTTAAAAGCTCTACATTTGGTCTTTCACCTGTGAAGACTTCTCCAGGAGTCTTATAGTCCAATATTCGATGTGGGCATCTATTTAAAACATAAACAATAGTTCTTGCAACTTCTCCCCAAAGAAACAGGCATTTCTTGAGCATGAAGCATAGCTTTGGTAGCTTCCATAAGAGTCCTATTCTTCCTTTCGGCAATTCCATTTTGTTGAGGATAGTAGGGAACTATCAGCGCCCTCCTAATTCCAACATCCCTATAGAAAGAAATCAATTCCTTGGAAACATATTCTCCTCCATTGTCAGACCTCAAAGTCTTGATCCATCTTCTTGTAGCATTCTCAACTTGTGCTTTGAGTTCACGAAACTTTTCAAATACTTGATCCTTGGACTTTAGAAGATAGATCCATGTTTTGAGTCAGTAATCATCAATGAAAGAGACATAATAAGGATTTCCACCCCAGGTCTTGCTAGACATAGGCCCACAAAATCAGAGTGCACAAGATCCAAGATTCCTTTGGATATACTATCACTGCTAGTACATCTTCCTTTTGTTGAAAAATGTGTAACTAGGTTCGGTCTTCATAAATATGAAATGTACTTTTGATTCTTGTAAATTGTAAAATGAAAGAAAAATTATTATTATTATTTTGGAGCATGGGTTTCATTCTCAAGGTCTTTTATTTCATAGGTCAAGCACCCATTAAGTGCTTCTAGGGTTTGTCCTAGGTCAAGAAGTCAAAAGAGGAAGAAGAAGGCAACAAAGAAGAAAGAGGAAAAATGAGACTCTTGTTTGGGCTATTTCTCTCTCACACGTGCTAAGGAAGACTAGGGTTTCTGCAACAGATCTAGGGTTTCTATCTACAAGTTCGAACTTGGCGAAAAGAAGGCAAGAAGGCCAAGCGAAGGTCACCAAGGGTCGTCCTCAAGCTCTAGACGTCAGAGAAAGGCAAGTGAATGTCAAAGGAAGACTTAGAAGGTAGATCGAAGCTCATGCATATGGCATCAGCAACTGCAGAGGCGTTGAATTATCAGATCTGCAGTGGAGGCCGAAAATTCTACAGCAGAAGGTCGAAGAAGTGCTATTGGAAGAGATTTGACTAGGTTTGATGGGATCAAGGTTAGCACATCATTCGAAGAGGCTGGTTTTGGTCTTGGGGGTTATTGGTCTCAGTCTTAAGGTCTTGGAATTCATCAATTGAGGAATCTATAAGGAAGAGAAAATATTTGTGGGTTTTCCTCCCAAGTAGGAGAGGTTTTGGCCCTAGTTTGCAGCCTACATTTTGTGTTATTATTCATCTTGTTTTGATAGTTGTTTGATGATTCACACACATAATAATAAGTAACAAAGCTAATTAGTAAAAAGACATCACAAGTAGTTACCAAGTAAAGAGAGCATTCTAAAAATTGCCCTATAGATTTCTCAACATGGTATCAAAGCTAAGGTTGGCTAAGGGCATTATCAAGATTTCCACTACATTGAAGAAGTTCCTCAAGAAGTGTTCAAAGGTAGCAAGCTATCTCAAGAAAAGCATTAAGGAAGCATGGAATCTTCTATTTACTACAAAGAAGGAAGTAATCAAAGCAAAGGATGAAGGTCTCTTCTCTGCACTTACAGGCACATTCCAAGACTAGAGCATTTGGGTAATCGATAATGGTGCATCTAGACACATGACTGTGCATAACAAACAACAAAAGACATTATCAAAAGGAAAATCTTCTCACTTAGTGGAGCTTGGAGATAATAAGAGCTATCGTATAAGAGGAATCAGATCAACCTCCATAGAGCTGGAGAATGGAAGCAACATTCATCTCAACAACATCATATTTGTTCCAGGTTTGCATAAGAACTTACTTTCCATTTCAAGTCTAGAAGATAAGGGTGATAGAGTAACTTTTACTGATGGAAAGGTTGTGGTATGGAGTAAGAACTCAAGCATAGAAAATGCTAGAGTAATTGGTATTCGTGAAGGAAGACTTTACAGGTTGATCTCCTCTTGCACAAGCCTTGGTTCATATTGAAATTAGCCCATGTGAACTCTAGCATAGAAGATTTGGTCAACTTCATTTCAAAATCCTTCCAACTCTAAGTACTATAGTAGAAGGTATCCTTGAACTGAAAGAAGATCACGAAGGAACATGTAAGGGAAGTGCATTGGGTGAGAACACCAAGAGACCATTTGAAAGCAGTGCTTCACGGTCAAAAGAAATCGTGGATCTTATTCATTTTTATTTATGTGGCCCTATGACTCCTAAATCACTTGAAGGTCACCTATATTATGTCACTTTTATAGATGATCATTAGAGAAAAACTTGGGTTTACTTCATGAAATCCAAGGACGAAGTATTTAGATAATTTCAAAAATTCAAAGTTGAAGTAGAGAACCTTACAGAAAGAAGAATCAAGATACTAAGATTTGATAATGGAGGAGAGTATACATCCAAGGAAATTATAGCCTTCTATAAGGACTATGGGATCAAGAGGGAGTTGATAGTCCCATACAAACCCGAACAAAATGGAGTTGCAGAACGAAAGAACCAATCCATTGAAGAAAGTGTAAGAGCAATGTTGCATGATCAAGATCTACCAAAAATTTTGTGGGAGAAGCCACGAAGACAATTGTGTATATTCAAAATTGAAGTCCGCACAAGTCACTGGATAACAGGACTCCCGAAGAAGTATTCACTAGGAAGAAACCAATTGAAGACCATCTATGAATCTTTAGTTGTCCTCTATATATTCATATACCAAAGGACAAAAGAAAGAAGTTGGATCCATCAGGCATGAGAGGAACATTTGTTGGCTACAACAACTCCTCTAAGGCCTATAGAATCTACATAAAGGACGGACACCATATAGAAGTCAGTCGAGATGTCATATTTGATGAAAGTATCGCATTCGAGAAATCTAAAGAACTTCCCATGGACTCTGATGATGAAGAACTTCCAGTATTTGAAGAAGAAGTTGATAGGGAAGAAGAAGAATCTCACCATGAAGATGAAGGTCCCAGTAAACCCATTCAACCTGTGGTCATCCTAGAAATAAAGAAGAATATCAATCTATAATGAAGAATGGAGTTCGGGAGATCGTACTTAGGCCCGAAGACAAATCTGTGGTAACTTCAAAAATGGATCTATAAGATCAAACATGCAACAGATGGAAGCATCGACAATTATAAGGCAAGATTTGTAGATAGGGGTTTCTATCAACAAGGCATCAACTATGAAGTGGCATTTGCTCCAACAACAAGGTATACAATGATCTGTTCATTGGTCTCTTTGGAAGCATCGATGGGATGGAACATCTACCAAATGGATGTCAAGACTGCATTTCTGAATGGCACAATTGATGAGGAAGTCTATATAGAACAACCCTTGGGATTTGAAGTTAAAGGCAGAAAGGCATATGTTTGCAGATTGAAGAAAGCATTATATGGCCTCAAGCAAGAACCAAGGGCATGGTATGCTAGGATGGATGCATACCTACACAGATTAGGCTTCAAATTTTTTTTTGTTGATCCAAACCTTTATATCAAGGTTGTGAAGGGAGAATCGGTAATCATTCTTCTGTATGTAGATGATGTTCTCTTGACAGGTGTAGAAGATCGAATTAAAGAATGTAAGAAGCACCTTGCAGCAGAATTTGACATGAAGGAACTAGGGCTGATGCATTACTATTTGGGACTAGAAGTCTGGCAAGGACCTAATGAAATATATTTAGGTCAAGGGAAGTATGTGATCAAGATGTTGAAGAGGTTTGATATGATGGATTGCAAACCAATGACCACTCTGATGATCACAAACCTGAATAGACTAGGAGTTCTAAATCGAGCCCTATGGATCCTTCCAACTATAGGAAATTGATTGGCTCACTGATGTACTTAGTGAATACTTGACCAGACGTGTTTTGCAATAAATGTTCTCAGTCAATTCCAAGTGGAGTCGAAGCATGATCATTTGATAGCAGCAAAACATATTATGAGATATCTGCAAGGAACCATCCACTAATGCATGAAGGCTAAAATATGATAGGATGAATAATGTCCACTTGGCAAGATATACAGATTCTGACTGGGGAGGCAGTGAGAAAGATGGAAGGAGCACTACAGGAGGATGTTTCAATTTTGGATCCTCCATAATCTCATGAATGAGGAGAAAGCAAGATTAGTTGCTTTAAGTAGTGTTGAGGTTGAGTATATTGTAGTCTGTGAAGTAAGCAGAGAAGCAATCTGGTTAAGGAAGTTGTTATCAGATCTATTTGCAGGACCTATGAACCCTACAGTGATAAACTGCTATAACACCAGTTGTATATGATTATCTGAAGACCCAGTATTTCAAAGAAAGACAAAGCATATCAACAACAAGTATCACTACATTAAGAAGCTAGTACAAGATGGTGTATTGCAGCTACAGTATGTCTCCACTGATGAACATGTAGTTGACATATTGACAAAATCTCTTCCTAATAAGAAGCTTGTGTATTTGAGAAACAAGCTTGGTTTGGTTGATATATCCTCCCTAGTTGAGAGGGAGAGCTAGGCACATCATTTCTTGTCTTCGCTTGGGAAGACAGAATGGAGGGTTGGGTAATCATCTGGCATCCGATACTCTTTGAGGATGAGGTAGGGCATCCAAGATAAGAGTACTCGTGGATCAATATTCTTTGAGAACTAGTTATCCAAGATAAGGACAGTCCAAAGAAGGTCATAATCTGTGAACACCAGGGTGGAGTATGTACCTTGAGAGACAATGATGATGGTGTCTTTAAATTAATGGTCTCGCCGGCATTGTGCTCTGCTCTTGTCGAGAGATAGAGTTGTTAGTCAAGTCCTTGGTATAAGACAATGTTGGTTGATATGATGCTAGACAAATGGGTTACCAATCTGACTCTTCTTATGAGATCTCTTCAGATTGAGAATGTTCGTTTACCTCTTATGAATACCTCCCTAGTTAAGAGCAAGTGTTGAAAAATGTGTAACTAGGTTCGGTATTCATAAATATGAAATGTACTTTTGATTCTTGTAACTTGTAAAATGATAGAAAAATTATTATTATTATTTTGGAACATGGGTTTCATGCTCAAGTTCTTTTATTTTATAGGTCAAGTACCCATTGAGTGCTTCTAGGGTTTGTCCTAGGTCAAGAAGTCAAAAGAGTCATTGTCATAAGTTGAAGACCCCATCGAGCACATTGTAACTTGTAAAGAAAATTATTTTTGTCTGTCAAAATACCCTCCAAGACCAAGTCGGCCTAGACGCTGGCAATTTGGCCTAAAAGGAAGAGCCACATCCACCTTGAAGAGCCAATATATAGGAGGGAACTCGTCCTTCTTGAGACTCACTCACTCATCACTCATTCTAGCCAAGGAAGAGGAAGAAGAAGGAAGCAAATAAGGAAGAGGACAAAGGAGACTTTTGTTTGGGCTATTTCTCTCTCACATGTGCTAAGGAAGACTAGGGTCTCTGCAACAGATCTAGGGTTTCTATCTACAAGTTCGATCTTGGAGAAAAGAAGGCAAGAAGTTCAAGTGAATGTCACCAAGGGTCATCCTCAAGCTCCAGAAGTCAGAGAAAGGCAAGTGAAGGTCAACGGAAGGCTCAGAAGGCAGATCGAACCTCACATGTGTGGCAACAGAAATTGCAGAGGGGCTAAAATTTCATATTTGTAGTGGAGGCCAAAAATTCGGCAGCAAAAGGGCGAAGAAGTGCGCTACTGGAAGAGATTTCACTGGGTTTGACTGGATCAAAGTCGGCACATCATTTGAAGAGGTTAGTTTTTGTCTTGGAGGGTGTTGGTCTCAATCTTAACGTCTTGGAATTTATTAATTGAAGAATCTATAAGGAAGAGAATAGATTTGCGGGTTTTCCTCTCATGTAGGAGAGGTTTTGGCCCTGGCTTACAACCTACATTTTGTGTTCTTGTTCTTCTTGTTTTGATAGTTGTTTGATGATTCAACAACATAATAATAAGTAACAAAGCTAATAAGTAAAAAGGCATCACATGTAGTTATCAAGTAAAGAGAAATCATTCTAATAATTGCCATATAGATTTCTAAAAGCCTCTAACATTCTTTCCAAGGGCACAACCCTTACAAACCCAATCATGTTCAATTTTGATTTCTGGTACACTTTCAACAAAATCTTTCATTCTAGAAAATGCTTTATAATGAACATGAGCGTACCTTCGATGCTATAGCTCACAAAGATTAGTGGTATTGTGTAGCAAGCCTTGAATTGAATGTCCAAGGAGACGATATAGGCCTCTAAATAACATTGGCAGGTTCAAAGGAGGAATCCTTCTTCCGTACTAGAACTTGTCCATCAACGAAAGCAATTCTATCCTCGACAGATGTAATCGACAGCAAGTTCTTCTTCAAACCAGGAACATATAAAATGATGTTAATTGATACGTTACCTCTAGATTCCAATTGGAAGGTTGATGAACCAATGCCCTTGACTTCATATTTTCCATTTTCTCCAAGCTCAACCCTTTGAGCAATCTTCTTTTCGACCAATTCAAAGAGATGATCACGACTCCCAGTCATGTGCCCAGAGGCACCATTGTCCACCAACCATATCTCATCATGACCTGCAATGGAACCTGTAAAAGCAGAATAAAATGAGTATTCATGCTTAGATTCATTCTTTCTAATCCTCTTCTTGTGAGAGGATTCATTCGGGTAAGTTGCAGAGGCATGATGCTTCCTTTTCCTCTTTCGATCTTCATTCCTTTGATAGTCATCCCTTTGATTCCTTTGAGGAAATTGACCTTGATAGTGACCATATGGTTGGCAATGAAAGCATTGAACATTTGTTAGATCTTTTCTATCTCTTCTATCTTGAGAGGGAGAAGGAGGTCCTCTTTGTAATGTAGGTTCCCTTTTTGGAGCAGATCTTGAATTTGGTCTTCTACCCAAACTCCTTTGAAATCTTCCAAAATTAGGTCTTCTTATATTAGTCTTAGAATGAGCTGCAAAATCTTCTTCACTTGAATCTTCAATCCAATCTCTGGAAAGGAGTCTTGATTGTTCTTGAGTGCAACAATGTTATCAGAACCGAACCGGTCATCAAACCAGAAAACCTTGTGGACCAGGAACCGGACTGGAACTGGAAAAAAAACCGAAAAAAAAACCTGTTTACCAAAAACACATAAAATATTCATATTTCAAAGAAAAAACAAATATATTCATGTGCATCCATATGAATCCAAACCATTTATACACAAATATGCAAAAGTTCTCATTTATATAGCAAGTAATAGTGCATACAACCAAAATAGCACTTAGTGCAAAACATCATTGAACCAAAAATGTTACTGACATCAAGAAGCAGGCTCTGAAAGGCCTTTATAGTCCAAAATAACATCATAGATCATAGTATTATACGACAACCTACAATACTACAAGCTACAACTACAACAATCAATGATCAAATCATCAATCATCAATTATCATCAGAATCATCATCCTAATCATCCTCTTTATCGTCATCTGAAGAATGAGTAGCATCCAAGTCTACAATGGGATTATGGCTTGATTCCCATGGCCCTTGATTTACCCTCTAAAATTTTGGAGAAAATCAGCTCCAAAACCTTTTGAAATCAACTATGTAGCAACCGCAACAAAATAAAAAAAATTTCCACCAGTTGCAAAAGCCACTGAAGAAAACTCAAAGATTTTGGGGAAAAAAAAAATCTTTGAAGTATCTCGAAAATCTGCTAACCAAACAAGTATGCAAGACTCCAATCAGCTCTTCAAGTCTGAAAAAAATCTCCCTTAGAACAACGCTACAAAAAACTCTTTGAATTCTCCTCACCGAACTCAGCTCAAGAATTGCAAGAGACTCGAATGAATAGTGTGAGTGAAATAGAGAGGGTGGGGGTGTTGAAGCAGCTTTAGGGGGGGCCTAGGGTAGCATTAGTAACTAGGAAAAATAATAATTTAAAAAAAAAAATTAAAAAATTAAAAATAAAGAAGAAAAAAATATATATTTTTTTAATGCCTAGGCTTGTGAACTGGTGGAACCGGTCTCTGAACCGGTCCGGTACAAAACCGGCCGATTCAGTGACAGAGCCGGCCGGTTCGGTACCGAACCGGTCATTTCCGGTTCAGAGGACTAGTTCAGACCGGTTTTGCCTCCAAACCGGTCGGACCGGCCGGTTTTTCAGAACCGGTTCGGTTCTGATAACACTGGAGTGCAGGCAACCCACAACTTATCAAATGAAGGTGCATTTTCTCTCCCACATGTGCTTGGTGCAAAGCTAAGCAATAAAAGAAGAGGGCATATGGAAACTGAAGGACACATGATGTAGGCACACAGCCAAGGCAAAACCCCTCTCTAGGGGAAAACCCAGTCCAAACTCTTCACTAGTAACTCAAAATGAGATAGACCAAGACCCTTGACACTTAGACCAAGAATACCTTCCATGCATCAAGTCAACCTTACTCAGAAACAACACACCTACTAGTCCATTTCTACATAGCTCATCTAGATGCTTACTCATGTAACCTTGGCTTCCTTGTCCTGTAGGAATATGAAACCTTGTTCTAGTAGTCACCTTGTCCTTCAATCCTGTAGTCACATGAAGGCTCAATCCTGTAATCAAATGGAGCCTCGATCTTGTAGTCACATAACGTCTTGATCCTACAATTACTTAGATTCTCGATCCTATAGTCTCATGATGTCTTGGCTCTGTATTCTTATGTATCTCAGTCCTATAGAATCTTGGCCCTATAATTTGACGTGTCTTGGTCCTGCAGTTTCTTCATAGATTCTTAGCCTTATAATCGAGTCTTGATCCTGTAATTTCCTCATGTACACTTAGCCCTGTAGTAGATGATCCAACTTGATGGCCCATTCCTTTTCGTCTACAATTGTTATCCGAACCTTTTATCTTTTATCCGAGCTACTCAGCCACTTCTAGGTACCATCAACCCAGGGATCTAGGTGCATATCTAAGGTCAGAGCTCCAAGACCAACACCATCCTTCTAGGTGATCGAATTCTTCCCTTGAGGTTGACTTGGTGGACAAGGACACTTTACATAATCCCTAGAAGCCTTCAATGGAGGCTTTGACATAAAAACAATTGACCCAAGAATGAAACCCATGCTCTAATAAGTCAATTTATTTAATAATAAGATTTCCTTTTCTTTTCTTTTAACAAATACATTATATGATGACTCAAATATAATTATAAAGACCGACACTAGTTACATTCTTCAACAGTCCAATGTCGGAATTGCCTGGAGTGAGGGTAATTTCCCTCTAGATATTTTTGCCAGTATTTTCTCTGCAGGATAGCCAGACTTTGGCATCCAGATTATTGTACACAAAATTTCTCACTATTGCATAATAATAAAACCCTCAGTTGTTGCATCGGTTTTCCCAAGTTGGGTTTTTCCGGGGACATTTGTCCAAAAATAACGGTGTCATTTTTATGTGTGTGCTATATTTTCCTAGTTTCCAATGCTATTTTTCTTTCGCAGTATTTATTTGTGAAAATCACAATGTGAATTATTTGATATTTGTTGTAGCAAACTGCAAATAAATTGTTAAATAAATTAACAATTAGGAAAATAATTT